>OY720678.1:75653594-76253594 GCA_963170755.1 Amphimallon solstitiale
CAAAAACATCGAAACTTGCACACCCTGTACAACCTACTTTCCTTTTTTTAACTTTTCTTCTTTCGTCATTGATATTAATGTGATGTGACCACTCTATAGATAGCACAGCAGACTAAGTTAAACTTAATCGAAGTAAAAGCAACATTTTGAACTCGTAGAACAAGATAAAATTGCACTTGGTAATCTTTCTAATCCCATCGAGTTTTCCTTATATGCAATGACCTACCTTAATATAGATACCTGCAGCTAATGTTTCATTAGAACGGTCGAGCTGTTTCCTTCCCGTTGTTTACGGTAGACATTTGTAAGGCCAGCACCTTAATTGGTTCCTGTAAGCTCATTGTTATGAAGTTACTTACAGTTTCCGCGTTTCATAATAGACCTTTGTCTATGTAGAATGCAGCAAACGTTGCCGGACATAATTCGTTGACGCGAAAAATACGACAATTACGGGAGCATGACTGGCATTCAAGTTTAGAGTACGTCTCATTATACACAAATCAACTACCCCATTTTGTGTTAAGTAATATTCTATGTTTCCAGAAATGCACTTCAATAGAATTCATACATGTTGCATCAATTCTGTTTTGCAATTGTTGACGTTTTATACAGATTGCTAAAACAATTCAAACTTTATTTTTAACTGCAGTTATACATGGTGACTAAATTAGAGTTGCGAAAAGAAATTAATAATTAACTTTACTAACGTTTTAACAATATGATAAGTATTTATGCATTGAAGATATACAAAAATAAAATCCACGTTTCATTCGTAAAGTCTTCAACATTTGCCGCCCTTCTCGTGTTCAAACTTGACAGCCGATAAAAATGAATATTCTTTCCCGATAGTGTTTCGTATTCCATAACACATCTCTCGATTGTAAGTGTCCATATTTGATATACTCATTATTTAATGTTGTAAATTTGGAGCAATTATCAGTTGACAAAACACGTTGTATTGTACGACTGACGCTATTCCGTTTGCAAATTCTGACGTTTTCCGACAAGTGTAATCGTTAACTGAAATTGACCGGTGGTTTTGGCAGTTCATAACCTGCAATCAATGCTTGCAATCCTTCTATCCTTCAATTCTGACGTTTTCTGTAATATTAAAGTCAACCTAATGTGGATTTTGAGGGGTCATCGTCAGCTGTGCCAAAGGACCCCCATATTGAATGCCAGCATTTCACGTAGATCTTAGACGCTACCCTGTCTGTCAATTCTGACGTTTCCCAGCAAGTGTAATCGCGAACTGAAATGGAAATTATGGAAGTACTAGTAATCTTGATGTCATTAAGTTATTTAGAATACGTTAAATAGAATCGATGAGACACGACTAGTTACGCTGTCATGTCAATTCTTTTCAGTGGTAAATATTTTACAAAAGCAGCTTGTGGTCAATAGCACATCCAATAACTAATAATAATAATTTTGCCTTTATTTCCTGTTTCAATGTTCATATTTTCACATTCTGGGCATAATACAGATATTTGCATTTCTTTTAAAAGGGCTCGAATCCCATTTTACCTTCTTATACGTAGTATAAGGAAGTATTATGATGGTAAAAATTTTCGACCTCAAGATTTTTACAGATGTCAACGTTTTAAAATCCTTTGATACCAAAAAAGTGGTTTTTAAAAAATTTCTCTCTCTCTCTCTCTCTCTCTCTGATGATAGTGGTCAAACCGCTATAGCTATTCCAAATTTTGTATTTACGACTACGTATAATCTACCTCTTGAGATCTGATTAGATTTTCACTAAAATCGGCGGACCGAAAGTAGTAGTTTACTTCAGTGAAAAAATCGAATTTTACCAATATATCGTCAACTACTAACTTTAAACAAATTTATAAAGAATTCACATGTATTCAGAATTAAATTTGAGAAGAATTTTATTTTGAAAGTTTTTCGAAATCCCTACCGGAAGTAGGTCTTTTACTCTTATGGAAAATCAGTCTTTTGCCCAATATTTCGCATGTCATGCTGTTTAGACAGGTCCGTTACGAGTATAAAAGTATTTTGAACTTAATTTTCAATACCTTTTGTATAAAAAAAATTCAAAATTCGGACCGGAAGTCAAACTTTTACTGTTATCGAAGAGCGATTTTTTGTAAATATGTAGTAAATTATGAATTCTGTATATATTTATCAAGAGAACAAAAGTATTTAGAGCTGGATTTGGAATATTTTTTGTATAAATGAAATTTCAAAACTCGGACCGGAAGTATGACTTTTATCCTTAGCGAGTAGCACTTTCTTTCGAACATCTCGTAAAGTATGCATCTATAGAGATTTATTAAGAGAATAGAACTAATTATAGTAGGATTTTAAATAATTTTTATAAATCTTTTTTTAAAATTTGGCATATTTTTCTATGAAATAAAACTATTTGAAACAATTTTGTATAATTTAAAACGCTCATACGTATAAGAAAGTCGTGTGGTGGCCACACCTTATTTTTTATCTGTTAAATTCACTTTTAAAAAATATATACCAACAGACACAATTAATCCATAACCACATGCAAGATGTTTGATACGGAAATACCGCGATAAAATGAATAATTTGTATATCTACATGACTACAGAAAGCCATGTTTGTTAGTAGAAGTCAGTTTTTTTAACGCCATTTTTATTTATTGGCGAATGTCACTTGCTATAGCGATTCTACTATAGTTATATATCATTAGCTAAGTTACGACCATAAAAAAATATTACTACGACATTGCATTCTTATCTAAAAAGACCTTAAAGAATAAATATATTATTTTACTCTTTTTGATTTAATAAGGAATATATACAGGCAAGACAAAAATTGAAAAAGTCGTATTTTTGCGAATACCTCGAAATAAAAAACGGTAGCCAATTTGGTCAAATGGTCTGAGGATTGGATGTTAATTTTGCTCTAGTTATATCTAAATTCCCAATAAATATATCGAAATTTGCACATTCTGTAAAATGAAGAAAAATTTATTATTAAATGACCTCAACTTAAATTCATTTTTCTTCCTTGTCCTTCATTCATTTGCACAAACCTTCAACTTGGATAATTACCAAGAAAATTAAATTTTGAAAAATATCAAAGGAAATGTAATTTCCAGGAAAAGATATAAGATATACGCACAGACGGAGAGTGAACATAAAAATTAGATATTTAAAAATATACTCTATATTATGTGAAAAAATATATATTTAGATCTCTTATTTTTATGTTCTCTGAGCTTATTATTTTCCTACCTACGTAAACAAGATGGTTTGTATAATATTACGATTGGAAAATACTAATAAGTTTTATTAAGAACTTAAAATATTAATATGAAAGACAAAATAATAGAATATCTTTAATCCTAGAACCGAAATTTACTTATCTTAGTTTAGCCTAAAAAGTAGAAAGAATTGTAAGCAAATAAATTAAATTTAATATAATTTTGAATTTATTATATTAATTTGAATTTTCTTAATAAATTCAAGGACATCTAGAGAAAGGTCATGTAACCCTCAATAAATGAAAATGAAATATCCCTCTTTTTTGCCAAATAAAGTTTTTTAAATTATTGCACTTGTACATCAGAAAAACTAATAATAGAAACAGTTGTTTATTAGTTTTCTATTCCCAAGTTTACTTGTGATGCAAGCCGTGACCATTACCAAAATTCTGTAATTCCGACTCAATATATGCGATAGCCTGGATAAATAGATATATGTATGAGATATTTAATTTTAAGTAATTGGTAACTGAAACAGAAAAGAACACAAATTTTTGCATAGCTATCTATTCCTCAAGAATTATTTGATATCATTGACAATTATTGATGTTTGTAGACAACGAGTGATGATGGTTTTGGGTTGACGATGTTTTATTGTACCGTATTGTAATTAGAGTGTGTCAAATTCTATATACAGGGTGAGGTAAAATGTAGTGGTTATTTAAACCGTATTATAATATTCGATGTACACAAACTATAGAAAAAGTAAATATGTATTGAAATATAGTATAGACGAGAGTTTTACGATTTGAAAATAACGTAATAGTCGCTGTACTTCTCCTCTATGTGCGTTACGAAATTCTGCATAAGAGATTGTAGGAGTGGCATTGGATAGTTCTAATTTAGGTAAAGTTGATAAAAATGAATTTGAAATATAAGCATCTGGAGAAATAGATCGCCAATATTTCTGGAAATTATTCCATTCAGAGAAGCCTCTCGTAGAATGTGCAACCAGTATGGCCACTTCAACTTTTATAGGATTTGCAGTGAAAAGATAATCAGTAACCTTTTAGTATATCGGACAGGACAACTGCTAGAATTTGGCTATTCAACTTATGGTAAATCTTTCGTCTTGAGAGTATAGTGGTTGAACGCATTATTCCCTTTTGATTTCTGATTAGAATTTATTGTATTTTCTTTGGCTGTTTGAGTTTTACCTTATTGCTAAATTCTTCTTTTAATTTTTAGCAATTTGCTATGTTAAAATTTTGAATTTTAAAACGAGATTTTCATCAAAGAGTTTAGTTAGATTAGCCCAGCATCAGTTGGTACCTCTATATAGGCATGCGTTGGAATGAAAAAAGACTAGGGTCATGCTAGAAAATGTGTGATATATTATATTTATTATCAAATGAAGATAATTATCTATATTAGTCTAATTAGCAATTCATGAAACACATAGCTTAATGAGGATTTTCTTGAATTAACCGAATTTAATTTTACCGACATTTCTGTGGACAATTTAGAGGTTTCTTTTGTCCGAAGCTGTGCGGTATTTTGATATTTGGATTTTGGTTTATTACTAAGAAGAATTTATGGAAGTATAATTGTTCATCCGATCTTTGAAGTACATAGTAAGAGGTATGCGAAGATCTAGTAGGTACTTGAGGAATTCTAATTTTGAATAGATGACTGAACCTTTTTTTCAAGTATGCAGCTATGTGAGAGCTAAGTATTTGTGTATCGTAATTAAGAATTTTCTCTTCTCCATGCTTATGTTTTGCTAAGATCTTCTGTTATTTAACGTATGAGAAAACACAGATATAGGTCACTTAATTCTTAGATAATTTAAGTTAAACAGGACGTTCAATAGTTAAAAATTAAACCCATAAATTTAGAAGCAAAAACCGAACAATAAATCAAAAAAAAAGATCAAATAAGTACAGAAATCTGCTATATGCCGCTAAAAACAACTAAAGGGTGACAACAACAGATGGTGCAAAATTTTACAAAAATAAAGAACAAGACAATTAGATTTAAAAAAAACAATCAAAATTATAAAATTGTAATATTATTATTGTATTATTATTATTATTATATTTGGGTAAAATAAAGTCAGTAACATTTTCTCTTAATTCCGAATTTTATTGAATGCTTGTACACCTTTTCCAAATTTCATAAATATTTTTAGTTTCACTTTAAAAATATTCCATTATATTCTAAACAAACCCTGTATAGATTTTATTAAAATATTACTAAATAACTCTCCCGTATTTTATATTATCATCAACATCTTTAGTAATAAACTCACTTCAATATTCCTTTTGAATGCAAAAGTACTGGAAACTATCTGCCGTTCTTTCAGCGTAAATTATGCGATTTTACCGAGACGCTCGACAAAACAAAACAAATATATTCGTAATGAAAGTATTGAATGCCGTCTGTGTCGGTAGTAGTAGCAGTAGTGGTAGTAGTGAATAAAAAAAGCCATTCGTAAAATGCTGGTGTGTGATTTTCCTGTAGTTGTGGCAATAGGAGTGCGATCCGTCCGTATCTATTTTATGGCGTTCTCGCGTGCGGTTTGTATGTACATACACGTACATAAAGATCAAAAAAGCATCGTTGTTTACATTCCCTGCGAGGAATTTCTATGGCGCAACGAAAACGAATCTTTCGACCCCGCTTGAAGAGGATATAAGAGAAAAAAAGGAAAAGAAGTTTAGAACACATGTTGCGGCATAATGGTCTTTTTCAAATATTGAATGGAGTCGTCTCGCAGTAAATTATACGGACGCCGGGGCGCAAAAGGCTGGGATTTACGATAATTCAAATTTTAATGATGCTCCTGTTCGCAATTACTTGTTTAATATCGGAACCTACAAATAATATTTTAGTGCTCCTGTGAACACCTTATCTATGTTATTATCTAAGGCATTTATTTTTGCAAAAAACATTCTCCTATATAAAGAGCTGGAAATTGGAGACCATATTATGATATGAAACATCTTATGCCCCGTTAAAAATTTTCCCCTTTAATGGCATATTATAAATTATAATTTTTTATTTATTATTACGATAGTATGTGCATGGACTCGACCATGGTATGAAGGACTTTTATAGTATAAAACTAAAACTAAAATTCAATTGGACTCCAGAAGCCTCCCAGTAGTGAAAAATAAATGTTTAAGGCAAGTAATTTAATTCAGTGCATACGAACTAATTGGTATACGAAAGCATGAGCGAATGTACATGCACGACAAGCATTGTGAAAAATAACACACGTACAAATATTTTAGCCTCTATATAGGTCTCATTCATCGTTCGATGTGTTGCCAACGATGGCTGTTAAACTGGCCCGTATATCTGTCGAATTGCATAGAAAGTGCACTCGCCGTAGCAAACTGTGCATCCAGAAATTGGCATAGGATTATTATATGCCATATATTATTTTTGACAAATTCATGATACCTATAGGTTAGGTATGTACATTATGATATGTGTATGATACTGATATGCATGGAATATTTTGACATCAAGATTTACCTATGTATTCAAATATTTTTAGTGAAAGAAAATTTATATTAAAAGATGGCAACAATATTTGCATTTTAGTCAAGGAAGTTAGTTATGTAGAGGTACGCGATATCTAATAAAATAATACTACTAGAGATTTACTTAATATTTTAATAGTTTTTCATGTTTACAAAGAGAACTGAAGAATATATTGCTAATAATAACACAAAAAATAATGTATATTATCTTGGATACACGTTTAATTATCAGAAAGTTTCAAATTATGCAAATGGCAAATAATGGGGCCTCTGGTAATTTTTTTTTAAAAAAGCACTAAAGCAATTTTCAAATACAACAAAATTTAAATCCTCATGCTAGTCGCCAGTTCTTTTGATTTGGAAAACTAACAATCCACCTTCAACAAACCCATATTTAGATCTTATGTGCACTATAATAAGTCTTTTGCCTTTTCCTGTTAGATTTTTCAAATTAGTTGAGGCACCATCTATAAATGCTTGCCTGCAGTTATGTATGGGGTTATCATAAAGTCTTTATACTTTAACTTATTATAACTTTTTAACAAATCAAGCTAACAACAAAAAGTAAACGAAATCTAGTTGCCTAAGGAATGGGATTTGTTGTATTTATGGAAAACAAAAGCGTTGTCATGACAGTTGTTGACACAAGTGTTAAAAGTAAATCATTCAATTTGGAGTTTATTTTCAAATTAAAACTTAAGTAAATGTAAAGTTTTAACGACTCAAACTGTAATAGCATGGACCTACGAACAAGAATTGGTTTAGTTCAGTCTTATTATGAATGCGGCAGAAATTACACAGCTGGATTACGAAGGTTTCGCACGAGAATGGGTTTGAGAGCGGGGCCCTGTCCTATGAAAGCGTACCGCAATTTGATACAAAAATTTGAAAGAACAGGTTCAGTAATTGACCTTCCGAGATCAGGAAGACCAAGCATTAGTGATGTCCAAGTTGCAGAGGTTCTTCACGAAAATCAGGACATAGCCAGAGGTAATCCACTAGCAATCAGCAGTGCAAATGCGATATCCAAGCGATTGCAAATGCCGTACACCACGGTCTGGAAAATTTTACGCAAAATTCTAAAAATGTATCCATATAAACTCAAAATGCTGTTTGAATTAAAGGAGGCAGATTTGGATAGTAGGTACGATTTTTCTTTGCGATTATTGGCTCAGATGGAAATTGAACCCGAATGGTTATCCCGTATTTTATGGACAGATGAGGCACATTTTTCTCTGAATGGTGGAGTCAATACTCAAAACTGTAGAATCTGGTCTGCAGAAGATCCACAAGTAATTGTTCAAGAAGGTCTTCATGACAAGAAAGTCACCGTTTGGTGCGGTTTTACAGCTGATTTTATCATTTGGTCCGTATTTCTTCGAAGAACTACAGAATGGAGAAGCCGTATCTGTAACTGTTAACGGTGAACGATACTTGCAAATGTTAAGAGATTATGTTATTTCACAGCTGCAAGACGAGCACCACAGAATTGAAAACATGATTTTTATGCAGGATGGAGCACCTCCGCACATTTTCCGACCAGCTAAAGAATTTATAACTAACGTTTTTTGAGATCGCGTTTTAAGCAGACATTTTGCAAATTCATGGCCACCAAGATCACCTGATCTTAACCCAGCGGACTACTGGCTGTGGGGTCATTTAAAAAATTTAGTGTTTAGAAGAAGACCAACAACGCTACAAGAATTAAAAGACAATATTACGGAGCAAATTGGTGCAATTCAACCAGAAATGTTAAGAAATGCAGTGTACAATTTAGAGGAACGGTTGCTGATTTTACAAGATCAAAATGGACGACATATTGAACATTTGCGGTAACTGGGTTTGGGCATACAAAATCCCATTATTTAAATAATTAAATTTCGTTTAGTTTTTGATATTAACTTAATTTGTTGAAAAGTTATAATAAGTTAAAGTATATCCCTTACTTTATAACAACCTATACATTAACATCAACCCAAACTTTTGATTGTGTGTGTCCTTCATTTAACCACGTTTCATCTAAGTAAAATATCTCTTTTTGTTGGGCTCTATATGATCTAATAGCTGTTATAATATCTATACTTCCAAGAACTTATTTCACCACGCTCTATCAATAAACTCTTCCTACTTCGCTTCATGTACATATAATAATAATAATATATTTTTTCCACGGCCGGGAGTAGAAATCAGTTTCTATGACATCAAAATTAAAACAGAAGTAGTTGATTATTCCCATGGGAGTATAATGCTCCCAAGGGAGTTTACATTATGGAGAACGTTTGTGATTCATGCAAAAAAAAGATAACATTGAAATTATTTATTGACATTTAAATTAAATGTTACATTTGTACAATTTTCAAAATTAATAATAGAAGGAATATTACTTTCGCTTACATTTACAGTTTTTGTGATTGTCCTAGTAGTGGTACCTACTAAAACCTGATTAGCAATTTTGGTCTTATTTTCAATGGAGTTCTCGACATAACCCTCAGCGACTGCCGTTGATTTCCAACCAGCATGACGCTTTATTGTCGTGATACCCACACCAGCATCTGCCAGTAATGTCGCTGAAGATCTTCGTAAGCAGTGACCAGTATAACATGCAGCATCAGGTAATTTTAAATACGAAGCTACTACACTCGGAATTTTTCCCATGGTATTCTTGCCAAATGGCTGCGAACTACATTTTCCTGCTTTGTAGTACCAAAAAAAGCGCTTATGCTTGACGTGGGGAGGACGAAGGGACAGGTATTTTCGAAACAATTCAAGCATATTTTCCACATCGGTAACCACAAAGGTTCGTGGAATCTTTGTCTTAGTGTTTGGAATTTTTACAATTAAGGAAGAGCCTACATTCTCAATATCATCTACAGTTAAATTGACTAGTTCATCAGTTCGACAAGCTCCGGCAATCCCCAGAATTAATCCAACTTATAAAAAATCAAAATACTTAATAATTGAAATACCTAACAACAAAAGTAATCTTACCTTAATCATTAAGAATTCTTTGTCATCTACACTTGATAGAAAACGGTCGATTTGACCCTTTGTCAATATTTTCGATTTTTTCGCTTGATATCCGTCACCGGTTCTTTTCAAAAATGCGATCAGCTTGGGGAAATTGCTTATATCTATGTTGTCGTAAATTATCAAGCATGACTTAACCATAGAATATTGCGCCCATAATGTGGAAGACTTGTAATTCTTTGCATTTTCACTGAAGTATGCCAACAAAACATTCTCGCTGTATACTTGAACATTTTTCTCGGCGCACCACTTTTTGAACCGATTGTAGGCTATATCGTATAAAGATCTTGACTTCGTAGGCAGCAAATTGCTTATTGCAATATTTTCAGCCTCCACAATCTCTTCCGACTCACAATTATTCATTGTGCACTAAACAAACTTTAAACTAAACCAAACTAGCACCTTAATTTGACAATTCTTTTTGTTTGTTTATTTTGTAGTTATGACAATAACTCAACGACTACTAAATAAATGCTCAAATCCGAATACAATAATTCTGGTGCTACTTACTTCATAATGACAAAATATGTGTTTTTAAGTTAATGAGACCGTGGAAAAATAGTATATACCATTCGGGAGAGATGCTATTTTGTCTTAGGTGCATTCAAATTGCACCTCTGCCAAAATAACGCATTTCTCTCCCTTATAGTATAATATACTATTATATACCTATTCATTTTAAAAATAAACATATTTTACTTGAATTTTTCTTTAGTAGGTATAATGATGAACGGCTCATTTGAGGTATATCGGAATGGTTTGAATGTGTGTAGAAGTTTCATTGTTATAAAAAAGCTGCGTACTATTGTCTTACAGCATTTACATCTTTTTTACATTTCCGTCAAAGTTGTTGACCAAAAAGCGTCTACCAGAGCTTTGCTTGGGTTGAGTAAGCGCTCCCTTCGACTTATATTCCTTTATAACTTCAAAAACTGTATTCCTTGCAACACCTGCAATAATAGAATTTGGGTAACATAACACATAACCTAAAAAAGACAATATTACCTGTTGAGGACACTATATGCGATGCTATTTTCATGTAAATTTTTTTGTATTTTCAATTCTCAGCTTCTTATAAGTATTGAGAATTATTTGATTTTCAGTAAGGGACAAGTGACCAAAACGGTCGCGTTTCCTGGGTGGAGAAATAGGTAGGTTCCTACTTGTACTCTAGATTGAGTCCATGATGTATTATGGTAAACTCTAAATAAACGGTTTAAGGGTTCTAAAAAGAACTATTTTTGTTGTATAAATACAAGAACAGAGAAAATGAAGTAGAAAAAAAAGCGTGTAAAATATACAAAATATAACGGTCAAATGACTAGAAAAATTAAATTAAGTGGGTGTCATTTGGGCACGAAAAGAACCAATCGAATTGCCCACTTTTAGCGTTAAAATTTAAAAGTGGTCCACGGAATTAAAAAACAGAGTCCTACATTGTCAAGCTCGTCCGTAGTTAAATGCCTTTAAGTTGTCGTTGTATTGTTTCAGACTGGCAAATCTTTTATTTTGGTATGATTTAAAAATTAATATAAATTAGCAATAACTTAGAAGTTTGGCTTGTTTGTAACTGTTTTGGATTGTTTTATCGCATCCGTTTGAGTAACTGGTGTATGACAATTATATGATATATTGTTTTATGATTAGGTTTATATTTTGAACCTTTACTTATACCTTTGATTATGTATACTATAGATATACAACTGAAGGTTAGTTCGGGTAGGTAGCCAACAGATGGATTCGGTAGTAGGATGTGCTCATTCATAAATTTCTCCAGCTAAATTTGTTATAGTAAAAGCAGTCTTCCCGTAGTAGTAAAGAGAAGCCAATGGGAGCTTAAAGGAAGTGACGCAATTATCCAATTACACCAATCGTGTTTGTTACAATTTTATAGGCGTTTTGCTTTAGATTTAAATATCTTAAAATATTTTGAATTAAGGGATATGATAAGTCTACTGACTGTAATTTTTTAAATTCCAAAAATAAGTAATGATGTGATTGTGGATGTTAAATGTTATTTTGAAATACATATTACAAGACGATGTAATGAGAAAGTGTCATTTTTCCCATATATTTTGTCTTATAATTGAGAATGATATTGCAGTACAAGCTGAAAAAGGTTCAAAGTACTAACCTATAATAAATTCTTTGCTTGGTTGGGAATTAGTTTGTTTGTATAACTTGTTTGTAATTATTGTTGAGAATAGTACATCCTCAATAATAATTGATGATTATTCATCATAGCAGTTGTTGTTACGATTCAGGCCGGGATAAAATAAAAATAACTAGAACCATAATAAAAAATGTAATGTCAAAGCTGAGTACATTCAAGTGTGTATCTAATTACCTTTTACGAAGTGAAAGATTATAATTATCTTATACCTTACTTCAATGAGTATGAAGGCTAAAATTCTACATATATAGCACAATAAAATCTAGATTTCAAGCAATTGCAATTTCACGTGGGTGAATGAAAAATTAAGTGGTAGAAATACAAGTAAATTAGTTTTGTTTGATAACCACAACGTAACTTCAATTAATAGGAATTACTATTATTAAAAGCTATTTTTAAAATCGCAGGTAAATACAAATTAAAGAAACGTCCATATACAGCCCACGTGTAGGCAGTACTTACTATATTGATAATTATTAAGAATGTAAATGTATAATGAAAGTGCCTGCGACTTCCCTGATGAGATGAGGTATTGTGGGTGCAAAAGCAGGATTAATTATAACATGGTACTTCTGCAGTAAGGAGGATGGTGTTTCTATTAGATAATAAATTTATTGTATCAATTTACACACTATTTATACAATTGCACAGGTAATCAAAGGGCCAATTTACGTCATTGACATTGTAAAATGCTTCTTGAAGGAGAATGTCCTTTATTTTCTCTTTAGATACGAAAGTAGAAAAATGTCTACACATAATTTAGATTTTGTTAAATAATTACCAGTGACGATGTTGTACTGAAGTGGCTTGTGTCATCTGAAATGTGGGATGTGCAGCAAATGGTTATGAGGGGTAAAGACTTCTGTAATCATACCCCTAGTCATCAGGTGTGACAGCTTTTTCAAAGCCCTCCTTAGTTGTTGCAGAATGTGTGTCTAGACTAATGGAATTATCTTAAGCCCTCTGAAGAGAGGTTTGCAATGGATAGTATGTGAAACACAGACAAGTGCTCGAACAGCCTTCTTCTGCAGAATAAACACCTTTTCTATGTAGGCCTACATACCCCATATTGGTTAAACATAGTTGATATGTGATTTGGTAGTCCATAGTACGTCGTTACTTATTCCAGTAGACTATCAGTTATAAATCTGATACGTCTAATTGCATAAGTAGCAGAATCTATGTACAGCTTCCTTGTTAATCTTGTGTCTAGTGTAATATCAAGGAATTTTCTATTCATAGAATAAATGTTTGATCTACGTTTACTAGTAAAGTAAATTGTCTCATATTTATCCTGGTTAAATGATAAACGATTGGCAGTTAACCATTTAAATTTCTAAATTCTGAAGATACCAAAACCTTAAAATAATGTGATGTTTATAGTGTATTTTCTTTGCAAAACGTACTACATTACTTGCTTTAATGCCTCACATAAACCAGTCAAGTTGATAAAACCATGCAAAGCAACTTAATAAATGTTGTGGTTCGGATAGCTTTTAATTACTTTTTCTTGTTTTACATAACATATTTAGTCATACGAAATACATAGAAGACTGTTTTAGACATACCTGTTCAACACATATAGACTGACATTTCTTATAGGTATTTAATAAAAAAGCTGGCTTTTTGATACCGTTTCCTTGTTTAGATTATCTTTCTTTAAAAAAATGAATACGTTTTTTAAAAAGCTTTCGTATAGTGTTATTTATTTTCTTTACTATATTATAAAAGGGTAATTGTGAATATAGTAAGGAAAAAAATTAGTAATCCTGCGACTCTTTAATAAAAAACTTACTGAAAGCTACCCAAGCAACACAGCTTGGTTTAGTACATGTATATTATACGTAGTATACGTTTTATATGTGTGTACGGAAACGCAGGTATATTTCCGAAACGTTTCTTATATAGCGGTTTTCACCAACACGTATTTTATACGGTATTTATATGTAGTATTTATACTACCGTGTACGGATAAACCGTCAATATACGTATACATATATCATATATTTTACGAATATTGTTTCAGTCTATTACGGGTATATGATACCTTTACATAAAACCTTTACCACTACTTAACATTTATAATTCGTTTACGAAGTACGAAATATATTTACGTATAAACATATTCCGGGATTTATATGTATACGGTATACGGTAACTTTAATTATGTGTTATATACGTAATTTTGCTTTTAAACGGAATATTTAAATAAACGTATAAAAATTACACGTTTATCATATACCAGATATAGATTATACGTATTTTGCAGCTGCGTCATAATACAGTAAATGTGTTTTGGTATATCCCTAACAACATTTTTTGAATTTTGCGGGTATTCTAATAGTTTACAGTGGACGCAATAGAATAATATACAAAGATGTACTCTATGATATTTCACTGCAAAAGTTGTGAATAGAAATGTAATTTTATCAATAAGTGTTTCTACATCTATTTTTTGACCAATCTTCTGCTTAGGTACACGCTTTGTCTAGTAATTCCGCAATAAAATGTGATTCTATTCGCTTGTCTTCGTAGCCAACTTACAACAGCCGCGAAATTCAAAAAGTTCGCCCATTAAAGTATACTATACTACTACTATTTACTATATGTATTTTTTGAGTATATTAGAGGAATACTCTAACTCTAATGGTATCGATTAAAATATGAGTGTAGGTAATACATATATAATATATATATATGTTTAATTTATTTCATCAATGCATTATTAGAAGTATTAAATTTATACTTTTGTGTCAATATGTACCGCCGCGGTATATACGCGCATATCTAGGTTTTGCACTTGGTGCTTCTTATTGTATGTGTAAGTATTTTTTTAATACGGAATATTGAAACAAAATACTTATATAAAAATTAAACTATTTTTGTGTAACATCTTCGATTACACGTATTTTACATCTGAGATACATCTAATAGAAATATTTTGCTATTTAAGCTTCTAGAACAGAGTAGAGATATGTGTAGTATATTCGCTCTATACCTTGAAATTTGGTGCACATATTGCAGTGATCTTGAATAAATAATAATATGTAAATAAATGAATTTTAGATCACTTGCAATTTTATGTTTAGTTAAGTAAGGATTTCTTATTGTGTGCGTTCATATTATATACATAAGTGCTTAATAAAGGTAAGAATTTTTCTTGATTTATATTTATTTATATTTATATCTATATATACAATAACTTTGAGTTCAAGTAATGCTTCACTTAATTTCACTTTGTACTCTTGGATATCTATGTCTGTACTCGTCTATATGTGTATTTCTTGATTGTCCTCGTATAATCTGTATGATGATCAAATAACTGATACAACATTTATACTTCAATTTAAGATGTCAATCACCAGGAACGATAAGCTGGGTGAACGCGTATGATAATCCACCTGTCAACAATACATCATCGTTAGAAATTGGAAAGATAAAAGGGGTTCATGATAAATTTAACCAACGCATACCGACGATCATGAATGTTTTCCCTTTATTTCCGAATGTAAGCAAGACAAAGAAAATACGAATAAAACTTCCCAATAATACAAAGAGATGGTTCAAGAATGAAGTAAACAACAATCAAGAAATTTATAACATAATAAGGATGTGGCAATGAACTTTAAGTTATATTTAAAAGTTGTAAATAATGTTATTTACTTACCAGGCCAATGTTTGATAGATAGCATCCTGTGTATTATATCTGTATTTCACTATTGCTCACATCAATATCAATTTTAACTTTATACAAATAACAAATGCAGACGTATCATTCCAAGTTTTATTTAAATTAATTTTCACTTTATTCATTTTCACCATGATGTGTATAAATATTTACTGTATTAATAATTAATGAAAACTTTATTTTTATTTAAGTAAAACATAAAAGAATCTTAATAAAATTTTTATAAGGTTATAATTTTAAGACGTATTAAATGCTACGTAAAAAGGATCGAGCAGGTGTTCCTCGCACAAATACGTCTGGCATTGGCAAGGACTGACCGGTACAAAAAGTATTGTTTATCAGGTGCTCGGCTGAGTCATAATGTATAGACGGATTTATGGTCACATGTTTGTTTACCTCTCGCAAGGATTATTAATACGCTGTTTCCTCATGCAACCGATAAGAGCAGCATCGTCGACATACAATTTTGGGAGATGGATTCGTGTTTAACGAAAGTTGCCGTACGTTTTTGTAAGGAAATTTACGAATAAAAGCGCGGACAGATAAAAATTTCGGCAATTGCTGGTGAAAACCGCAATATTAGCAAGTCTAAAAGTAGGTGAAAACCACTTCCTCCCTCTTCTTTAATAGGATTATTTTAAAATCCGGACTTAGAATAATTTCTGAGATTTTCAATACTTATAAAATTTTTACAAGATTCTACACTTATAATGATTTTATTTTTAACATGCTGCGCGCATTACATTAAAATGTTTAGATGTATTCGAATAACTACCTATGTATGAAATACTTTTATTTTTATGAACTCGGTGTTTGAATTTATTTAATTTCATTTTTATTTTCTTCTTTCTAGAGGGTTTTGTTTTGCATGTAGGGTACTATGCCGTACGTTATGACAAAACTTTCTAGCATTTGTAATGATAACTTTGAATAACATAATCATTTTTCTTTCCGTATAAATTATTTTTCTTTTAAATTTATTCATCCTACAAAGGATATTTGAAACTAATAATTTTGTTTATGTGTATATAGGTTATATATATATATAGTGAACAAAATCTTTTATTGAAAATTATGGAAGAGTTTAATACGATGTATGAAGAATTAAGGTGATTAACAATATTTGTTATAAATGTGTGTATAGTGGCGTCTCCAAATTCTTTATTTGTAGTGGTGTTTTTTGTATTGGAATTTCGTGAAAAAGGTAAAGTTTATTTTCTTTTAATGTATATATATATATTATTTCTTTTTGATATGAGAATTAAGTATATTTTGTTGTATTTGGGTGTTCAATATTAACGTGTTGAATAATACATCAGGGATGTGTGAAATGAATTATGTCATTATTTAATTCATAGCATGGAGTCCTGGTGAATTTGATATACACGAATTGGTCTTGGTGGTACTGCGTTTGGGAGCGAGAAAAGGCACCAGGCAGAACTAATCAGGGCTGAGTTAATTTATTGAATACGCAGAGACATTGTTTTATTTCACTTTATTTATTTAATTAAAAATATATATATTCCTTAAGGGGTGTGCACATGATGATGTATGTTCGGGTTGCGTCCGACGAGCTGAAAATGACATGCTCGTAGGGTGGAACTTTGGGATACTCTTCTGTGTGAATTTGTTACTGATGGTACTGTGTTGGGAGCGAGAAAAGGCGCCGGACAGGACTAATTAGGGCAAAGCCACTTCCTTAATGTCTATATTTTGTTATCAAATAGTAGACCGCACAATTTTATTTTTTTTTTTAATTTACATTCCAGTACAATTCATCACGGTTAATTTATTTTTAATTTTTGATTGTTTACATGTATCTATGACAAATATTAATAATAATAATCACGTTCACATTTTAGATATAAGCTTGCACGACTTGGTGATTTCATTTATTCTTTATTTCTTGTAATATTTTATTGTTTATGATGTATAAATCTGAATTATGACCGGATATTGATTTTGGACGTGTAAATATTTGTAGATTAAAACTTTTGAATTTATTTAGAATTATTTTATTTTAATAAATTAGATATTAAGATTTATTTTGTATTTTATTTCTTTACCTGACCTGGAGATGATTAAAGAGAAGGAGAATCAAGTCATATTTTCTGCCCCTGAGAGAACTATTTATTTTCAAACTGAGCCAGTTACATGTAGAATGTTTTGCTTAACCTACCTTTCAGCAGAAAGTTCACCGTATCATAGTCTAGCATAAGGCCTAGCACTAGGATGCGTGCTTGACTCCCAGTTACGACTTAATTAAGTAAACTAAATTTATTTTATTTATATGTAAATTTGAAAGAGTCACAGCATATATATGGCGCCCAACGTGGGGCAAAACATTTGCATTTACATTTCAAATATATTTACAATTTATTAGCAATTTCACATTTCCATATTATTCATAAGATGCCCAATGTTCATGGTGTAGAAATTTTGCCGTTCCATATCATATATATGGCGCACAACGTAGTGGGGCAAAACTTCTACATTTTTAAACTGTTTAGATAAAAATTAATTGATTATTTAATATTCAAATAGCTGTATAATTAAAGGGAGGTACTTTCACCTTTAGGTGCATTTGAATAATTAATAAATATAATTCACAAATAAAATTTTGTCAAGTTTTGATTTATTTTTCTCCACAAATAAGTCTCTTTAAGTGCCAGGACAGATAAAGTAAATATGTCTGAGTATAAAGGCGAGGGTGAAAATCCTGAAAGTAGTATGGACACCAAATATTTATTTGAAACGTACAGGGAACCACAAGGCATTTCCTCTGTGACAGATTCAGAAAAGACGCTACCTCTTGATGAGGATGAAAATGTAACTGAAGATGTAAAAATTGAAACGAAAGAAATGCCAGGTGGAGACAGATTTGATATTTTATTTGAAAAACTTTTCTGTAAGTTGGAATGTGACAAGATAGAGATGAATAAAAAGTTTGATGAGAATAAAACTGAGATGAATAAAAAGTTTGATGAGAATAAAACTGAAATGAATGAGAAGTTTAAAGAAAATAAAGAAGAGATGTATAGAAATAAAATGGAGATACAAGCCGTAGTAAAGTCGATGAATGAGAAAATTGATGAAAGAATTAAAGCTTGTAGAATAGAAATGTCTGCAATGAATAATAAAATAAAAGAAGATGTGAAACAAAGCACGGCACAGATCAATGAAAAAATTGAAGCAAATGAAAAGAAGTGCAAGGATAGCAGTAATTTTTTAATAGATGAAATGAATCAGAGGGCCGGTGTAGCGAGAGAAAATTTTAGACAGATAGAAGAAAGGATTGGAGGACAAGATGAGAAGATACAATTCTTGGAACTGAAGGTGGACAGTAGTGCCATGTCAGTTCAGAAAGATGTTCAAAATCTAACAAATAAATTCGAGGACTGTAGAGTCAAATATGGAGCATGCACAGATTCACTTTTAAAGCTACAGGATATGACATTAAATTGTCAAGACACGATTAAGAATTTGAAAACAAGAGTTGAACAGGGTACAATTACACCTTGTGTGGTGTCGCAACAGGTATCACTTGGCACAGAAAATATACCAAAATTTTCTGGGTATAATAAAGACAACCCAATGGCATTTCTTAAAACCATTAAGACATATATTCGTGGTATTCATGATGATATGTCGAAATTACATTTCATGAGAGGGTGTCTTAGAGATTATGCGTTATTATGGTACGATATGGTAATTGATGAGGTACAGTCGTACGAAGAATTAGAAAACATGTTTATTAGGCAGTACTGGGGACAAACTCAGCAAAGACGCATTAGACATGACCTTACTTTTGGAAAATATCGTTCCATTACATCTAGAGAGAATTATGTTATTCGGAAATATTCTTTCTTGAAACATATACAACCTGTGATCCAGGAGTGTGACATTGTTACCCAGTTAGCTAATCATTTCGAGCATGAGGTAGTACAAGCAGTTGCTTTACAGGGTATAGACACCGTTGAGCAACTCTTGGAATTGGTAAAGCGTCTGGACGACGTGGAAGATAGGAGTGTATTTCAGAATAAAAATGGGTACAAAGCAGGTAACAATGGTAACTATTATAATGCTCAGCAAAGATATAATGGTAATAACCAACAAAGAAACAATGGTAATCGGTATCAGAATAATAATTACCAGGGAGGAAGGGTGGAGAATGGTAACAACAAGAACATGGGTAATAATAGTAGTAGTAATAATAATAATAGTTGGAGACAGGAGGGTCATGTAACAAGAAAATATGGAAAAAATGAAACAGAAGATACCCGAGGATTTAATAACATAATTATAGAAAATAAAAAAAATAAAACAGAAGCTGTAACGAAAGATGTATCAAAAGGAGCGATAAAGAAGGAGATAAGAAGTGCAACTCCGGTAGAAAACGGATGGTTACACAACTCAGTAGGAGGTGCTACATCTCTGGATTTTTAGTAGAACCAATCAGAAAGGAAGAGGATTCTCAAAGGGTGACCGACTTTGAGAATATTAAAAAAATAACCACAGAGCTACCAGTAGTAAAAATAAACATAGGCCAAATAGAGGTAGATGCATTAATTGATACAGGTGCGCAATTGTCTCTTTTAGATAGTAGTTTAGTAGATAGGCAACTAGAAAATTCAGGTCATTATAGGTCCATTAAAAAAATAAATTTATTTACTGCCACAAAAAAATTAGTAATAGCTATAGATAAGATATTTTACGTAAATGTAAGAATAGGTAATTTAGAATTTTTAACTGAATTTGTTATTGTACCTAATTTAAATTATAATTGTATACTTGGAATGGATTTTTTGACTCAGTATAGTACAAAATTAAACATGGAAGATAAAACTTTTCACATAAAAAGGGCAATTATATCATGGAATAAAGATCTGCAGGAAGATGAAATTGTAGTTAATAATTTAAGTAGTAAAATGTATGATGAGGATTTCGATTTACATCCTGAAAATATTAGTTTAAAAAACGAGGAAAGGAATGCACGCCAGGTGGATACTCTTCAAAAAGGAGAGGCCACATTTGCCACGGGTGACATAAATAATAAATGTACACACCATGTGGAGGGTCTTCAAAAGAAAGACGCCACGAAATATATGGGTGACATAATAAATAAATGTTCACACCGGGAAATAAATATGGGTGACATTAACCTGAATTGTAATGAGCTATATGTAAGTGAGGTAAAAAATCTTCTTGCAGTACACACAAAATTATTTGATAATAGCCCAGGTCTAGCGAAAGGTTATGAACATAAATTAGAAGTTGATGAGAGTCAGCCGTTTAAAGTAAGAAATTATCCAATTCCATATAAGTATCAACAACAGGTAAAAATAGAAATTAAGAACATGTTAAGGGATGGTGTAATAGAACGATCAGAGTCTAGTTTCATTAATCCCATTGTGGTAGTAGTTAAAAAAAGTGAAGATGACCGAAAAGAGATGAAACTACGTTTATGCCTCGACGCTAGAATTCTCAATAGTCGCACCAAAGCACAGTTTGAAGCCCCACAGAGCATAGAAACTTTATTGGCAAAATGTACGAATGCTAAGTGGTTTACAAAATTGGATTTAAAGAGCTCTTTCTGGTTGGTACCTTTACACAAGGATTCTAGAAAATATTGCTCATTTTTAATGAATTCTCTAGTATATTCCTTCAAGGTTGTACCTTTCGGTTTATCAACGGCCACAGCTGCATTAGTAAGGGCCATGCAACAAATACTGGATCCATATGAGGAATATGTATCGCATTATGTAGATGATATTTTAATATTTAATGTAGATTTAGAGAGTCATTTAAAAGCTGTTAAAATTATTTTAAGTACATTAGAAAGTAATGGTCTAAAAATTAATTTAGAGAAATGTGAATTTGTTAAGAATAGGGTTAGTTATTTAGGGTATATGATAGATGGTAAAACTGTATCAATAGAGGAAAAGAAGTTGGAAGCAGTAAGAAATTACGCAAGACCTAAAAATATAAAGATGTTAAGGGGATTTTTAGGTATAGTGAACTATACCACTTTATTCCTAAGATATCAGATAAGACTGTAACTCTTTTTAAAATGATAAAGAAGGGTGTAAAATTTAAATGGACTCCTGAAAGAATAGAAGCTTTTGAAGGAATCAAGCAAGAATTTTATAAGGCGTTAGTTTTAAATCTGCCTCGATTTGAGGAAGAATTTATTTTACGGTGTGATGCTTCAGATCATGCCATTGCTGCTGAACTTTTCCAAGTCAGAGATGGTAAAGAGATACCAATCTGCTTTATTTCAAGGATATTAAAGGGGTACGAGAGTCATTATACGGTTTCAGAGAAAGAACTATTGTCAGTGGTGCATGGGGTCTCTAAGCTCAAGTACTATTTGATGGGAAATTTCTTTACAATAGAAACTGATCATTTATCTTTGATTTTCTTAATGAAAACTAGGTTTTCTAATGCACGACTATATAGATGGTCTTTATTTTTAAGTGAATATAATTTCAAAATTAGACATAGAAAAGGAAAAGATAATATTGTTGCAGATGCATTTAGTCGAGCCTTTGGTCATAGTAAGCAATCAGGATCATATCAGATCAATGCTTATAATTTTGAAGTAGCTCCTGAGTTATATAGTAGAGAAAATGTAGAACGTAGTCAAGGAGAAGATGATGTGCAAGATATAAAAAGAAAGGCACTTCAAGAACCCAATTACAGAGGATTTAGAGTAGTAAATAATATTTTATATAAAAGAATAGGGGACAATGATTTGTTAGTATTGGGAAGTGAATTGGCAAAGAATGTTATGTTAGATATTCATAGGAGGTTGGGACACCCTGGAAATAGGAAGACATTCTTAGTCTTTAGGGAGCAATTTTATGCTAAACAAGACAAACGTCTCGTTGAAAGATGGAATAAACAATGTGAACTATGTTTATTAGGTAAATATAAAAATCGTGTAAATAAAAATGTTGTACATAGTATTAGGGTAGAAAATAAGTTAGATTTAGTTGCGGCAGATTTCCTAGGTAATTTAATACCTGGACATTTAGGATATAGGAATGTATTTGTGATGGTAGATATTTTTACGAAATATGTGAAACTTTATCCTACCAGAAAATATAATACCGACATAGCGGTAATTTGCATTAATCAATTTATAGAAGAAATAGGTCAATTTCAAAGACTTTTAGTAGATAATGCTAGTTATTTCAATAATGATCGCTTCATTCAAGAATTAAATTATATGAATGTGCAAGTAAATTTTTCTTCAGTGAGACATCCTGAAGGGAACCCTTGTGAGAGATACATACAAGAAGTTATAAAACACTTGAGAATGCGAACTCATGAGAATCATGTGGGCTGGGTGAGGCATTTGACGGAAGTTGAAAATACAATGAACTTTTTACCCAGTGTGACCACTAATCTTAGCCCATATCTACTGATGTTCGGTAGATATCCACCACGTCCATGGAGACAAGAAACTCCTCCTGTGGAAAATTTAGAAGAGGTAATAGACCGTGGACGAGAGCGACAACGTGCTAGAGCTCGAAAATATACCGAGGAAGAGAATGCGAAGATTAAAAATCGTAAAGTCTTTAATAGGGAGGATATGATAGTAATAAGAAATTATCGATTAGGTCGGAGAGACCATAATAAATGTGCTAAATTAGACCTTCCTTTTGATGGACCTTATCGTGTAGGTAGAGCGATAAATGACACGACCTATGAGGTAACAGAAGTGGATAATGAGCGTGTCAAAGGCAGACTTCATGTCTCAAAATTATATGATTACGATCTCGAAGATTATGCAGGAATAAATTAAATTTATTCACAGATATTTATGTTTAATATAAAATATATGATAAGCTATCTATAAGTATATTAATTGGTATTTATGGGAAATCTTGAATTTATACCATTGACATTAGCGATTCTCGCTTATAAATTACAGATATTCCCATAGGGATATTTATGCAGTGATCTTGAATAAATAATAATATGTAAATAAATGAATTTTAGATCACTTGCAATTTTATGTTTAGTTAAGTAAGGATTTCTTATTGTGTGCGTTCATATTATATACATAAGTGCTTAATAAAGGTAAGAATTTTTCTTGATTTATATTTATTTATATTTATATCTATATATACAATAACTTTGAGTTCAAGTAATGCTTCACTTAATTTCACTTTGTACTCTTGGATATCTATGTCTGTACTCGTCTATATGTGTATTTCTTGATTGTCCTCGTATAATCTGTATGATGATCAAATAACTGATACAACATTTATACTTCAATTTAAGATGTCAATCACCAGGAACGATAAGCTGGGTGAACGCGTATGATAATCCACCTGTCAACAATACATCATCGTTAGAAATTGGAAAGATAAAAGGGGTTCATGATAAATTTAACCAACGCATACCGACGATCATGAATGTTTTCCCTTTATTTCCGAATGTAAGCAAGACAAAGAAAATACGAATAAAACTTCCCAATAATACAAAGAGATGGTTCAAGAATGAAGTAAACAACAATCAAGAAATTTATAACATAATAAGGATGTGGCAATGAACTTTAAGTTATATTTAAAAGTTGTAAATAATGTTATTTACTTACCAGGCCAATGTTTGATAGATAGCATCCTGTGTATTATATCTGTATTTCACTATTGCTCACATCAATATCAATTTTAACTTTATACAAATAACAAATGCAGACGTATCATTCCAAGTTTTATTTAAATTAATTTTCACTTTATTCATTTTCACCATGATGTGTATAAATATTTACTGTATTAATAATTAATGAAAACTTTATTTTTATTTAAGTAAAACATAAAAGAATCTTAATAAAATTTTTATAAGGTTATAATTTTAAGACGTATTAAATGCTACGTAAAAAGGATCGAGCAGGTGTTCCTCGCACAAATACGTCTGGCATTGGCAAGGACTGACCGGTACAAAAAGTATTGTTTATCAGGTGCTCGGCTGAGTCATAATGTATAGACGGATTTATGGTCACATGTTTGTTTACCTCTCGCAAGGATTATTAATACGCTGTTTCCTCATGCAACCGATAAGAGCAGCACCGTCGACATACAATTTTGGGAGATGGATTCGTGTTTAACGAAAGTTGCCGTACGTTTTTGTAAGGAAATTTACGAATAAAAGCGCGGACAGATAAAAATTTCGGCAATTGCTGGTGAAAACCGCAATATTAGCAAGTCTAAAAGTAGGTGAAAACCACTTCCTCCCTCTTCTTTAATAGGATTATTTTAAAATCCGGACTTAGAATAATTTCTGAGATTTTCAATACTTATAAAATTTTTACAAGATTCTACACTTATAATGATTTTATTTTTAACATGCTGCGCGCATTACATTAAAATGTTTAGATGTATTCGAATAACTACCTATGTATGAAATACTTTTATTTTTATGAACTCGGTGTTTGAATTTATTTAATTTCATTTTTATTTTCTTCTTTCTAGAGGGTTTTGTTTTGCATGTAGGGTACTATGCCGTACGTTATGACAAAACTTTCTAGCATTTGTAATGATAACTTTGAATAACATAATCATTTTTCTTTCCGTATAAATTATTTTTCTTTTAAATTTATTCATCCTACAAAGGATATTTGAAACTAATAATTTTGTTTATGTGTATATAGGTTATATATATATATAGTGAACAAAATCTTTTATTGAAAATTATGGAAGAGTTTAATACGATGTATGAAGAATTAAGGTGATTAACAATATTTGTTATAAATGTGTGTATAGTGGCGTCTCCAAATTCTTTATTTGTAGTGGTGTTTTTTGTATTGGAATTTCGTGAAAAAGGTAAAGTTTATTTTCTTTTAATGTATATATATATATTATTTCTTTTTGATATGAGAATTAAGTATATTTTGTTGTATTTGGGTGTTCAATATTAACGTGTTGAATAATACATCAGGGATGTGTGAAATGAATTATGTCATTATTTAATTCATAGCATGGAGTCCTGGTGAATTTGATATACACGAATTGGTCTTGGTGGTACTGCGTTTGGGAGCGAGAAAAGGCACCAGGCAGAACTAATCAGGGCTGAGTTAATTTATTGAATACGCAGAGACATTGTTTTATTTCACTTTATTTATTTAATTAAAAATATATATATTCCTTAAGGGGTGTGCACATGATGATGTATGTTCGGGTTGCGTCCGACGAGCTGAAAATGACATGCTCGTAGGGTGGAACTTTGGGATACTCTTCTGTGTGAATTTGTTACTGATGGTACTGTGTTGGGAGCGAGAAAAGGCGCCGGACAGGACTAATTAGGGCAAAGCCACTTCCTTAATGTCTATATTTTGTTATCAAATAGTAGACCGCACAATTTTATTTTTTTTTTTAATTTACATTCCAGTACAATTCATCACGGTTAATTTATTTTTAATTTTTGATTGTTTACATGTATCTATGACAAATATTAATAATAATAATCACGTTCACATTTTAGATATAAGCTTGCACGACTTGGTGATTTCATTTATTCTTTATTTCTTGTAATATTTTATTGTTTATGATGTATAAATCTGAATTATGACCGGATATTGATTTTGGATGTGTAAATATTTGTAGATTAAAACTTTTGAATTTATTTAGAATTATTTTATTTTAATAAATTAGATATTAAGATTTATTTTGTATTTTATTTCTTTACCTGACCTGGAGATGATTAAAGAGAAGGAGAATCAAGTCATATTTTCTGCCCCTGAGAGAACTATTTATTTTCAAACTGAGCCAGTTACATGTAGAATGTTTTGCTTAACCTACCTTTCAGCAGAAAGTTCACCGTATCATAGTCTAGCATAAGGCCTAGCACTAGGATGCGTGCTTGACTCCCAGTTACGACTTAATTAAGTAAACTAAATTTATTTTATTTATATGTAAATTTGAAAGAGTCACAGCAATATGTATATTAAACATTTACCAACCACTTTTATAATACATTTATGAATTACGGTATTTAAACGTATACTCAAATCCCGGACCAGATTCAGTGACCACGTGGGGTTCACGTGATCACACCAAACTCGTATGCACACATAGTATATAATTGATCTTTGGCGTCGGCCGTTTTTGTGCATAGAATGCCTTGATCACGCACTTTTATTACCAAATCTCTTCGGCGATTCTAGTATAGATATATGGTATTATAGATGAATACCTATTCTCTTAGTAACTCTGGAGCATATATTTTGCTACAGATATTGCTCTGCTCATGCGCACATCGAACGGTTAACGTAAGAGTTTAAGAAGTATGCAGTCGCAGTCTACTAACAGAGTAACAGTTTAAGGACTTATCAACGATCTCATTTATCTGTTAAAGTTTGGAAAATACTTTAAGTGATTGCAAATTATTTATTTCAAGTGAAGTGCAATTATTGTTGTATGGTTTAGCCGTCTTTTGGTAAGTATATTACATACAATGCATGCCAAACAACCTACAATTAGTACATAATTCTGTGCAATTAATACGCCATGTTTTTGTAATGCATTCACTGCGGTTTATTAACTATAGATACATAGAAAAACCGATGTTTACCGTAAACACACCGATTTTGTTGTACAATATATTGTCTCTCTTATTTCAAGAAAATACAAAATAAAACGTTGTTTGATTTAAACAAATAATTTTGTTAAAATATTTGTTTCATGTAACTAAATTATTTGGCGAATTATATTTTAAATCAAGCGTCTAGTTGCTTCAAATAAAGAAATTGTTGACTTTCAGTAAATCTATTTTCAACTAAAACAGAGATGTTAAAAGAAAGAATTATTTTAATATTACCTAAGGCATTTTCCGCCTAAAAGAGACATATATATGGGAAATAGACGACTGTCTGTCTACGTTTTTTTGCTGATATTTGTCCAAACGTTGCAAGTATATTTGTGCTGCGTACTGATACCGATTTCGTTTTATATTGCATTCGAGTCGTTTGTACTAATTTTATAAGCTTTATTTAACAAAAATAATGTGTTTAAATTAATTAAACATCTTAGTAGATCAAGCAATCATATTTGTTGTTTTAATTAAATGCTTTCCTAATTTCAAACATACATATTAATTAAAATAACAAGTTATTATGTTACAATGAATGTGTATTAAGTTAATGAATTTATATGTTTATAGCTAAATTTTATTTAGTTAGCTTGAGCTCATTGTTTGTTGGCGCAACTATATAGGTATCTAGTAGGAAAAAATGTTATTTAGTAGAAACACCAAAATGAACGTAACAAAATTATTTGATTCCAACAACCAAAAATTAGTTTGCCTATATACAAAGAAATAATTTGGTTGGGTCATACAAAATTTGCTTGACTCAAACAAATCTGTTTTTCCGTGTATGCGTTTGACAAACATATACATTATATTTGACAATAATGTTTCCAATATCGTATCAGAATGAAATAAGAATAACTAAAAAAACTCTGGCTTTTAATTTTGCTTAGATTTCTTTAAAATTTTGTTTGTTGCAGCCTATTCAACAAGTGACAAGTTCTGCTAACTCCTTGAAGTTATTGCATGCTCCTTATTCTAATTTCTACTGTTTGGGTAAAAATAAATTTCTTGAGATTGTATAAATATATGTAATAAATCGGAAACTATGTGGTTAAGATGTCTAAGTTAAATAAAATTGTCAGTAAACGCCATTTGCGTCGAAAATAACATAGAAAAAAATCAACAAATCAGCGTTATTCAGCAGTTACAGATACCTTCCACGATGCCTGTTTTACCCATCTCTTCTAAAGCTGCGTACAAAAATTTGGAGCTATTTTTGACAGACGAAAGCAATGCTTTGTACATGGTAAGACTACACGTTTTTATTCAATTACTTTGAGTCTGTATCCGAAACGTTTAATATTTTCTAGAGACGAAGATTAGCAGCTGTCGGGGGTTCTAGTGTAAGGTCTACAGTAATGAACATTTTAAAATTCGTCCCCAGCAATGAGGTTGCAATGAAGTTTAATTGGTCTTGTCATCGGGACAAGAGGGCCTTTAAACATACCGCAATAATGTCGATAGTTAATGGTAATATTTTAGCAATTGTGCTTTTAATTAAGTATTTATATTCTTTTATTTTTTAGAAGCGGTAAAACTGTCTTATTCGGGAAGGGAACCATCAGATTTGACTGATACTTGTATTAAAAATGCTGTTAAAGATTGGTTAAAATTAGCCAAACACAGATACCTTTACTCATCAAAAAAAGTAAGAGTTGAATAAAATGTTACTAGGTTTTTCTGTTTCTAGAACACATAATCTTTAATGTTTATTACGTAATATATATTTTATTTTATTAGTTATGCATACAAATTCTTATTTTGTATTATCTATATATAGTTCTGTTTAATAAACTAAAATTAAAAATATATGTATACATAATTTTTTTCCACCCTCGAAGGAATTTATCTAATTAAAATTAAAAAAAAATATTAATATGTCAGATATAATGTTTGAAAAATATCGTCGGTAGAATAAGTTTGTATCTACTTACACAGAGATGTTACAAAATAGGTGAGTAAGCTTTTGTTCCTGTATCTATTATTATTCTCACATATTATCCCAACATTTTCTAATTGTATGTAATGCATCTAAGATATAAAATGTGTGGATAAAAAGCAAAATAGCTTAAAATTTTGTTTAATCACACATAACTCTAATTTTAGTATTACTAACTAACATTGCAAAAATGTGCTCTTGCTAAATACACTTACACACTTTTATTTGTAATCTTTCCGATTAACCTTGCAGGATCTATCCTCATTTTATTTATAAATCGTACATTAATTACGTACATGAAATTATTTGGGTATATGTATTATTTTACCTAATTTTAGCGTATACGTGTACTCAAATAATGATGCAAGTACCGCGAAATCAAAAATTATATTGATAAAGGTTTGCCATGGAAAGTAAAACGTCTGTCTTAAGTTATATCATTAAGTGTCATTAATTGTTTGTCAATATGACACTTAATGATATAACTGAAGACAGGCGTTTTACATTCCATGGGCAAACCTTTATCAATATAATTTTTGATCTCGCGGTATAAAATACACGCTTCATTTCTGGTGATCTTCTACGTATAAAATCAGACATTCATATAGGTATATATCAATAGCGTCATTTAAGTGCAAAATGAGATACCATACCCGTATAAATTCTGTATACATGAATTGGGATAATTAACGTTAAAAGTATAGTGTAAATATACGTTTACATCATACGTATAAATTATGTATAGAAGATACGGTTTTTTTTGTATTCCGTATGCCAATGATTCCGGTTTATTAGATACCGTAAATACACAATATAATCAGTGCATATTACCTAAGTATAAATTCAGTATATGAGAAACACTTGTTTTCCAGACTTCGTCTACCAATTATTAATGGATTTCATATAATATAAATAAACGTCGAAGTCGCGGACATTTTGCAGTTTATTATACCGTTTTCATATACCGTATAATAACCAATACACCTACGTATAAATTCAGTATATGAGAAACACTTGTTTTCCAGATTTCGTCTACCAATTATTAATGGATTTCATATAACATAAATAAACGTCGAAGTCGCGGACATTTTGCAGTTTATTATACCGTTTACATATACAGTATAATAACCAATATACCGTATACGGATATTTTAGATATATACGTTTAATCTACCATTCTGTGTTGCTTGGGTACTTTATCATAGTAACAGCTATATAGGTTACGTTGACATGTAATTCAAGGGCAAACGATGTGAAAAGCAAATCAAACAAAATATACTCTTATGTAAAATTTAATAGAAAATATATTTAAAACATTTTTATAAACTTCCGGATTAAATTGTGAGAGTGGGGATGATAATATTTCAAATTGTGCTTTCAGTAATTTGAATGGGCTACAAGTTTTCATTCATGAATATTAATTCCTTTGAAAGATATCAGAGGACGGCACTTTACTACCATATAAATATTTACAGTTTTCTCTAGGTTGTATAACTATAGTATTAATAAACAAGGCTTATACGTTTTACAAGACCTACATTTAATTTAATAAAGAATATATGCTTTTCTGTTAAATTCATCGTCATCTGGTGATGAAAAAAAATTTTCTATGTATTTTTTAAAACATTTTATCTGTATTACAATGTGGTTTATTGCAAGTACATATATTGCTTTTGCTCTCAGTAATAGGTTTATTTGATAATTTTAAACTTCATATTAATTTGCGAATTATTCTTAATTATTTGCCAAAAATATTATAAAATCCACACAATTAAAATCTTTCAGATTCCCTTTTAATTTTTTTTTTGCAATTTTTCCGAGCAATTTCAAATGATTGTATGATAGATTCGACTACAATTCAAATTGCACTCCGTTTTTGTTTTTACCAATTAGGGATATCTTGTATTAGCGCAGTTTGTTCTAAGTAGCTCTTAAACAGTGTTGTTTTACGTGTCAGAACAAACCTAACAAATGTCTAACTTTAATTACAAAATGTAACAGGCAGTACTCCAATGTAAGCAAGGGCTAATTATACATCGACACCAAGACGGAATCGTGACTAATACAACCATACATGTGTTTTTATGATTTGTCACTCGTTGGTTGGCAACCTACCTTTCCATTTTTATTATTAGTTTATTAGTTTACTATGTTTGTAAATGAAACAAGCCAAGATAACATTTTAGATCTCGTTTAATGGAGCATGTCGATGATACTTAATATATGCATATTATATAGACACGGCATTATATTTTGGTTTATTCTCATGGCAAGACTGTAGCAGTTGTTGCATATTAAAAATGAAGAACGAACTGCCTGGGATGTGAGATTATACATGTGCTAAAACCTTCAGGCGGATGAATATAATCTTATAACTTATTACGTGTAAAATGGCGGTGGTTTCGTTATTGGACAAATACATATTTTATTTATTGAATTCTGCGAATTTTATTTTACATGAAGTGGTTTGCTTATTTGACAAAATTATAATTAAACTTTTATTATGAATAATTTTGCACCTGAGTGTTCAGTTTTCTCTCCTTGAGACTTAGTGTTGTGGAATTTATTACCTTTCCCTATTGAAATATTTATCGCTGATTAAAGCGATTTGAGCCATTTTCCTATTAGAAAATGAAACTGCTTTTCTCTATTTATTTATCGATGCTAGTATTTACGCTTTATTTAACACTGTATATGCTTTTAGCAAATATCCTTAATAATCGATATATTTGTCTTCCTCTTTTTTAATTCATTTGCATTTGGATTGACATATTATTAGTTTCTGCCCGTGTTCCTCAGAATACGCATTTGTGATTATTCCGTTTGGGTACCTTTTAAGTAGCTGGTCAAGAATGTTTTTTTTTTTTATTAGAGATGCTCTCGCCAGGATAGCTCATGTTTAATTGCCAGAGTTGAGTTAGATTTATATTTTAATTAGTGTGGCTGCTGGATGGGTTTTACTACGAGGGATGTTCTCCTTCCGCTGAGTCTATCTAGTAGGCGATGATATTTTGCGACAAATTTTGTATGACAATTTCAATCAGTTATTTACAAGTTTAGTTATAGTGGCAGTTGTCAATATACCTGATTGTTTGTAAGTTATATTAGTTTAAAGTACCCCTTTCGTCAATAAATCATGGAACTGAACAAGGAAAAAAATATTCTTGTTATTCGGAACTTGATTGTAAAAAACCGGTACACTACTGTCAGAAGCATTCAAGCAACTTTAAAGATTCGTGTGAAAGCAATTAACATTATTTTACACATGTAAAGTCCGTAAGCTTTGTTCTCGGTCAATTTCCTACAACATGACTTCAATTCAAAAAGAAGATCATGTGAGATGGTGCACATCTACGAGGTAGGCACCATAAATTCTCGGCCTGATATACAAAAAAGAAACTTGGAATAATATAAGAATTTTTATTTTGCAAACAAAAAAGGCCGCGGAAAGAGAAATAAGGGAACAACAAAGACTGACATAATTTTGAATTATAACAATTACGTCTAACAAAAAGACCACACATAATTTTTTTATTAAGTAAATTGCAATTTTCAAAAACTAATTGCGAGCACCATTTTCAAAATCACAAAGAATTTTTTACGAAACACCTTATGCATTTGTTTACTAATCGATAAACTGTGCAATTTTACCTAGAATAATACTGTAACACCACTGTGCCACCAAATTGTAAAACCACGTTGTGCTGTCACCAAATTGTAACAGCCTTCACCTGTGGTATCGGAGAATGTTGTTTTCGCTGCCACCAAATGTAAACTATAGTTACATTAATTAGATATAATAATTATATTAATGCTTCTCCACTCAGGTGTAACGTGCTGTTGAGTAACGCGTCGAGCTGGTCAAGTAGCTATGATCTCTTCAAGCGTGGGGTGTTACGGGATTGAGATAAAGAAAACATGTATTTTGTAATAACAACTAAATATTTAATAGTGCTAAGGTACTTTTGTTATAATACAAAATCATTACAGAATGCCACAAAACATTAAACACATAAATAAAACTAAAAGAATGTACTTGGCGCTATCTCGGCCTCTGAAATCTTACTTAGGCAAAGCTATATTCATCCCGCTGATGATTTTTCCCTAAATTTAACATTAAGCACAACAAAACCAAACAAAATATACTAACGACTTACCGACCTTATTGTCATCCAGCCTATCGTCTACAACACCACAAATTAACCAAACTCACAAATCAAATATCACTCACTGGTGAATTTAATTATTTATTACAATAGCTTGAACGTAATTTATATAACGCAGAAAAGAGAAACACATACAAAAAAAATTATAAAACACAATTTTACAAAAAAAGAATTAAACTGGTTATACAATTATAGACAGTTCATACTCTATTAGACCGACTTCTTAACACACAACTTAAAACTGCGATTGTTTATAGGATGACTCAAGTCGAGGTTGAGATCCTGTCGAACTGTTGGAACTTCTGCCGGAACTCCCGGGACTTTGAAATTGTCGGAACGGTCGGAGCGGTCGGAGCCCCGGCGGGACTCCGCCGAAAGTCTCCCTATTTTTCTTCTGCACCTAGTTTTATCAGTTCTTGGTCTAATTATGTCACGCCCTGTATACAGTTAACGAATCCATTTTTAGTTCTTATTGGTTGAACTTATTTTGGATATGTTAGTTGAAAGTACGCCTTTTAAATGTACTTTCTTATCTTGGTCTTGTCATTAATATAATTTAAACACCACTGTGTGTGATCTAATACTTTTTCTGTAGACGTAAGAATGTCTAAAACACACTTGCCTGAAGGTCTGCCCTAACACATGTTGTTCTTCGGGTGTGGTCTGTGCTCTGTTACAACTCAGAATTCTACATACTTTCCGCATTACCAATTACTATTGACAGATTTATGCAATTTTAACAATAGAGTTTCTAAACCACCCCATAATAAACTACTTGAAACTAATGTAACGGATATCTACTGACCGTCTGCTTTAATGTGGCTGGTGCCAACCGTTGCGTATATCACTCATACGTAACAGCTTTATTTGACACACTTATACTTTCCCTTAACGGATATTTATGTATTCCTTTAAAGGTACTTGTATATTTCATTTCCCTTAACAATCTTAGAACTAATATATTGCTTTAAGCAATATGTATAACTTTCTCATTGGTCCTTGTATATAGACGATAGGTGTGGTTTTAGTTTATAAGATTTCTTGTGCCGCCCTTTTTTTAATTTAAGGAGAGGGGTTTTAGGAAATATTGACCGGCATAATATAAAAACAATAGAAAATAATTAAATAAATGCATGAAACAAAAATATAAAATTGTAACTAATAAATCGCGTAAGCTGATTTATTACAATACTTGTAATAGTATACACCTAATACAAAAAGTAAACCAGTTAAGATCAATTCGAATATAAAATAAGTAAATGAGTATGAAAGAAAGCATACATTGCTGAATCAATAACGCGATGGATTTAATATGACAGTTTTCAAAATCTGCTGCAATTACATTAATTACTTAAGTCTAATATTGCTTATTATACATAAGTAATTTGTTCTTAAAGAGATTCCTAAAAAGCTAAGAAAATCTCTAATTAAGAACATAATCCAAATCAAGGAAGTTATTCAACAAAAAAATCATAGGTACCCTACTTTGAAACTTTTTACGGCGACTCTAAGTTGTGGATTATTCATGTTTGTATAAAGCATAATTCATTTTTAAAAAGTTAAAATATATGAGAAATGCTCTCCCACCGCTCTATTACACCAAACAGATGCGTAATACACTATATAATACAGCGAACTATAGCGAAGCGTAAACCAACTATGCGGATAATAAATCACGTTCCGGATGAATCTCAATATTATATTAGCATAGCAGTAGTCTAACGTAATTTGCGACGGGCTTAACCATAACGACTGATGCCTGAAGATTACGAGGACGGAATCGTCTTTGTCAAATGCGTGCTTAAAACTGATCGTGCCAAATATGTGCGGTACGCGTCCCGGAATCTAGAAAATGTTTTGGCACGAAATGCATCCCAAACGCGATAATTTGGGCATGACCGGAGGACAACACAATTGCTATTAGTGGAAGGGATCATCCTAAAACTTTACCCTGCCCGAAGACCGGTAATTTGCAAAATACTAAGTGTTGCTTTCTTCTCATGAATAACTTGATAGTATTAAATAATACCATGTGAATGTGTTTTAAACTAGAATTTTAAAAGATTTTTCCGCAAGAATATTATATTAGCAGTGAATTAGCAGCGACGAATAAAATGCAACTGTCATTGTGTGTTTGTACTGGATTATTGACACTTACAATCATACTTATGTTATTAATGCCCCCTGTATGACATGTCATACCCTGCATTTCCTTCTTTTTATTTGCCGACATCTTAGAAAACCACCATTTATGAGTGCTCAGATTTTTTACTTCTACAGATGTCGCTAATCACACCAAAAGGAAAGATCATTATCTATTTGACAGCCAGCTTTAAACTTCACTTACTAGAATGCCTTTATAATGACAGTGATGATACGAGAAAGGAAATCAACAGAAACCAAATCGGCCATTATGTGGGTATCTGTCAAATGGTAAAATAAAATATAATTCAGTATTATCAAATATGGATTGTAGTAGATTATAGCAACCTATAATTTACGTATAAAATGGATACATGTATTCAAAAAAAAACGTGACAAATGCAGATATGAATGTAACTGTAAAACACATTTTTTTAAAAGACGTCATTATGTGGGTCATCTTACGAGTGTGTGAAACTAAACCTACTTGTGTTTTAGTGTGTTTTTGGAATATTCACATATTTCACAAAAAAGATTTTTCAAATGCTTTATGCTTCTACTGATAATATAGTGATCTTAAAATCTGTAAAAATAAGTTGACAGTTGGGTTTTGAAGTTAACGTATGATTTATCATATGCTGGGCAGTACCGCTTACGATTCGTAAAATATATTGTATTTGCCATCAAATACGAAATTACTTATAATTTCAGATGGTTTCAAAAAGGAAATATGATTCCATTGATCCTAAGGTTGCCGAGGAGCTCATGCGAATATTTGGCAGTTTATATGACAACGACATTGTTGCCCAACAAATAGACAAATGAGATAAACTGCAACTTAAATTTGGTTCAACTATAACTTCCAGAATATTAAAAGATGAACTCTGTCTGAGAATAAGGATATAACAGCATTTACTATAAATAATATGGAGACTGAAAAACTATACATCGAAAATAAAGAATTTCCTAACAGAAGGCAATAGTAAAGAAGAGGTTACATGCGTTTATCTTACATGAGACGAAGAAAACAATTCCAGTATAGCAAAAACACCTTGCACGACTAAATCAAGAAAAAGCAATCTTTCGCTTATAAATGCAGAATTTTCTAACAATAAAGATATAAAATCAGAGGTGTTAGGGAAGAACAGGGTTTTCATGTTGATGTTACAGAAGACCAAGAAGATCATTCTAGTATTGCAAATGTACCTCAAACTAGTAACTCGCGGGAAAACAATAAAAACTGGGGGAGGAGAAGTTAAAAAGGAAATAACATTTGTATTAAAATGAAGGAAAGTGTACGTGGGAGAGGAGCTGTTTGCACGGGCTTCGAAATCCTAAGGGATTCCAGAGGTGAAGGTTAAATAAGTAAGATCATGAAGTATTGCTAAACGAAGTGGAAGTTATAGGTTTGAGAGATTACATATAGTAAACGCCAAATAAGATGGCCAGCGGGTGGAATGCGCTGTAATCGTTTTTAAAAGCGCGTACGCCCATATACTGAAGATTATCCAATAATGTCAGAATATATTTGTTCCACTCTGGTTATTGCTGTGAGGACTTACTCCCACCGCTCGCCATCTTATTTGGTGTTTTTAGGTAATAGAATGAATAGCACATGTCTGATAAACGACAGAGAGAGCATTTGAAATCAAGACCGGAAATGGTTTGGAATCGGAATGGAATACCCAAAGGATCAATCTTATGACGGATTATTGCATATTATATACACCAGTTATGTTAAAGTGGTGAAACCCCTACCACAAGAAATTGATGTTGGTTTGAAAGCAATATTTTAGAAATTAATGTTGCTAAAACATAACTACTAAAATTTTAGGTCCGAAAATAGAGTAGAATGAAATGGGTGTCATCACTGACGGACGACAAAGCTAGAAGAAATATGTGAATTATTTGGTCAAGAAATTGGCCAAATGGAATCTTAGTTTAATGACTTCATCTTTAAATGAAGTGGCAGCATTGCAGTGGCTGGCTATTATGCAAACGTTTAGGTATGACAGTCATCAATTTTAAGTGAAATCCACAAAGTATTTAAAAGACAAAATGCATGCATGAGTGTGAGTACGAGCGCTGTGCTAGAATGTTAACTATCTTTTTCCATATAAAAATCTGTGAATCGTTGGTAAGACACAAACATTCCCGCAATCTTATAGAGACGATGACTATACGTAACATGCAACGTGGCAAGTTCTATTAAACATCACATTGGACTCTCATTCTACTAGGACTCATACAATTGCGGCTCCTGCCAATAACAGACAACCATTTGGGAGATAAATTAGTAGTAGTCACATTCTGACTATACCGACTTGACAAAGATCATCAACCCGGAAGATGTACCCTTTAATACTGAACGAAACGTCGGCGTCTACGACTAATTTGACGTATCCCACTTTGAAAGCAAGAACCAATTCGCTTTAGTGTTAATCATTTTATGTATGCATTTTATGTTATTCTGTCTATTTTTTGTGCATTTGCTTCTTTTCTTTTTATTGTAACATTTTCGAATACCTTAACTTAACAAATAAGTCCTTATATTTATTAAGTTAATCTTTCAAAATGTTCATTATTTGGTTCTTACAGCATGCTTATTAAAATTTTGAATCTCACAGTTAAATGAAGCGAAATGAACTGGTGCATTTGCATCACTTGAATGCCATTGTTCAATTTATTCCGAATTCGTGCTCTCGATAAAATTCATAAAAATAATACGACGACAGAGAAGTATATCAATTTTACTTTTAAGTGGTGAGTCAACAATTTCAATGTATCAAAACGTTATTTCGTATTTCTCCAAGACACACACGGACCATAACGTCACGTAGGCCGTGAATTTCTTTTCCCCTCTCGACACGTTTTTCTCTCCTTTTTGATTCGTCCTTAATACTTTCAGATGGCGAACAAGAGCGCACTGAAAATTAGCTCCGATCGTTTTGCCGTCCACGTCCGTCGCAATTACCGAATGAAGTGAGAGAGGGACACACGGAATTGTTCGTCCGTAACTCTCTCTAAAAACAAACCACTTACAATCTATTGGATGCTCGGTGTCGACATGAACATGAATATTTCATTTGTAAACGGTTCTTCCCTTTCGCGCCCACCATCGCCCGCTCGCGCTGCTCGCTGAATGCATTATTCTTTTCGACGGTGGTAAATATTGATTCACAAATACCCGGGACATGTCTATTCTCTAATCTTTGTCGTTGTCGCTGTAACGTTTGTCCATCACTCCGCTGGTGTGTATATACTCGCTTTTAGCGAGACGCCTCTTGAATTGAGTTTATTGGATTAGGTACAAATAGGGACGTTTAAGCTTCGAAACCGTTACCGGTTCGGTTTGTCCTTTATCTCTCTTATTTGCACGTTCTTTATTTCTTTCTTTTTTTGATAGTACCTATTAGCATTTTGCCGGTGGACATATACCTCAGTGAATTGGAAATATGAAAGAGTAAATATCTTCCGTTCTTCTCAATTAATTTTTCAGCATGGTCTCAATATTTTACCGCTTTGAATTTTGTTTCTATTTTTTAAAATAACAATGATCTTTTGTGAAATTTTATTAAAAACATTGAATTAATGCATAATTCTGTAGTATGTATTGTAATTTAATTTAGTTTTTAGACTATTATTTAATATTACAACTTGTATGTTTTTTGTTAAAAATGCATCATGCGTATTTCCAATACAAAAATATAAATCACAAATATATGTGTGGTCTGTGGTGTTTACCCTCGAGAATTGTGTATATTTATATGTTATACTCTATTATATGTACCTATGTATATCAGTATATATCTTTATATAAGATGCAGCTGTGCTGGAGAAAAGCGATATATGTACGATACTATTTTTCTCTTGAGTTAGTTCTACAGACACGTTAATATTGAATACACACATATTCAAGTACACTGTGTTTTATTTTAATACCTATTCCCAATAGGTTATGGGCCCAGTTCACGCGATTAAACCTGTAATTAATTTCAATATACATTGTGTGATATCTATCTAATTTTTTTTAACTAACTATTAAGTATGTCTATACAGGGTGGTTGGTTTTTCATTGTCCAGCCTATATCAGCTTAATTATCAAAAATTCAAGAAAATGTTAGAGGAAAATGTTTTTTATCTCGAAATGGTCTATCATATTGCAACATTAGTAATCTTTCATAGCCTACTGATTTTTAGCAGCGATAATAAACTTTAATTTCTTAAATGGAACACCCTGTATATTTTCTATAAAAATGAATCCTCATTAAATTCTGTTTATTATGATACGTCACAAGTTGGCATATGTGTAGCAATTGTCTACGGAAACGAAATAATAAGAAAAAGTATGGAAAACTAAAATTTGCTATTTCTATTATAAATAAAAAAAAATTAAATACTAAATAGTAAGTAATGTGTCTTATAATAATTGTTGGAATTGTCCACCATTACATTCTAAACATTTGTCGGCTTGCGTAATTATGTTCCTCCTGGCGTTTTGCAGCATTGCAGGTGTAATTAGCAAGCAAGCTGTGGTAATTTTATTCTTCAGTTCCTGAAGATTTTGAGAAGGAGTATTATAAACTTGGTTTTTCAAAAAACCCCATACAAAAAAATCAAGAATTGATAAATCAGGCGATCTGGCAGGCCACAAAATTGGTCCTCGGTTGCCGATCCAGTTTTGACCAAATTCATTTTGTAGATAATTTGTTATTGCAACTCCATTATGAGGTGGGGCGCCGTCATGTTGGAACCATAAGTTTCGTCTTAAAGCTAATGGGAGATTGTCTATGTTGTCTTGAAATTCATTTTGTAAAAATAATAAATATCGGTTCTGAGTCAATGTTACATCGTAAAAATATGGCCCCAAAATTTCATTGCCGACTATACCTACCCATACATTAATTGAAAATCGCACTTGCGCACGAGCTTCAACAATTACGCGAGGGTTTACATCGTCCCAATAATGTGTATTCTTTTTATTAAAAATTCCGTTTCTGTGAAAATTAGATTCGTCTGTCCAAATGATATTATTTAAATAATGTCTTCCCACATTCACGAGCCATTCACAAAATATTATTCTGTTGTTGGAATCATTAGCATGTAATGTTTGGACTAAATTTAATTTAAAAGGCTTTAGTTTGTGCAATTTTAAAACATTCATAATTTCGTGTCTTGGAATATTCAAATCAAAAGCTGCTTGTCTTGTAGAAGTTCTTGGATTTGCTCTAAAGTAAACTAAAATAACAACTTCATTACCGTGGTTGTTTCCTCGTCCATTTTGAATATTATTTATACGCCTTGAAAAGGTGCCAGTTAACCGCAGAGATTTTCTAAATTTTGAAAAGTATTTACGTGAGGTTGTCTTCTGTCAGGATATAAATTTTGATACAAGATAGCAGCCTGACGTTTATTGTTGTTTGATCTGCGAAAACAGCACAGCATATCAACTTTTTCACTGTTTGTGAAGCCCATGTTCATTTTTCTTATACAAAGCACTAACGTTTTCTTAGTTAAATAAGAACCGCAATACCTTTGTCACTATTAAACACTTCTAACTGACTTATGTCAAATATTTACAGGTATAAACAACAGAATATCACAGTCGACTACTATAATTTCAAAATAACAAAACACTTATACTTTGTTATATCACTATATTAATCCAAATGTGTGACCGCGGTTTCGACCAACATGGCCATTAACGAACACTGTACTACAAATGACACACAAAATGTATACTAAAAATTTGGTGTTAGGCGGTAATTATAAAGTAGGGGGGATACAAGGAATAATATACAATAGTAGGGGGGATACAAGGAATAATATACAATACATTGTAATAACTATTAGTTAATTATAGGGAAAACCAGAAATTAGAAATTTGGCGACAATAAAATGATAATTATAGGGAAAACCAGAAAATAGAAATTTGGCGACAATAAAATGATAATTATAGGGAAAACCAGAAAATAGAAATTTGACTACAGTAAAATGGTAAAATGAAATAACCTAAGTACAACAGGTAAACAGAGGTGTTATATCAAATCAGTCTGATCGTTAAGCAATATAATATCTGAATTGCGGGAGGATTTGAATATTTCTAGGGCCTCTAGGAGGTTTAATTTCTTATGCCGGTTGTACACTCTCGCGCGAGTGCTCTCGCGATGTCTCGTCGGGAGCTCTCGCGCGAGAGGTCGAGGGATGAGCGCGACCCTGTACACTCTCGTTTATTCGGAACGTTTAGCGAAAGTCGAGAGGTCGAGGGATGAGCGCGACCCAGTACACTCTCGTTTATTCTTACCACACGACTTTCTTATACGTATGAAAGTGTTACTTCCGGTCCGAATTTTGAAATTTCATTTATACAAAAAATATTCCAAATCCAACTCTAATTACTTTTGTACTCTTCATAAATATACATAGAATGCATAATTTACGACATTGTGATGATGAAAATTTTCTACCTCGAGATTTTTGCAGATGTCCACGTTTTGAAGTCCCCTGATACCAAAAAAGTGGTTTTTAAAAAATGTCTGTGTGTCTGTCTGTCTGTGTGTGTCTGTGTGTGTGTGACCACGATAGCAGTCAAACCGCTACAGATATCAATTCCAAATTTTGTATTTACGAATATAATCTCCCTTTTGAGAACTGATTAGATTTTGAGCAAAATCAGCAGACCGGAAGTAGTAGTTTACTTCAGTGAAAAAATCGAATTTTGCAAATATTTCGTGAATTACTAAGTTTAAACAAATTTATAAAGAATTCATATGTACTTAAAATTGAAATTTTGAACAATTTTATTAAAAAGGTTTTTCGAAATTCCTACCGGAAGTAGGTCTTTTACTCTTATCGAAAATCAGTTTTTTGCAAATATTTTGCAAGTCATGCTTTTTAGATAGGTACGCTACGAATATAAAAGTATTTAGAACTTAATTTCCAATATCTTTTGTATAAAAAAAATTTCAAAGTTCGGACCGGATGTATCACTTTTACTCTTACCGAATAACGATTTTCTGCAAATATGTCGTAAATTATGCATTCTATGTATATGTATGAAGAATACAAAAGTATTTAGAGTTGGATTTGGAATATTTTTTGTATAAATGAAATTTAAAAATTCGGATCGGAAGTAACACTTTCATACGTATAAGAAAACTGAATGTCGCGAGAGTGTAGAGTGATGCACTCGCGCCGCCTCGCGAGGGTAAGCGAGGCCCTTTGACTCGCGCTCAAAAAACCGACTCGGAATGGAGAGCCCACGAGTGACTGCGAGGCTTTGCGAGACAGGGCGAGTGTACCCTGTACACTCTCGCACTCGCCCAGCCTCGCCGTCCCTCGACGAGAGTGTACAGCCGGCATTACCCTTCTCGGCGAAATGTAAGATTTTTACGAAACGAACTGTAATTTCGTTTTTCCCATTATTAGGCATAATTTAAAGGCAGCTCCCTATTTGTTATACATCGTTATAAAGAGAAATGTATTTAGAAGCATATCCCGCAAAGATATACAGGCTGTTCCATTTAAGAAATTAAAGTTGATTATCGCTGCTAAAAATCAGTAGGCTATGAAAGATTACTAATGATGCAATATGATAGACCATTTCGAGGTAAAAAACATTTTCCTTTAACATTTTTTTGAATTTTTGATAATAAAGCTGATATAGGCTGGACAATGAAAAACCAACCACCCTGTATATTGTGTTTAAAATGAAAACATTAACAACAAACGGAATATTGAACAATTTTGTGGTGAACGTTATAGTGTATGGATATTCCGTGTCAAGACATTGCTTGCAGAATTAAATGTTTTAAATGTTATCGAAGAAGAAATACCAGATGAACAACCTGAAGAATAAAACAAATACAATTTAATCGCAAAAGGTATACTAATGGAATATTTAAGTGACTGTTTTTTGGGGCTTGCCAAAGAAAATTTTGCAAAACAGATATTGGCAAATTTTGATAAAATTTATGAAAGACGTAGTTCAGCTACACAACTTGCACTATGAAAGAAGCTCCTAACATTGTAATTAAAAGATGATGTAAGCTTAACACATCTACAGAGCCGCTACAAAGCCGCTGAAGAAACCCTAGGCACACGCACGGTATCGCAGAACAGCAAACCGAACAACAAACCGTGGTTTACAACTGAAGTCAAGTATATCACCAAAGAAAAGAAGAAAATTTACTTACAATACAGGGAATCCCCAACACAAGAAAACCGAAATAATTATATCGAAATAAGGAACAGGGTCAACAATAGGGTTAGAAACATTAAGGAAGAATACTGGCAGGAATTCAGCAACGAAATGGAAGCAGACATGTTTGGAGCACAAAAACGTATTTGGAAACTACTAAGGGGCATGAAACGAGAAACGAATGAAACAATACAACTCAGAACAATCACGGAAGAAAAATGGGAGAAATATTTCCGAAATCTATACGCAGACATAGAAAACCCAGTCGAAGCACAAGAAGAGGACGCACAAAACGATGCACCAGAAGAGTACGCGCAAATCACCGAAGAACAAGTAAGGGATACGGTAAGGAAACTTAAGAACAGGAAAACTCCAAATCAAGACAAAATACCAAATGAACTAATAAAAAATGGAGGAACTGCCATCATAACAGAATACACAAAACTATTTAATATCATATTACGACATAGAAGAATACCTGAAGAATGGAAAAATAGCGTAACAATACCCGTCTTCAAAAAAGGGGATAAAACCGATCCAGAAAATTACCGTGGCATAACATTGTTGAGCACCTCGCTAAAACTCCTAACTAAGATCATTGCGGACGAAATATCCACAACCGTGCCAATAAGCGAAGAACAACAGGGATTTCGAAAAAACAGATCTACAACTGATGCACTATTCATACTTAGACAACTGATAGAAAAATCACTAGAGTACAACACCCCTGCCTATCTCTGCTTTGTGGACCTAACGAAGGCCTTTGACAGAGTACAACTAAAAGACGTCATAACGATCCTGGAAAACGGTAATACGAAGAAAGAATACATAGAACTCATTAAGGACTTAAACACAAACACAACAACGCAAATACGCACAAATCACACCCTAACGCAACATCTACGAACTACAACAGGTATCCGCCAAGGCGATAGTCTCAGTCCTTTGTTATTCAATACAATCATGGACGAGATGGTGAAAGCTGTAAAGAACACCGGACTAGGATATCGAATGGGCATGCATAAAATAAATATATTATGCTACGCTGATGATGCAGTACTTATTGCGGAATCGGAAGATGACCTCCAAAGATTGTTACAAGCGTTCAACAAGCAGGCAGGAAAACTTAATATGAAAATCTCCACAACCAAAACCAAATGCATGACCATAGCAAAGGAACCTCTGCGCTGCAAATTGGCAATAGAAGATAATGTCATTGACCAAACCATGTCAATCGAATACCTTGGATGCAAAATTACAAGCGCCGGCTTCCTGGGGGACGAGGTGAGGAAACAAGTTAACAAAGCAGCAGCAATATCAGGACATCTTAGATATCCAATATGGAGAAACAAACACCTAAGTACAGAATGCAAATCAAGAATATACAAAGCATGCGTACGACCAGTGATGACATATGGTGCTGAGACGAGAGCGGAAACAACGATAACAAAGAGTTTACTGAGGGCAACTGAAATGAAGACCTTAAGAACTATAACGGGACATACATTGAAGGATAGGCAGAGAAACACAGACATAAGAGAGAAGTGCCTAACGGACGACGTGGTCAGATGGTCGAGGAAGAGAAGAAGAGAATGGAACCACCATGTTAGCCGAATGATCCCCGACAGAATGGTCAGGATAGTTCGAAATAACACACCTCATGGAAGAAGACCTATAGGACGACCACCAAAGCGATGGCGTGACAGCTGGCAATCAAAATCGCAAGAATCACCATTGCAAAGAAACCGGAACTAAACAGGCGATACGCCTATTAAAAGAAGAAGAAGAAGAAGTAAGCTTAACCATTTTTGAGAACACTTATTGCCGCTAAAATATTGGATGAAATGAATAAAGTATCCCATCTATTATTAACTTTGCCTTCATCCTACGATGGAGTAATAACAGCGTTTGAGACATTAAATGATGATTTAAATCTAAGTTTTGTAAAAACAAGGCTTCTAGATCATGAAGTTCAACTTAAAACTAATACTGACACAAGTTTAAAGGTTTTATGCTTCAATAAGTTTGCAAATTTTAAAAACATTAATCATCGTGAAGGAAATAAGCTTGAAAGAAACCATGTATCAGGAAAGAAAAACAAACCTTTTTATAATCGTAAAATCAAGAAAAGGTCATCTCAGGCAAGATACAAAGTTTCACATCTCAAATGTGAACATTGTGGTCGACGTAATGATCTTAAAAAGGATTGCTATTATTATTATTATAAATAATAATAATAATAATAATAATAATAATAATAATTGTCTTTATTATCCAACAGATTACTCCATTAACAGGACAATATAATACAATGATATTGTACAGTGTTAAAAATAATATATAAATAATAATAAAATAAATATATTAATGCTATGGCAAAACAGAAACAAATAGCTAACAAACAGTTCTTGCGTACAACCCTGTATAAATTGGAAATTCAATGAAGAATAGGACTAGGAAGAGTGGAAGGGATCTGGGAAGATTTTATTCGCATTTCTGCTCATGTGGGCAATCGGTGCTTTAGCAAGGATATTTGTTCTGGCTCTGGGCTCAACAAATGTCTCCCTTGATCTTGTACCATACTTTGGCACCGCTATATCCACTTCTGTGAGCAAGTTGGGGGCATCTATGCCATTATTGATTAATTTAATCATAAAGTTAGCACTGGCCATCTCTCTGCGATATGAAAGTGAGGTGAAATTGTGCCTAAGAAGGAGCTCATCGTAGTCGACGCCCCTGGCTGGATAGTTACCAGATGATTTATAAATTAAATATTTTAAAAATCTTCTCTGCACTCTCTCAATCAGTAAGTTCTGGTAAACATAGTAAGGGTACCAAATTATTGAAGCATATTCGAGTTTCGGACGCACCAGTGTATAATAGAGAGTTTTTAGCGTATTTAAATTTGAAAATTTTCGGCAGGATCGAATTACGAAGCTGAGTGAGCGTGAAGCGGAATTGTAAACGGAGTAGATGTGGTCAGTAAACTCCAGGCGATGATCAAACAAAACACCTAAGTCCTTTATTTGTGTTTGCCTAGGAATTTTGACAAGATCTAGTGAGTAGGAATGTATTATAGGATTAGTTTTTCTTGTGTAAGTAACAACTGCGCATTTATTTATGCTGATTCTTATCTTGTTCCTATTACACCTGTCACAGATAGTGTTTAAATCATTTTGCAAAGTTTCACAATCGAAAGTTGAAGATACTTTCGAGAAAATTTCAGGTCGTCGGCGTAGGCAAGGACTCGGCAATTGAGTAACGACAGAAGATCGTTAATGTAAACATTAAATAATAGTGGGCCAAGATTCGAGCCCTGCGGAACACCTGAAGAAGCGGTGAAGACCGAGGAATAGAAGCCATTATAACAGACGTAACACGAACGATTATAAAGATAGGAAGCTATCAAATTAGTTATAGATGACGTAAAGCCAAATGTACTCAGTTTAGATAACAATATGGTATGGTCAATAGTGTCGAAGGCCTTCGCGAAGTCGGTATACAGAACATCAACTTGATCTTTTGAGTCCATACAAGAACTGATATACTGGGTAATCTCAGACAAATTAGTTACAGTTGACCTTCCTGACATAAATCCATGCTGTTGCGTGGAGATAAAGCACCGAATGGAGTTATATAGTTTATTATACAGCAATTGCTCAAAGATCTTAGAACAACTGGACAAAATATTAATTGGTCTGTAATTCGAGATATCATGCTTGCTTCCTTTTTTGAATACAGGCGTAATCCTGCTTATCTTCCAAATTTCAGGAAATGTCGACGTGCGAAGGGCAAGATTGAAAATTGTGCATAACGGATTGCATAGAATGGACGCACAGTCCTTGATAAAAAAGTTGGGTAGACCATCATGGCCAGATGTAAAGTCTGCCTTGAGGTGGTTAATGGCTGCCAATGTATCAGTTTCGGAAATAGACCCGATGTAGAAGTTGTTCAGACTTTCCTTGGAGGCCGACGTACTAGAAACTTCTTGTACCCGATATACATCTGAAAAAGTTGTAGCAAAAGCTTCCACTATTTCTTCTGGATCCGTGAGTTCACCATCACCAAACTTCAAGCAACCAGGTATTCTCGACTTACCCGTCTTTTGCCCAATGAATCGCCAAAATATTCTAGGGTTCCTGAATATTTCCATTTCGAGACCAGAGAGGTATGCCTCATAAGCTCTGCGTGTTTCAGACTTGACCAGTTTGCGTAATCTAGTAAATTCAAGTCTAAAGCTTGTTGAACCGGAAGATTTCCATTTGCGATAATAAAATTCCTTTAATTTAATATTGTTGATTAAAGTTAGGCTATACCAGGCAGGAAAACCACGCGACGATGTTGTATATTTCGGCACATGCTTGTCAATAATAGAAAATACTGTTGTGTAAAAAGTGGACACAGCAAGGTTCACATCAGTACACACCTTCAGCTGGGACCAATCCACATTTCCAAGTTCGCTATATAATTCCGGAAGATTAGCTTTCCGAAAATTATACCCGGAATCGATCCTGGATGGGAAGTTTTTGATTGGACATCTCTGTAGATTTATATTAAAGTTTAATGCCGGATGAAAGGTATCCTCCGGAACCAATGGGAACAGGGTATGTTCGACAACAATAGAGCAATCAAAATTAGTAAAAATTAAATCCAGCAATCTATTATCTCTATTTACAACAGTGTTAAATTGGAACAGTTTTAATACATGTATAAAGCTTTGTAAAGTTCTGAATCTTATGTCATTAGCATTGTCGGCTGCATTAAATTTAGGGCAATTAAAGTCTCCGCAAATTACAACTTTTTTATCGATCAGATTTAATGCTAAGTTTTCAAAAAATAATTCACAATCATCATTAGAAATATACGGTGGTACATACAAAACAATGAAATAAACAGTTTGTGAAACAAAATTACATCTAGAAATAATTATGTCTACCAAAGGAACTAAAACAGAAAGGTATGATGTATCACATGGGATTATTGGTACCTCATTTGAAGCTGCTATCAAGACACCGCCACCAGTCGATTTCCTTAAGGCGTCGAAATCCCTGTCACTTCTGAGCACAGTGTAGGAGGTATCAAACAGTTCATCGTCATTAACATCAGATGAAAGCCATGTTTCGGAAAGCAAAATAAGATGTAAGTCTGAAGATACAGCAGAGCAGTAAAGCTCATTTATCTTGGATCGTAGACCACGCGCATTCTGGTAATAAAATCGTAACGGTGGAGACTGTCTGTTGGATGTTCCTAGTTTCCCTGATTACGATGAACAATTTTTGGAGTCCCATGAACATATTTAATGTAGAGGTTGGACTCGCCTGCGGCAATTCGCTGGTCAAGTTGGCATTTTAAATCTTTATGTATGGCATTCTGTAGAGGAGTTCGGTCCCTCACAAGAAAGATAGACCTAAACTTTTCCATGCTCTTCAAATTAATACTTTCCCGCAACACCGACAATACCCGATCCGAAGACGAAAGAGTCACCTTGACAGGTCGCTTACGATGCTGTTGTGTTGGATCGTATTTACCAAGCCTAGTAGGATTCAGTTGATCAGCAGGGATGTTTAATTTTGCAAATATTTCCTTAACGGAAATTGTATCAGCTGCAATCTGATCTATTTTTGCACCCCCCTCCAACTCGGGAAGATTAAAAACAATCAAATTATTTTTACGTTTTTCACGCTCAGCTATTTCCCGCACCATTCTGTCAATTGCGAGAGAATCAGTCATTTCGACCGGTGTAGCATCAATCCTAGGTCCACTGGCTTTCAAAGCCTGAATTTCAGCTTGAAGCGACACAACCAGCGATGATAATTCGTTGAATTTAGTTAGTTGCAACTTAAAGTCACTACACGTTGGACAGTAGTACATCAGTTTACGTATCTTGCTCTTTAGGCATTGGACTTCGTTTCTTGAAAGCTTACTGCAGGTCGTATGAATAACGACTTTGCATAAATCGCATGCTATTTCATTTTCAAGGATAGCATTTTGATTACAGATACCACATTCAGCACTCATAGTTAGTGTCAAATAAAAGAGACTTGACAGGTTTGGCTAACAAAAGGAGAATCAGGAATAAACAAGGACACAAGTTTTCACACCAGAGGGGCCTATCTCGGTGACTAACAATACATACACCAAGGCCACGAAAAAGCAGGGAGGTATAAAGACTAATTACAATTATAAAATAAGGAGAACTTTTTAAATTGTACCTGTATGTTAAAGTGCAGATTTAGAGCCGCAAAAACACAAAAAGGAAAAAGTTGTTGAGGTGTAGCGGTAAAAAGGAAAAAAAAGACGGAGATACGGTTAGGTATTACAAGAAATATGCGTTTAAAACACATCAAATTGCAATCCAACAAAATACGATAATCTCAACCGACAGGCAAAATTATAAATTATACCAAGATAATAAAATTAAAATTTATAAATCAATATTACCCAAGTAAACAAGCGAAAAAACAGAGCTGAAGAGAAACACTGCACACTGCACAAACAAACACGTGCTATAAAGAAGTGATAGACATAAATAATGATCGCTCACGTACACTACAGACAATTCAACAAGCCAGGACAATAATAGTTTTGTTTTCATGGTCCAAAATCAAAATTACATGAATCTCATTCCAAACAAAATAACTTTTCTTCTTGACTCTGGTGCTACGGATCATATAATAAACCAGTATGGTATTTTTTACAACATGCTACGATTTACCTAGAACAATAAATATTGGAGTAGCAAAATTTGGAGCAACAGTTGCAGCAACGAAGAAGGGTACCATCAATATTACAACAAATTATGGAATTCAAGGCTGCTTGGAGGATATTTTATACTGCCCTGAAGTTCAGTCCATTTACGCAGCAATTTATTTATAGATATATAGCTAACGTTTAATTCCCGAGTAACAGCTTTTGCGGACAATCTATTGTCGGACAAACTTATCGCGCGCACTTTTTCCGGAGTAATCAACATTATTATAACGTTTTTGACATTCGTTAGTTGGGATATATAAATAGAACTACGCGATATTAAAAATAACAGTAACAAAACGATGCAGAGAGTGACACTTATTGATTAAAATACTCTTAAACGTACTAAAAATATTTATTACAACTTATTTATATTTATGACTTAATTTAAAGTTATTACTTTAAATCTTATGTTCACATTACTAACTGAACTAATAATAATCCCCTTCTGCGCCTAGAAACTCCTTTTTATACACATCTTTATCTCCGCGATATAACTCGTGTCTTCTGGAATGACGGTGACCAATTTCCCATTCATTCTTTTTTGCGATTTTTTTCTAATACTTCAATCATCTATTTTACTCACTACTTCCTTGTTCGCTAACTAAAGTTTATTCAGTTCAGTCTTGCAGAAAATGTTACTATTTACAAAATGATTGTACTATTTGCGAATGAATATTAGAAACAATACATTTCTTTTATATATGTGCATAGTAAATCAATGGAACCATTCAAATATATTATGTTTATTTTCTGTATTTTATATAATCAGTACTTTCCTTGACCTTCACAATAATCCCGAGTGTTAGAGATTGGAGCGGTGATATTCAACATTTTAGCGAAAACTTTTTTTGCAACTAAGTGTACCTATTTTATAACATAGAGTTTTTAATATAACGCTAGTTCTAGGTTTTGTCGCACTTTCACAAATCACACAAATTTACATATTATTTGTTCCGAACCTTCAGGTCAGATTCGATTTCTTTTCTTATTGCAGGCAAATTATTTTTCTTTTATTAAAAATGGTGTTTGTCCTATTTTTATTGTTCACAATTGTTTATATTGCAAAATCCATTATAAAGCAAATCTGTTAGAATTTACGGTGAAACCGTGTGCATTTGGACATTATTGTAAAATAATTTACTTGTAGGTTTACGTCAGATACTAATTTGCTTGACCAGTAATATTTGGTTTGGTAGGAGTAATTTATTTATTTTAACAGCGAAAATGCCCGATGTTAGTTTCTTTTTGAAACTGGTGGATTGTTGTGGCCATTTTAAACAATCATTCAAAATGAGTCGAAGGAATTTCCCTGCATGGGTGTCGCTGTTTGGTTTATCTGTTAAGACGTTGCAATTAATTATTCCTTTCATATATTATTTTTCTTCCATTTGTTAAAATAAAATTGTCATCTACGGAAATGCATGCTTTAGCACTAAGATACTTCGGGACATAATTTATAAAGATGATAAATAATAATTGTTCCAGAATTAAGTTTTGCGAGATTCCACAGTTTAGTAAATGTATTATTTACCTCTCAACACTCTTTTCCGCCAATTGCACTCTGTTAAGTAGGAGTCGATAAGAATAAGTGGCTTTTCTTTAACTCCGTAACGTTCTAGTTTCTGCAACAATATGTCATGGTAACCTGAATCACAAGCTTTACTGAAGTCCAGAAAATGCATTTATACACACTTCCTCTGATAATATGAGGCATGTATATAATTGATAGCCACTTACCACTTCAAATAACTGGTTGCTGCACCGCATTAGAAAGGTGGACTGCTGATCTATCCTAAGATATACGGCCCGGCCCCATGATTTTCAGTCTGCAGATCCATTGTCCAGCTCGTCCTGGTTTATGTCGATTTGCCTGCGAGTTTGACTGCCACTCCTCCGTCTCTATTGATACTGCAATCCTATTCTCCTTAGACTTCTTAGTTCCTTCTTCCAATACTTCTTCTTAGATACTTATTTAAATGGTTTTTATGCCATTTTGTGTTATACATTTTTTGTCCATCTCATTTTTTGTGTATGTACTTATCTTTCCTATCTCGTGTCTTTTAATGTAGATCTACATACCAAGTGCTTGCAGGCAAACTGCGGATGTCATTTACCGTATGATAAAACGACGACACCGAGAGTTTGTATGAGTTAGTACGAGAAAGCAATATACAAATTGTTCTATTGGTCGAGTGTAGTGACGCTAGACTAACTCGTGTTTAGGATAGCAGCTGTGCATGCGCATTTCATATCAATTTTGTTAACAGCCGGTGTTTAGTCGACAAGCTAGCACATTTTTAAATCGCGTTTCGTCCATCTAATTTAGAACAATTACGCTCCAAAATTATTGAAGTTTCGAATCATGTTACCCCGGAAATGTTAACAAATGTCTGTTGAAATTTTTATAATCAGATGGGTTATTGCTCAGCTCAAGAGGTAGGCTTATTTGAGCATTTAATAAATAATTAAGTACTTGTAGAAATTCATTTTTCTTTAATAATTTCATTCTTAACTTCCAATCAAATTCATTGTTTCTGCGTTTATAGTTTATCTTACTGAAATATTTTGTTCAGTTTCATACAAATTTATTGTCTTCTCTCAGAATTTTAGTTTGTTTTCTTTTCTACTTTACAATACTACGGAATTAGTTACTTTCTATCTTAATAAGAGTTTTGCTATTGTTACATTTTCGTTTTGTATCAGCTGTATTCTTATCTTTGATATTTTAAGAAAAAAATTATAATTTTTAGTTTTTAGAATTGATGACCATTTATTTTATTTACTCATACAATTTGGGAAGCTGTGATGAAATCCGTTACTAAAATTGTTTACTGCGATTATTTGATGCTTCAACAAGTTTCTACTTATAAATTATCCAGGTAGTGATTTTTTATTGATTAATAATATTTCCATCTTCTCTAAAGCAGTAAAGTAAATGACTGTATTCTTGGTTAAAGAATTTGTTACGAACAATAACAGTAGCAATTTTCACGGACTAACGCTGCATCAAAAGTAATGTTTGATGGTCTTTCATATTTTGCGTAATTAATAAGTTGCGGCGGTTATACAAATTAAAAGTTAATAAAATCAAAAACAGAACGAAACATGAAATATAAATAAACTACTAATGATTTAAATACGCTAACTCTTCACAAAACCTGTTTTAGATTGGCTGAATAAGGTTTAAATAATCCTTATACTAACGACAATATAATAAAGAGAAATTGAATGAACACATACATATATGTAAGCAGAAGTAGCCCACTTTGTAGAGACTTAGAAAATCCAATTATCGTTAGGAACTCAGATAGAAGATATAAATAATATAATATAAAACTCAATTTGGGAAATTGCCGAGAATACTATGCCGAAAGATAAGACTACAAGCTGGTAATTAACTTTTTTTATATGAATAATGTCTGGTACGTGACAAGCGAAGCGGTGCAAAAACAACATGGTGAGAGATATTGAACGTTTGCGTAGTCAACAATAGAATACTCTCTCTCTTCAGTGAGGAATTTTCACGGGAAAGTTTTATTATTTGCACACTTAAACAATTTTAGGCATTATAATAGCCCGTTTTTTCCCCAAACACTTATATAAGTCCATTTCACAGAACGTGATACGCATTATAATGGAGTCAGTGTACGGGGTTTATGTAGTTTTTAGTATTTCAGATTTTGTCTCGTATAGCCCTATATTACACAGTTCAGATTATAAATGCTCAGAAAGATAATAATGTAAATAAATAACATACCAGTATCGATTTTTCTAAATCTTCAGTCGATAAGTCTACTTATACTGATCATTCAAATTAGTTTAAGTTAATAAAGTTAATTAAACACCGTAAGTGATGTATTTTCAATCTGAAATGTGATTAGTAATTAATGGTACTGGACAGATTGTTGTTTTTTATGACTTCTTATTTTCTACTAGAATTACCTGAAACATCCATATTGTTTGAGGTAATTGCTGTGGAATCATAAGCCCTGAATATAGCCCTTAGGATGGTATAGGAAACGTCAGCAGCGAAAGTAGAGATGACACGATTTTAACTCAGAAACCAAAAAAAATATTAATATTAAACAATAAGAGGCAAATTATAAACAATAAATGTTAACGATAAACGATAAATGATAAACGATAAACGTCAAACGATAAACAAAAAAAAATGAGGTGTGGCCACCACACGACTTTCTTATACGTGTGAAAGTGTTACTTCCGGTCCGAATTTTGAAATTTCATTTAAACAAAAAATATTTCAAATCCAACTCTAAATACTTTTGTACTCTTCATAAATATACATAGAATGCATAATTTACGACATATTTGCAAAAAATCGTTATTCGGTAAGAGTAAAAGTAATACTTCCGGTCCGAATTTTGAAATTTTTTTTATACCAAAGATATTGGAAATTAAGTTCTAAATACTTTTATATTCGTAGCGTACCTGTCTAAAAAGCATGACTTGCAAAATATTTGCAGGAAACTGATTTTCGATAAGAGTAAAAGACCTACTTCCGGTAGGAATTTCGAAAAACCTTTTTAATAAAATTGTTCACAATTTCAATTTTAAGTATATATGAATTCTTTATAAATTTGTTTAAACTTAGTAGTTGACGAAATATTGGCAAAATTCGATTTTTTCACTGAAGTAAACTACTACTTCCGGTCTGCTGATTTTGTTCAAAATCTAATCAGTTCTCAAGAGGGAGATTATGTTCGTAAATACAAAATTTGGAATTGATATCTGTAGTGGTTTGACCGCTATCGTGGTCACACACACACAGACAGACACAGACATTTTTTAAAAACCACTTTTTTGGTATCAGGGGACTTCAAAACGTGGACATCTGCAAAAATCTCGAGGTCGAAAATTTTCGTCATCACAATACTTACTTATACTACGTATAGGAAAGTAATATACTACGTATAAGAAAGTAAAAACGATGAACGATAAACGGAAAACTCTAAACGATTAATGTCAAACGATAAATGCTAAATCGTAATTGTTAAACAGTAAGTATTAAATGACAGATATTAAACGATAAGCGTTAAACGATAAATCTAGAAGTCTAAAATTTACACAACAAACGTAAACAGAGACACGTCAATCAACAAACGTTAAGCGCTTCCGTCGAGCAATAAACGCTTAACTATAAACCTTAAATGAAAAGGGTTGAGCAATACACGTTAAACTTAAAAAATTTAAACACTAAACGTGAAGATTTAAATAATAAACGTAGAACGATAAACGTTGCGCGATAAACGCTAAGATATAAACCTTAAAAGCTAAAGAATAAACAATACACACAAAACAATAAATATAAACAACAAATGTTAAATGATGTATAATAAAGAAAATGTTGAACAATAAATGTTATTTCACAGAAGTTAAACGGGACACGATAAACAATCAATATTAAAGGATAAATATTAAGAGATAAACGAGCATTGCTAATGTAGTCCAGTCAAACAGTGAATCAATCTACATAAAATAAAGAAATTTGCGCGATATTACAATTTGTTAAAGGGATGTATTCTGAGCATAATGCCGAATTTGAAGGGTTCCCCGAGTGTCAGTGTCGTTAATATCATGATTAACGCGTTTAATTCGATATCTCAAGAACAGTTCATTTTACACAGAAAACTACGGACACCTTTTGTCTTACTAATTAGATTTATTATCTTTTTTATTGGAAACATTGTATTCTAGCATCAATATTTTCCGTGTTATTTCGGTAGTAATGTACAAACTTTCCTATTTTCGTTTCTTTTTGCCTTTATCTCCCTAACCTTTCACTTTTTTCTAATTTTATTTATTATAGGATTTACGAAACATTTTATTATCTACACCTTTTGTCTGAAACTTTTTTCTCTACCGATAATACTTTGGTAGTTATTGCTTATCGACCAAACTCCACGCTATCTTCGTTACGCGTATTCAGAGTCGTGCCATTGCATGGGTTAGGTTAGGTTAGGCTAACAAGGGTCTTCATTGTCCCACCTCAAAATAATCTTGGGAACTGTGGGAACTGGAAATATAGTTTTAGTCCAAGAGAGGGGGATGAAGGAAAGTGAAAATTGACTGTTTGTGAGTACATAGAAGAAAATTTTTGCGTCCATTTGTATAGTAATGACTGACATTAGTTATGTAACCCTCAATGATATGCGTTATCAGTGTTATAAAAGATGTCATCCATTAACTTTAAATGCAGCATATTTTCATTCCTTGCGGTTCAGTATTGGAGTGAAAATTACCTGGAACCAAAAGAATGGAGATGGCAATGTGCCTCTCGTGAATTAGAGCCGATCGCAATGTCATTAAATCCAGCACTGAACGATGTACTCATAGCAATTTTTTGTAATTGCAAAAAAAAATTTTAGTCAAATATTTTTCACTTTTCTTTAGCTCCCTCTCTTTAGGATAGAACTAGATTTCCAGTGCCCACAGATCCCAAGGTTATTGTTAGGTGGGACAATGGAGTCCCTTGTTAGCCTAACCTAACCTAACCCATGCAATGGTGCGACCGTGAACACGCGTAACTAAGATAGCGCGGAGTTCTGTCGACAAACTAAGTAATAACTACCAAAGAATTGTCAGTAGAGGAAAAAGTTTCAGACGAAACGTATAGATAATGAAATAATTCGTAAGTTCGATAACAAGTAAAATGCGAAAATACTCGACGCCTAACGAGATAAAGACAAAAAAGACGAAAATAGTGAACTTTGCGCATTTCTAACGAATTAATTCGGAAAATATTGATGCTAGAATAAAATGTTTCGAACAAAAAAGTTAGGAAACTTAATTATTAACAGGAAAAGTTTCTCTAGTTCTTTGTCATTTTACAAATTATACTATAGCGCAAATTAATTTATTTTATGTAGATTTACCCTCTTCTAGGTACGATTTGACTGGACTAATATTGTAAAAATGAAAAATATGTGCAGAATATGAAAAAACTGATAACCAAATAGTACTCGTCCGCACCTACAACGGATCACATCAATGTCAATAATGCCCGTTTGAATTTACTAAGGGACATATCAAAGGAATCCAATTCATCATTGAGGGCAACGTACTCATTCACATCCTTCTTATACGACTATTGAATTCTATATTTTTACGTAATTCCTTCATACAACATATGGCATGTTAAATGAAATCTCCCGAATAAGCGATTGACAATCATAAATATAATCCAGCAGAGCTGGAAATATCAACTACTTCAATCGATCACTAAAGTGGCAATATTTTCAGTATTAGAAGTTTTTCTGAGAATAAGTTTATATAGTATTGTCCTATAATAAGTAGTTTATTCTCCATTCTTGGACGACAAACCATTATTATAGTAGACCTAAACATTAATGGGTTGAAATGACTTGCATTCTCTACGAAATTCAGTACGAAACTTTTGTGTCGTAAAAATTACTTTCCATATTATTAGGTTGACATATAGTCTACTTTTAAGCATTCATTAAAGTAGTAGATAATACTAAATACTAAATTATAGTCTATTAATTATACTATTGCTACTAGAAACACTTACTTTAAGGTATCCGTATTGTTATTGGAAATCTTGTGGTTGCTATTTGCCTGAAAATAAATAATAAAAGTTGTAATTAAAGGTGTTAATTTTATTTGGAGATTCATCGAAAGTATAATTAAATTAAAAATAATACGGTATTAGTCATTTTAAGTAAGCCTTATTCATAATGTGTAAAAACATTATTTCCTTATTTATTATGCTAACTAATTATAATCTGCTTGTTTACTATCGTCTTCTCTTTTTATGCTGTGCTTTCTCAGCTATAGAAGATTGGCTTTGATATTGCTAATAATGTATTTCTTGTCAGTCGCTTGAAACAATAAATTGATTTATTATGGTTATTATCTTCACCTTGGGCGTTTCTTTCAAATATTCTACCTTTTATTTTACGATCTAGGATTTTTTACTTTCCGAATTTCGCGCTACATAACCCTGTAATCTATAAATAAATATTATTAAAAGTTATTAACATAGTATTTTATGACTACTTTGGTATAGCAAGTGTATACCTACCGATGATGACAACGTAGTTGTCGAAATACGTGTGTGGAAAGTAGATATTTTGGTTAGATAGAGTGTGTTCAAGTAGTTCCAATAATTTAAAAAGAGAACATGATAATGTAGAGACAGTGCAGCTCAAAAATTCCAACCAGATGAGGAACAGCATTTAGCTTCTCATCCGTCATTTGACAAAGAAAGAGAGGTCAAAGTACTAGTAAAACTAGCTTTGGAGGTCAATATAGTCTATCCAATTCAGGTCTTGTTTCATCTATATCATGCGAGCCAATTTAATAATTCGGTTTGAATTAAAAGACTTTATGTGGAATTTGAATCTATCAAAATTTTAAGCATAACTGCTTGTGCCGCTATTAGAGCAATGGAAACACTTTAGCAAATTAGTATGTACCGCAACAGATATGAAAATCTAGATTTCTATAGTATGACCGGCAAATTGGTCTACTACAATGACAGTTGTGAACTTTTAGAAGCTTCTGTGATATGTCGTGACTCCAGTTCTTGGAGGTAATTCATAGATTTGAAGATCAGCCTGAAACAGTATTGTTACATAAATGAAATTTCTACCATTCCATTTCAATAGCACAATTTCCTTGACAAAAACTTACGAAAACATGAAAATTTTGTTAGAAAAGTATGAAGACTATTGCTGAAATGTTTGTGCGAATTTTGAAGTTATTGCAATTATTTTGGGTATGCAATCAGTTTCCAAATATTATTACTTTTTATGTCTCTGGGGCAGTCGACAGAAAATGCTATTACACAAGGCAGAAGTAACCACTACAACGAACTTACCAAATGTACAACGCGCACGTGGTTCAAAAAAGCTTTGTTAGAGCACTGGATCAAGAAGATTACAGTGAACCCCTGCCAGAAAAATTTCCAAAAATAGCAAAAAGAACAATGAAAAAGGAATGACTAGCATAAAACAAGAAATAAACTTTAGTTTTAATAAATTTATTTCTTGTTTTATAATGCTCAGCCCAATTAACAAAGTTCATTCTGTCACTGCATATTTCTTAACTTTATTAAATAGTTAAATTAGAACATAGTAAATGTTATTAAATTATTCTTTTATTATCGTTATGAATGAAATAATATTAATTAAATTCCCCAAATATACAACGAAGTTAATTCCGTGAAAGAGCAAAGCTATTTAAAAATCTAAACCGGTAATTTTAATTTTTTCTTGCTTTTTTATACGTAGTATAAGGAAGTATTGTGATGATGGAAATTTTCGACTTTGAGATTTTTGCAGATGTCCACGTTTTGAAGTCCCCTGATACCGAAAAAGTGGTTTTTGTAAACATGTCTGTCTTACTGTCTCTGACCACGATAGCGGCCAAATGGCTACATGCATCAATACCAAACATTAAATAGTATAGTATACTTTTCTTCATGAGATCTGATTTTCAATAATATCGGTAGATCGGAAGCAGTATTAAAATGTTCTAATACCTCAGCAACTACTAACCTTAGACAAATTTCTAAAGAATACAAATTTATTAAAAAGTGAATTTTAGAAAAATTTTATAAAAAAAAGTTTTCGGAGTTCCTACCGGAAGTAGGTTTCTTTGTCTTAACTAAAAACGGTTATTTGCAAATATCTCGTAAATTATGCATTCTATATAGATTTATCTGAAACACAAAAGTATTTAGAGCTTGAGTTGGAACAATTTTGGTATGTACATAAAAAAAAAGTAACATTCTTATCGAATAACAACTTGTTTTGCAAATATCTCGTAATTTATGCATTCTATACAGATTTATAATAAATGCGAAAGTATTTAAAACTGGATTGGAAGAAAAATTAAAAGTCGGGCCGGAATAATACTTCTACTCTTATCAACTAGAAGTTTTTTTGTAAATATTTCACAAATTTTGCATTCGAACAGATTTATTAAGAACCACAAAGTATTTAGAGTTCGAGTTCGAACAATTCTTAAATATAAAGAATTTCAAAATTCGTACCGGAAATAACACTTTTAGTCTTAACGAATAGCAATTTTTTGCAAATATTTCTTTAATTATGTTTCTATAGAGATTTATTAGGAGAATAAAAGTACTTTGAACTGAATTTGTTATAATTTATGTATAAAAATATTTGGAAAATTCCGACCGGAAGTAACATTTTTACTCAGAGGTTTATTTTATTAGGGAATACATAATTTAAAATTTAAGGGCGAACTGCCGCCGTAAGTAAGACTCTTGACGAGAGTTGTAATTTTCTGTTTTGTGGAACAAATACAAAAAAAAGTAATATATTCGTGTGTTTTAAGTTAAGTATATGATTGACTAATTATGAGAGGAAACTGAAAATTTAGGCAATGTGTATTCAGAAATAGGGCAAAACTTACGTTTGTAATTCAAGTTTTTCTCAATAACTATTTTGTAAATTAAGTTGAATTAAGGCTGTACGTTTAGAGTAAGATTTATTGAAGGTACCTAAAGGACGTTTTTTCCCTTTGTGGAAAAATAATAAAGAAAGTATATGGTAAACTTGAGTGACTTTCTAGACTCTATCTATAAATATTTTAATAAGTTTTATAAAACTTAATTTTTAGGTACCTCAGAAAAACCTTAAAATATATGTTGGTTTTTGTTTAAATAAAATCGCTGCAAAAATAACCGAGAAAAACTTGAATTTCTAACCTCTTGATTTCTGTAGTCGGCAGTTCCCCCTTAATTTGGAACAGCTGCTGTATAACGATTTCTGAAGACACATACGTATAAGAAAGTCACATTTTTTGTTTTATTACGTTGCTAAAAAAACATTTCTTAGCAAATATGTAATACAATATGAGCAATACCTTTTTATAATTGTTGAAGCTTGCACGTTCAGGACGGAGCACAAAACCAACTTATTTAAAAAATGTTTTGAAAACAAGAAAAAAAAACACTCGAATGTTCATAGGAATCGTACACTAGAGGCAAGCGTACTGACTGAGATGTTAAATACTTAATTCATAAAGGAAACACTTTTCGCAAGAGCAGTTTAAAGACAAAGACGTCAGAAGCACGCTCTACAAAACTAGGTTCCCTGCAGTATAAAGCATAAACAAAAACAAGGAAAAAGAACTGCAAAAGCTTAAGGCAATGGTCGATTGTCAAATTGTGTTTTGACGAACTTCTTGCGTTAAGTTTCAAGAACGCGGAACACATCTTAAATGCCAAAAAACTTAATAACGTAAAACGTAGACAGACGCTTTCTGTTACATTCGGAAGGATTTTTACGATGAAAAGTAAATATTTTATTGGGATATAAAAGAAGGAGTGTTATAAAAATTAAATGCGTGCATTAAAGTTTCAGCCAGAAATGTAAGTAGATGCATCCATACTCACTATTTATAAATCGTTATTAGACAGATGTGTTTCTAAGAGTACCAATAATTTCGAGTTTTCACTGAGCACATTCAAAACACGGTCACGCGTAAAGGTTTATTGGAAGCACTCATCGCGGCGACGTAAAATATCGGGATTTCAATATTTTAACAGTGAACATATACAGTGGAATACGAACGGAAAAACATGTGAGGAATTATGCAGGAGACAATTAACTGGCCGCGTTATGTGTTCAGAAGCTGTTTCAGTATTTCAGGCGATCGCCCTACTTCTCTCGCGCTTGTACATATAGATCCACTTACTTCTATATAAATAGCCCACTTCAGTCTTTGTTTTTATGTACAGTATACGTTAACATCGTACCTATTCGTTTTTAGAATCAAGATGTCTTTTGTTGCGGTAAATAGTGAGAAATGGAATCGCTGAAGAGGAAGCAGGCTTATGATGAAATGTTTTACGCTAGTATGAATGGTATTCTTGAGGAAATAAAGGCGAATTTATTCGGACTTCCTTACAAGTTTGGCGCATGTTTCGATACAAAAAGTAACGATGTGTTTATAAATACATATTATTCTACAATGAACAAACTACTACTTAGAACAATTTTTATTTATCGCAGTAAATTTATATATTATAGTGTTAAGTATTTGTGGCAATACTACAGTCATTTTCTTTTGCTTTTCCGCATTTGTCGACTGCGTTTCATTATTTGTCAAATGACTTTCCATGTTTTTTAAATGTCAGTGGAGTTTGTCAAATGGAATTTCCTTTTTGTCAAATTACTTTCCCTTTATATCAATTACTTTTCTTGTTTATATGTAGGTATAGATACCTCTACCGTTTTATAATAAATATAGTAAGTTACACATTAAAGTGAGAAATTTATTTTGTATTTAGATACAAACACAGTGTAACATCTATGTAATATAAACATAATTTAATTCAAAATTTCATTTCTTTGTTAACAGTTGTGTGGATATCTCCAGTTGTTGAACGTAATTGAAACAATTTTGTGGACTTATACGCTCAGATGCATTGTGTACTGCCTGATATAATTTATTTTCACTCGTTGACTGTGTTCTTTTTATTATCTGCTTCCACTGGTCGAATAACTCTTCTATTGGATTTAGAAAAGGGTTATAAGCAGGACGAAACACTGAAAAATGACCATGACCTCTAATGATGGCCAAGACATTCTCATTTCTATGGAATCTTACATTGTCCATAACAATATGAGCCCCTTCTACACTGTCATTATGTGAATGTTGAATTAACGTTGTGAGAAATTCAGAAAAGTGCAGTATATTAAAGGCCACATCTTGAATTTGAAACAAATACAAGGAATTTACGTTCATTGCAGCGGCAATAGAATAATTGCGCCCTCTTAACTGTGCTTTTATTTTTGATGCTCTGGTATTTGTCACAGATCTTTCGTATGAAACGCGAGAATATATTTGTATTCGGTATTCGGCAATAGAGATCATTTTTCCTCTTTCCAACATCATTCTGTTGTCCGGTGTGTTTCTTCTTTCAGGAACAAATGACACTTTTTTAACACAATAATGAAAGTTCTTAAGTTCTCTATTAATCGCAGATAGTGATATTTGTTGAAGAAGTGGCCATTGATCTAAGCACTTTTCTTGCAGCTGGCGAAAGGTTGAAGAACAACCCTCAATCTAGTCTGTTCCAAATCTGTTCTTTTTGAGCATTTAATAATTTTTGTAGCCGATGTCCTGCACTTACTTTTGCAGTATTATTAGTTCTTCCATATGTTGCATACTTTTTTTTTAACTGTATCCGGCAAACTCCAAACTGTTGTCCAACCAAGATTCTTCACCGTTATTCAAAGAATTAATGATTAATTCCACGTACTTCATTGTTTATCTTACTATTATTCCTTCTCTGTCCATTGTTATTATTTTCGATTGTAATAATGCAAATATTTATGGACGTGAAATTAAATTTTACAAATAAGGAAAACCATTTGACAAAAACGGAATTTATGTGATAAAGGAAGCCTACTGTATAAAATAATTGTAAAGTCATTTGACAAATAGTGAAACGCAAATGACAAAAGCGGAAAAGCAAAAGCAAATGACTGTATATTTTTAATAAGTGTTTGTCTATTATATTTAATGGATTCTTAAAGTTTAAATTAAAGTTTACTTAAATACTTATAAATGTTTGGTAACGTTTATAATCATTGTAATATTTAATACAATATAAAAATAAGAAAAATTCTTTCATATATTGTTATGATGTAGAGCCGAGATAATGTTATGGGGTAGAATCAGATGTCCTACGATGGCTGCACCAATAATGTAATGAGATATATAAGCCTCACGTTTAAATGATCTAGTATGGCAAGGTTTAGACCAATTTTATTGTAATATTTGTTTATTAAGGGAACCATATTTTTTATGTTATACAAATTTATTACATGATGTTAGTTATATCAAGCTCTTCTTAATTTATATGATGCAATAATTATGAAATGAAATTCAACATCTAGTGCAAAATAATATTTATTAATCGGACTTTAGAGTGTTACCCTCTTAAAAAGTAGTTGGACAAACATATTACACATTACCTTATTTATGTTAGTATTTAAGCTTGTAGCTTTCTCTATCACATTCTTCCTTTCTCTCTTTGATTAATTTGTCCAAAGTGAAATAATATATAGATAACGTTATGAATATGCAACTGTGTATTTACGACCAATTAACTGTTTGAAAAACTGTTTCTGCGTATGAAGTAATAATCTAGATTATGTCTATTCCATTGTTAATGTGAAATTTTGAATTATATAAAGACTTATAGTCTGTTTCAAGATATAGTAACATGTGGGAGCTTGCATTCGCACTATATCTTGAAACTAACTATATGATCTTCCTAAACAATAATGTTTATGATTACTTTGTATATACAAAAGTAAAAATGATGATAGTGAAGTGGTGAACGTAAATTATACTACAAAACGGAAGTTTGCACAAAGTTTTAAGTTCAGTAGTGTAACAACTCAATTTTTTTTGGAAATTTTAAAAAGTGTAAGCCAGTAGTTTCTATTGATAAGTCAATCATAAATTAATAACTAAGTATGCCAATTATTATCCATAAATTCCTTAGCACAAAAATATAATAATAAGTCAAGACGATTTTCTTTAAATGCGATTATTTCGAAACTTCAATTTCTGACTTGTATAATGTTATATTTGTTATATATATGAATTATTAAATAAATATTCATTGCGCTTCCATTAAGTTTTAAAATTCCTGGAATAATAAATATAGCTCTATTGTTGTGCTATTACCGTTCTTGAGCGATAACTTACAGATATCTCTATCGTAAATAGGAACACCTTTGATATATAATATTCTCTTGGAATATTTTACAACCGGAGTAAATTCGGTTTATTCTCTTTATAAAATCTAGGTCAGCGCTTTCGTCTAAACAGTTTTAACTTACTGCTTATTTTCCCAGCAATTCAAACACGGCTCCTGTGTTTGCTGTATAGGACCAATTGATTGTTCAAACATATATACACTCTCACACATATGACTGTACGTAAGTGCTCAGCTCAGTAGCATACACCGGGTTCGGAAATAAAAAGGTGTAGATAGATTTGAAACATCGTCTATATCTTTTAGGGGAAAATGCCGTGACGTATTGAATTATATGCATATTTTAATTAAAGCACGTTTTAATATTGTTTTTAAATTTATGTTATTTTTTTATTTAGCCTTGCGGCAGTAAAAAGATATAAACAGGGCACAGCAGTTATAACAATAATAATAATTTATTTTCATTTCAAGCAGTCACAAGGCAATACACATGTAGCTAAATGTATACCATATGTGTCAATTTTCATTAGGTATAGGGATTCAATGTTTACGTGCGATTTATACGTATACAAGTAATATGTGGCAATGTCCGTCACCAATGCCGGCAACAATCGACATCACAACGATTTTCTCCGATCTTCCCACTTCTCCTAAACAGATTTTACATTCAATGTTTAGCTGCGAACAAGTTGCGATCTAGTCTGCAATAAAAGCCGTCTTATTACTGGAACGGGAAACATCAAATGGCCGCCGCGATCTCCTGATCTAGTAGTTTATTATTATTTTCAGAATCCTTTTTTATTTACCTTATTTTTAATTTTATTAGAATTACGCTTTTGTTTGTGTCATGCAGCGTGAAAGCAGCTTAATAATTCTCTGCATTTACTGAAAGGAAAAAGAAAAACAAATCCTTGCAACTCGTAAATATTATTTCTGAACGCATTACAAACACCCAAGTCAGTGGTCCAATAGTTACTGCTAACTTGTATTTTCGAACATGTATCGGTCGCGCTGGCATTGGAGAGGAAAGTAGGGGTGCCACGTTGTCACGTATTGCATGAATTTATCGCCTATGGCTAATGAAAATTGACACATGCTGTACAAGTACATACACATATACGAGTTGGAACATGTGAAGAGAGATAATCATACATATTATATTACATATTATTATATAAATCTAAATTATAATTACAAATTAATAATGCACTATATTAATAAGAATCTCAGACTGAAATAATCCCTTAACAAATGTAAATCTGTTGAAGTAAAAATTGTTGCAAGAAAAATTCGCCAATAGTGTAGGGCTCTAAATTGACAAGCATATTATACGTAACACTTTTGAAGTTTTGTTGTCATACCTTTGATTTGTTGAGGCAAAATATTGAATAATTTTATGCTGGAATAGGACGTACCTTTCTCTAACATGCTTAGTCTATGTATTGGATAATTATATGTAATTTGAGATCAAGTTTCGTAATCGTGATTAGGTAGGAACTGATCAAATTTCTCCTTGTTTTTAAAATTAATATAATAATAAATAGTAAATAGTCATGAGAACAGTTTTTTTCGCAATTACTTTTTAGGACTTTTAGGCAGTAACTGACTTTATTTAAATTCTTTACTAATACATCAAGATAAGGTCTCCAGCTCATATTTTCATCAAGCATTAAGCCCAAATTTCTAACATTATTATTTAAAGTGAAAAGGTGTAGGAGTATAAAGGTGTAGGTGTAATATAGAAGTCAATAAATATCACAATTCTAAAGGCACAAGAACGGAAACTAGAAATGAAATAACCTAATAAAAGAAAAGGGAGTGTAGGTAATAGTAAATAAAACCTTAGATAATCTCGAAGCATTAAAATGTTATGCTATGTCATATGTAATGGTATAGCCCATTTCCATATATTAAATTTATAATTTTATTATTTGAAAGAATTTAATTAAGTATATTTTTTAATAATATTTTAAAAAGAAGTATTTAAAATCAATGAATGCATTATTGTAATATTAAGTCGTAGTTAGTCATAGGTTTAGTATGTATTTATGAGTAAGAAATGTGACGCCAAAAGTTTACATTAAGGCGATACACGCTTAATAAATATTCTCACAGCTAAAAGAACGCGTACGTGCGTAATGTGAGTGAAAACACCCGGACTATAGAGAAAGCGGGAAACCCCAGACATGTTCATATAAAGAGAAAATACACATTCAAAAGTGAAGAGTCGCAAGTTAGATATAGTATCGAGAGGCGAATTCCTAATAATAGACTACTGTAATAGTGAACAATGATCATAAGAATCATTGCTAATATACTTTAAAATAAATAATAGACTACTGGGATAGCCGTTAACAATTATAAGGATTGTTATTATTCAAAAAATAGTAAGAAGTGATTAAAGTGCACATATAGAATAAATGTGCAAAATGTAGTATCTTCGTAATAAAAATATGGTGTGCTGAATACCAGAGTAAGCTGAGTTCCGTTGAAGACAACGTAAAACAAAGAAGATTTTGTTGAGAATAAACAGCGCCAGAAGAAAGAAGTTGAAAAAAGAAGATTTAAAATTAAGGTATTGTTTAGAATGATAAATGATTATTGTATGATGAATGTATTTTTAATAATAATGAATTTAAGATTGTAAAATAAATTTCAAAGTGAGACCAGCAGATTAAATAGAGTTGTTAAATAAACGTCGTCTCAAAAGATATAAATTATAATGTAACTTAATATGTTTCTTAATCGTCGTATATATATATAATCATATATAAATCTCATGTATGCAGCGTACGTAATAAATTATGGCTTTTATTGTTTACGTTTTAATATTACAAAGAATCTACATAAATATTTGTGTCACTTTAATATTTGCAAAAAAATGTATTGAAATTATCTTTTAAATATGTTTCGTTTCTTTTGTTGTTTGTAAAAATATATATACAAGATTCATTGATTTATAATATAAGTATTATTAAAATTTTAAATGGTATTTTTTTTATTAATGTTCAAGATCCTTTTTAATTAATCATTTCTATTAACTCGAATCGCCCTGAGATAATCTGAGCCTAGCAGGTAAAACATTTTATATTTTAATTTGAAATTTAACGTTACTTTTTTATATTTAAATTTATTACTTTTATTTTGAGTGGTTCCTTTACACATATAACAATTAATTTACACATATATTTTGCACACACATAAAGTAGTAATTAGCACTTTTGAAATTAGAATTCACTAATTTGAATTGATATTATTACCATTCTCATGAATTAAAAAAACACACGTACTTTGTCATATACTTTTAAACGTAGTATATATTTAATGTAGTTTATACGTAAAAGCTAATATTATTCCCTTTCGAACTTGTGTCACTACATCACGATATGGATAGGTCATGACTGGCCTTTTGTTGCACATTCCAGTAGTGCAGTTCAGTGACGTGGAGTTAGAGGTATACAAAGAAGTGGACGGTACGATCTAAGCCCAAAAGATCGAATTCTTTGATACACAGATCGTATGGAGATCTGTTGATGAACTCTAAAAGCCATAAGCTGAAGGGTACGATTTTTACGACCGGTGGTGAGTCTGGAACGTCCAGGCCTTGGACGTCGTCGCTCCTCATTATCTTCTCCCCACCTTCGCCAACATAGAGCGATTAGCGACATCACGAATTGATAAACCGGTCTCTCGTAAGCTATTCAAATGCCGTTAATTGATGAATATTTGCGCGCCGTCGAATAGGAGACATCCCCCCCCCCCACTATGACATTATATAGGCGCTTTATAGTGACAACCAAGTAAACAACGCCAAATAAATGTCAAAAGAAAACACTACCTATTGTTTATTATTATTTCTATGGTAACTTCTGTTGTATATTTTTGAAATTTTCGTCGTTTCTTAATATGAATAAAGTGCGTATTTCCTGTAAATTTCATAAAAATATATCTCCATGTACAGGGTGTTCATTTACATATTGTGGCCAGTATACCGCTTGTGTCAAATATCATTAGGCATAGAGAATCAATGTATACATATGCATGTATACGTATATACGATGTATAGGTACCGCGCTGCCACGTATTACATATATACGTATATATCGTACATACGTATACATTGATTCTCTATGCCTAATGATATTTGACATATGCGGTATATTATATACAAGCAATGTAAGGCTACCGATATATATTTAGACGAAGTGATAAATAAAAATTATTAGATTTTTACGTATTATTAAATATGCACAATGTTATTGGTACTTCAAAAATATTTGTTTCTTATATAGTGGTAAACTTTGTTGCGGATGCTGTATAATAATACAATCAAGAGGATTATGGAAAGATAAAATTTCCATCACTTATTCATTTACGTCAAAGCAAACACGGTCGATCTGAACTTATCGAAATGAAAAAGTTTTTCTTTCATTCTATTTCTTCCCAAGTTAAGTGTTATCCACTTATAACTCCTCTTTAGTGCCATAACGTCGACATGTTCGCAACAGGTGGGGCTCTGTGGCAGTTTTTTTAACTTTATTTCTGCTCGGCACATGTTTCAATCACAACGCCAGCAACCCGTGACATTTTCCACACTCACAGAGAGAAGTGAGAGAGCTCAGGCGTCCGCTGTAATTTGTTGAACAACCGACCGCAGCATACAACATACATATATACACGCACTCACACACATACACACCACCACCATCTCTGAGTAAGACTGCCATCATGTTTACGAAAAGTAACTGATCTTTGTCAACACGGGAGCAATTAGAACTATATCCTCTGTCGTGTTGTAATTCGCCCTCATGGGCTAGCGCAACGATACATACTATACACATGGAAGAAATTGCGTGTTACGACTTGTACATATTAGCGCGCGACAATTCCCTAATCGACGAAATCATAATTATTTCTGCTACGACTGTTTCACAGGCAATTACAGGTCCATTGCGTGATTACTACGATTTATGCTTTGTAATTTTGAGACAAAAATATTTATATGAAGTTTATTTCTAATACACGAACTAAATTTGAGCAACTTTGCCATAATAACAATTATTATAATTTTGCAATTTTCAGTCCAAATTTGAAAGAAATATTACATATGAAAGTAATAAAAATGGAAAAATAGGAGGCAAAATAGGAAGGAAGTATTACAATTAATTAGCATTATGCACTTTGGAAAATTAAAGTATTTTTTTAAGTCTATTTTAGAAATATTGCATGCACAAAGACAAATTTAAAACCTTTTTTCCCAATTAGCTACTAGCAAACACTTTACAAAAGCAACTAGTTTTAAGTAATACATATTGCTGTGACCCTTGTAAATTAATTATATAAGAAAATTATTAAATATCTATATTCTTAAAAATATGAAGCTTCACGCATATATCTCAGGAAATTAGCCTTATGCTAATCTGAGATTTTATCAAGACTGCAAAAATGTGAGTTAGGCAATATCTCACTTCACTAGCTCAGATAATAGTACACTATAAATATCTCATCTAGGGGCAGGAATATTCTTTCTCCAAATGATTGTACTCTTTAGCTTTTCGACAGGTCAGATACATTAAATAAAATACAGAAATATCTTACAAAATCATTTATTATACACAACAAAAAATAACAAAGAAAAACAGATTAATGTAAAATTATTTGTTCTTATACAACTTAAAATTAAGCATTCAATATATATATAGTAAAGAAAAATAAAAATGTGTCGATAGGTGTAACGTACTCGCACGTGTTGAGTTCAATGTTTCTAAACATGTGTGTCAAAATAAAATCAAGAAATTTATTATAGGTGATGACTTATACCAGATATTGCTATAGTGAGCAAAAAAGAAAAATGTATTATAATGTACACATTAGAAGATAGACTTTGCTTTGATATTAATCCTATTCAAATGCATTTTTTCACTTCTGGATAACATTCCCAAAGCCAATTCACGCTAATGAGCCGATCAAAGCTCTATCCTACGAGTTTATGTTTTTAAAACTTACCAAATGCACCCTTGATTCACGTCACATCGTGTCCAATTTCTAATGTTCAAAAGAATGAATGAAAAATTATTCTAAAATTAAATTAGCAATTTTTAATAAAAGTGTTTATATATGCATTAAAACTCCAACTCTATGCTGATATTAATCTCATTCAAATGCATTTTCTCACTTCCCAATAACATTCTCAACACAAATTTATGTCAGAGAATCAATTAGGGCTCCATTCTATAAGTTCATTATTTCAAAACTTATTTAACACATCCCTAATTGAAAGAAAATTCAACATGTCTAATGCATAAACACAATAATATAGATTATTTCCTTCACCTGTCAAATTTAAATTTTGTCCAATCACAATCAAAACTGAAGTTGAAATTAACCAATGAAAGGTACCGGTTCTTGATATCAGCGACTATTACAAATCGACTATTCAAATGTAGGTAACAAATCAAGTATGTATTTTTTCATTAAGTGGCATACGTGTCAAATAGATGAAAATGTCCGACAAAAAGAGATTTAGCGATGTTTCGGATGAAATTATTGATAATCACATCGATTTGACAACTATGAAACTTGGTTTAGGAAATAATCTTAACAAATATAGCTCGAGCTTGATAAGTAGTCGACTATTACATTGTTTCAAATTTTCTCGTGTGCCTCCTAATTTGACTTAACCAAAATTGGCATTAATAATTAAAGACTAAAGCCCTCGAGCTAAAGCTCTCGTGCTCTAGTCAAATTATTAATGCCAATTTTGGTCTCGTCAAATTGACCGTAGCGCACACTCGAAAAATTGATCACAATGAAATAGTCGACTATTTGTCAAGATCTCGTTATATTATCTTTGAATAATTACAACTTTTAACTAAAAGTACTAACCTTGTTATCTTTCTAAATAAATCACCATACTAAACAAAAGCACTGTATATTTGTATGTACTTAACCAAATACTATACAGCCTGTATATCAGTTCATTTTTGAATTTTTTATTAAATTTCACATCAAAAACATGTAAGACGTTTATACTTTAAAAGTGACTATTACTGAGCTATTGTCGCTTTTTGATATAATTTTCTCAGTACTATACTATATTAATTAAAACCACAAAACTGACAAAATTATATCAAAAAGCGACAATAGCTCAGTAATAGTCACTTTTACAGTATTAACTTCTTATATGTTTCTGACATGAAATTTAATAGGCAATTCAAAAATGAACTGATACACAGGGTGTTCTATTTAAAAAAATGACTATTATTCTAAAACGTGTCATGTAATTTTAATCCAGTTTCCTGTACGTGCAGTTAGTAACTGTAAAAAAATAATCCCATGCTTCTATTAGGACCTCTTATTGTAAATAATACTGCAAAAAATTTTGTCCATCTAATACGTCGTTTTCGAGAAATATAATTTTACACAAACATTGAATTTTTCAGAAAAATGGGAATAAGTCAAAAACTTTACACTTTAGGCCTATACTATCTTATTACTTTTTGACTAAAAATTATACGGGAAATATAAAAATGCAATAATATATAGGGTGTTCCATTTAAAAAACTAAAACTATTGTTAGCCACCAAGTTATGGAACACTCTGTATAATACAACATATTTTTAAAATGTGCTCCTAATGAACAGCTATCACAGGGATAAAACCGCTTCGAAATATCTTTACTCATAAAGGCATAATCGGCCCCGCGTAGATGACTCACCCTGTATATCTAATTCTTTTTTTGGTTTCTCAAAATTATTTGTTTAAGTTATATTTCAAGGTTAAGTTGAAAGGCAGTCCCGGCTGATTTTCAACTTCTGGGTGTGACCCTTAAATGTAATTTTTGTGTATATTTCTCTTATGTTCTGTATTTATAGTTACAATACAGATATTATTATACTTACTATTATTATTATAAATGCTTTTTAAGATGTTTTATATTATAATTAGTTATTACTAAATAAAACTCAATGGATTTTTCAGATTTTCATTTAATTTGTTTAAATATCCAATGATTTAATAATTTGATTATACCTACATCTTCAGTAGACAGATTGTCCCCTTAATTATATTGCATTTTAGTTGTATTATGATCATCTTATTTATTTTGCTACCACCTTGTATGAATATATAAATTTTATTGTCACCATTGTTTACAATTATGAATAAAATATAAATAAGTAGGTACATGCATTTATAAAACGCTAGCTTTATTTACTGTAACGTGAGCAATATCAATCGTACACCAAATTAGGATGTTCATTCTACCTACGTTTGAAGGAAGCCAATCACAAATCCCATTTATAATTCACGTGTTGAATGCCCTCTAAACAAACTAAACACAGAATGCATACGTACATATATGGAAGTTCATAAATATTTGTAAAGTCTCCGTGACTGAAATTACTCTTTTTAATTCCAGGTTCTTCATCTCTTTTTCTAATTTTCCTCTCTCTTTCTATCCAGTCTGATGTTTCCCTTTTAGCAATCGTCGGTTTAGTTTCTCTTGCTTCAAAACCAAGTCTGTTCTGAAACTGTTCGCATAGTTATTAAAATGCAATGCGCCCAGTATATAGTTACGTTTTTTAAACTCTCCATGCTTTCAAAAAAAAAAGAGCAGAAAGCTTCACTGATGTTTCCTCTCCTAAAATTTAAATTAAACATTATCGAGTTTAGTGGATACGACGGGGAGATAGAGAGAAAAGAGATATAAGCGAAAAACAAAGAAAAAATTTTCCCATTAACATATCGCTGCAATTGAATTCATTAACGGTTGTTGGGGAGATTCATAAGAGCACAGCTCTTGTTGTTGTTGCGCTGTCGTTCAATGCGTATATCACAAAATGAATTTAAAAATTGAAGACTCGACGAGCAGGGATGAAATTGCTCATTTTCCTAACAACCCCAAACCTACCGTAATAACACTCATTGTCGGATAATCTCGAGTTATTCCCCCTAACTTTCGAGGAGAGTTGGTACGTCTGTTTACAAGTGACATACAGCCCGGTTACAGGTATGTTCATGTCGTCGAGTTGAATAAAAAAAATAACAAATCACAGTTGGCTTGTTAGAAATCTGTTCTTTTCCGCTCTCGCTGTTGCCTTCTTGATCTTTTCTTTTTCCCCCCTTTCAGACTTCCTTTTTTTTTGATTTATTCGGGAAGTTTAAATTAGATTTTTGATATTCTTCAAATGCAATATTTCATCCCAGGCTCTGTTTAAATGTAAAGTAATAATTTAATGTGCAAGATGTACGATTTCTTGTCCGTCTTTCTTTCTTTTTTGAAATGTTTTCACTAAATTACTTTTTTTCAAGTTTTATAAACAAATGCCTCTTGCCTGTTAAGATTTTACCCTCAGATAGAATTTCGGTGGTATTTTTTAATAAATATTTATTCCTTTGTCGTTTATTATTTCCTCTGGTCGTGCTGTGGATTCGATTAAAACTTTAGATGTCAAAATACAATTATTAAATTTGTGTCACTTGATAAAGTCATTTCGGAGAAATCGTCAGTTTAATAATTTATATACACAGTTATTTGGAGGGATTTGAACAACAGTGGTAGCGTCAAGATGAATTAAGTAGGAAAAATACTGGTTATTTTTGGTCCTCTGCTTCATTATTAAAAATAATTTAACATCTTGAGGAAAAAAAATGACCAGTGTGAATTCTGTAAAAAAAGTGCCACACGTAATTTCGCCACAGGTCAAAATTTTAATCTCTTGAACTCTCTTATTTTCGCCACAGCCACCCTTCAGGACGCAAGTAGGATTATCTCCATATTACGCATTCCTCATTAACTTCACACCTAATCGGTGATGTCGGCCGTACCCTTACCCGTGTCTGTTACTTAAGGATCCTGACATAAACCTGCTTATAATCTTTATGTATATAATCGTTGGTGAGTCTGTTAGTGATCGTGTAACTTCTGAAAGACTTGACCGATTAAGGTCATATTTGCATAATATATTCGTTTTTTCAAGACAATGGTACGTAGCTATGCTAGGATCCGTTAGGTGGCACTGCAGTCAAGTTTTTAACAAATTCTATATTTTTGCACCAAACTGACTCATATTTATCATACATATCGATTTAGTGCCAAGAGGAAAATCACAAAATTTGGGCTCCTTATTTTCTTATACATATTTATATATCAAATCTCGAATTATAATAGAAAAAGCCAGAAAGCCTTTGGCTGCTTAGGTTACTCTTACAGTTTCTAAATTTTGTTTCTTCGAATAAACGTCTATGAAAATATATAAAATGCAATGTATTACTTGACTGTAATTCACTATTTATACTTTTTTCAACAAGCAGTTTTAAAATGTTCTGTCCTCGACTAACTAATATTCAAGAAATTCTTCTACTAATTTATGATTATTTTCATCCTTACAGTAATATGTAATTAAGCAAATAACCGGTTTCTTTTCTTAAACTCTTTATAATGTTAAAGGGATGCTATTTCGCGTACTTTTTACCAATTAAACTGTCAAGTGTCAATGAGCGAACAATAAAATTTACCACTTTGTTTAGTAATATAGTAGGTGTGAGTTGAAAATTATAACCTGCTGACATAGTTTATGTCACAAACGAGAATCAGGTTTAGCTCTGAGATGTATAGTGTCACTACGAGGTTTAGAGGCTTGATATCACCAATCACCGCCTCAGTTAGTAGTAGAACTTCATTCATTAAACGTTCCTTTTCTTTTAATATTTACAGGAGTTACAATAACTTGGATGTAAACTATAAACGACTGGGTGTCGTCACCTTTAAATCTCGTGTGAGGGAGTCAGTTTTGAGGGTGCTGGGTTATAGTATAATGTTTATGTGCTACTTGCGATCCATTGTATTCTTTATATGGCTGAGCGTATATAATATGAGCAGCTGAAATTATTTCTGTGTTAAACTAGTATTTAGGTAGCTTAGGCATTAAATTAAAGTTTATATGCTATACATTCTTTTATAAATATCGCGTTGTTAGTTAGAGCAAAGGCAAATTTCTGGAACTCCCCAGAGATTAAAGGTTGTATTGCTAGTTAAAAGCGAAGATATAAAAACATCCTACATTCTAGAATAAAGAGGGATAGAGTCTGCCTCCAAGCAGTCAAAAGGAATATAATAATGCAATACGTGCAGAAACGAACAAATATATCATATCAAATTGAGATTAAATATACCGCTTGTGTCAAACATCATTAGGCATAGGGAATCAATGTATAGTACACAGACCGACTGCTGACCGCTGGGAGAAGTCCTCGCTGCGTAACTTTATTGGTCAGTGTGAGACAGAGAAAGTATTCGGAAAAAAGAAATGATATCATTTGTTCATCATGGCATACATTAGCCGAACGCAAAAGTAAATGCAGAAAGAAATTGTAATATATTGAAAAGAGATACCTATATAGAAAACATATTGCACATCGATGTGTAACGCTTGACAATGTTTCCAGACTGCCCGTGCTTATCCTAATATTATAAGAATTTACTGTGAATCTTGTGGGAGGGGCATCTCACTGGTCAGCTCTCACTCTGTGAGCTGTATATACATGTACGAAGTATACGTATGTATATGTATGGCAACCAATAATCACTACTTTAAATACGCAATAAAATAGCAAATGTTTTAAAATTAAACATAATAAGAAATTTAAAAACACACAGAAAAAATGGCTTATTCACATCACCACTTGAACATAATTTAAACGAAACAAATAACATTCGACCTCCATGATTGTATTCGAAATCATTATATGTGTTATTTTATTGTCTTAAGTATAGTTTATTTCAAATTATAAGAATATAACTTTCAGCGGATCTAATGCTTTTATTGCACCACCTTCTGTGACAATAATTATTATACCTGGTATCCTTATTGAACGGGTACTGTTTACCTATTTGCAACGTATGAATCTAGGGGCCGTATTGACTATAAATTAGGGCCCTATAAGACAATAATAAATCGCTGTTAATTTCAAATATATAATAAAAAATATTTATACATTGGGTTTATATACAAAGAAAAAATTACAAATCGTATGGCAACATGTGCAGTGGATACATATAGATATATAAAGGCAATTAGTTTGTAATACACAATAAAATTTTTATGTGTCACCGCATTTCATAAATCATCTTCTGTGATTGAGTCGTCTAGCAAATCGGTGACTGTGTCTGAATCGTATTGCAAATTTATAATCAAAGGTGCCACTATTTTGTACATGCGCATATATTCGTCCTCTTTTGCTATTGGGTGTTTAACAACATTTTCCCAATTTACAGCAGTTATATGTTCCATAGCATTTTTTATGTGTGTTACACTGCTTTGACTAAATTCCGGTGTTTGATTTGTTCGTCTTATGGTATTTTTCAGTTGGGCCCATATCAATTCAATGGGATTGAAAATGCAAAGGTATGGTGGTAAACGCAAAATTGTATGTCCTGCTTCTTTGACTCTGTTATCCACATAATAATCCTTTGTTTTGCTGTCGAGAGCGTTGTCCATCACTATCACACTATCTTTTGGTAAATTTGGCAGCAAAGTGTCACAAAACTATTCTTCAAATAAAGATGAGGTCATATCTTCATGGTAACTAAACTTGAGGATTTAACATTTTTAGCAGATAATAGCGGCTGTCCGATCCATCCTTTTTCTGATCCAGCATGAAGAATAATTATTCTCTTCCCCCTCGAAACCGGCACGTCCAACTGACACATACTTGAACTATCCACCCAACCTTTACAAATTGTGTCATGGGTGTTATACCACGTCTCGTCTAAATAACATATGAATCGTCCTTCCTGTCTATACCTTCTAATTGCCGTTAAGTATTCATATCGAAGTTTCTGTAACCTCGGGCTTTCCATAATTGTGCGACGTTTATCTAATGCCAAACTTAAAACCAGCTTCCTTTAGCGTCCGCCACAAGATTGCTTTAGAACACTGAATATTTATAGGCTCATCACTGATTCTTTTATGTAAGCAGTCAAGTGTAGATACAACATTTCCTCTGTAGAAGGAGTATACTTGCTGCCTAATAGTATCAAGTTCAAATTCTTCAATTTTTCTCGGCGCTCCTTTGTCACTTCTTTGCTTTCGAGGCCCTGCGTTATTCTTAATTACCAACTCTCCTAACTATATTAACATAAATTTTCTTTAATAAATATAAGCACATATTTCATCTAAATTCTAATTTAATGACTATTTAACTATATATAATAAGTATATATTCAAATTAACATCTGTTGGTACTTATATTATTATTAATATTAGTAATTGAAATTTACTTAAATTTTGTCATTACGGACCTCAGCAGTTTGTTTGCGATAATTGTATTCAGCGGCCTGGTAGTTATTGCCGTAGGTGGTGCAATAAAAGCATTAGAGCCGTTCAAAGTTATATTCCTATAATTAGAAATAAACTATAAATAAAGTTTTAATGCAAAATATATCTGTTGCTTTTGAAGCTAATTTCAAAATTTATTAATTTTGAAATTAATTTCGTCTGTTTGATAATAAATGGTAAATAAAACTTTTTAATTTTTAATGATTCACGTTTTACATATTTCTCAATAAATATCAACACTCAAAAACATTATATAACAATATACAGGTACTTTTAATGGACAAGTGATTAGATAAAATATTATCCCTTAATTGGCAATAGTACATAATTTAGCACATCTGACACAATAAAAGCCGAAAATTGAACCAGTACCAGAGAGATATGCCTACGTTGGTAAACACGGCACGTTTGAAATCAATCAGGCTGATTTGAAACGTCGGCTTACTGGATCGGATAACTTAATTCAGGGGTACTGACTCGTGGTGATATATGTGTATGCAAGCACGTGCAACCCGCCGCGTATCGCAGTTTTGACGTTTGGGTTTCTTATTTCGCGTTTCTCTCGGATAAAGCTGGGGGATCGTAAAATATTTTCTTTGCGTTACGTATTTTTTTATTTCTATCTTTTATGATCAAGCCATGAATGGTGTCGTGGCACTTGAGCTTTGCGTTTACATCTTTTGACGGTAAGTCGAAATATTTAGGTTAATATGACGCGTATATACCCTTGGGAATTTTAAAGAAAAATTACTGGATGTTTAGAAATAAAAGAGAGTGAGTGTTTTTGTTTCCTTGTATCACTAAAAGTGCCAAAATATTGCTGTATATTATTACTTTTATTATATATGAAGTATTAGGTTTAATGCTGGCTTGTGTTTTTAATGTAATATATAGGTGATACAGGTATGTTATACTATTATGAGAATACATTGTACAAACAAAAGTATTTGTTGCTTAATAATTATAGTAATGACTACTATCAAAATCTAAATTAAAAATTTTAAATAAATATAAAATTAATTTGGAATTTTTGGACATTATTATAAACACGAAATGAATCCAAATTAAATACCTATATGAACAATTTTAAATATATCGTAAAAATATGTAACCACTGACTTCATTGACATCTTTATTACAAAGAAACCTATTCAAATACATACATACATATATGTATATAAAACACTTGTTTCTGACTCATTGGTCATTATCAGTATGGTGTAGCCGAAGAGTAAGGTGGAATAACCTTGGAAATGTAAATGCACGGAAGAGACCATCAGATAACAGACCGCCATTTGTAGCTTCTGTTAGAAAATCCTCGACTTTGAAGACAAGATATAACATTGCCATGAAGAAGACATTGTCGACCTGCGTTGTTGTTCAGTGCGTAATTTATCCAATAATCTTCATTTTGATATAACAATTTTGTATTATTTAAATACAGAATAATTGAGATATCGGACTGAAATTTATTCCAAGTGAAGTAAACATGTTAAATTTAAGTATGGAATACGATATGGCTCATATGACCACTGGGAGCATTGAGTTTGCAGGGATCGATTCTTTGGATTTGGCCAATTTTCCACCACTCTTCCACACACATCGGCCGGAACGTTTACAGTTTCACGTTCGATATTGTTCCTGAGCTCCACTAATGTTGTTGGTTCGTTGGCATGAACCAACAACTTAACGTAACCCCATAAAAAGAAATCCAAAGCAGTTAAATCGCCTGAGCGAGGTGACCACTCGACTGGACCATTTCTCAAGATTACATGATTACCACACTACCCCTTCAATAGATCAAGTGCGACATGTGACACCATCTTGTTGGAACCACATATCACTGATGTCAAATCCATCGAATTCTGGCCAAAATAGTTTTTCACCATGGCACGATAGAGAACATGTGAGTTGGTGACTGTCCAATAACGCATATTTTGCTTATTGACAAAGCCGTTAAGCCAAAAAGAAGCTACATCGCTGAAGATGATTTTTCGATGAAATTCAGAATTTTCTTCAAACTTTTGCAGAGGTCAATCGGAAAAGTTTAGGCGCTTCAAATGATCAAAAGGCTTCACTTCTAGAGTTAATTTGATCTTGTAAGGGTGTAAACCAAGATCTTTACGCAAAATTCGCCACAATGTAGACTGAGAGATTCCCAATTCCTGTGAACGGCGTGGCATTTACTGATTTGGCTCACTTTGAACTGAACCACTTACGTCTGAAATATTTTCGGTAGTTCGAACGGCGCGTTGTCTTACTAGCACAGGAACATTCAATAGTGAATTTATACGCTATAGCACGCACAGCCTGCCTGGTGGGACGATTATTATGACCGAAAATTGGAGTAAGCGCTCTTAAAGTTGCGAACACCGACTCAGAATTTTGGTAGTAATTTTTAATAAATAATTTCCAAACGTTGTTTGTTCATGAACATCACCATGATGAAAAGGTAAATCTTGAATGACATTCTGACATTGGCAGGTCAATAAAAAAATAAGTGTGCGTTTGTATTTAAATACAAAATTGTTATGTCTTTATTGAAAAACCCAGTATATATCACAGAAGTAAGCCATTGGAAGAGGTATGAGATGAGTTACCTTCCACATTGAAAGAAAAACACTGTTAAGTAAACAAAAATTAATAATGTAAGTGAAATATGGAATGATGTAAGGGCAAGATAAGGAAATCATTTTAATATTACTTTTATCACTTCCTGTCTCAACTCCAGGTCTAATGTGATTATTACAAAAACCCATAATGACATCATCCACATTTGATTCATAATTATCAATCTCATTTACATTTTGCGTATGAAGCGGTAAGGCGTGTTTACTTTTTTGTATATACTCAGTTTACTTAAGGCCTTCTACACGGTACCTCTGCCTTGCTATTGTTACCCAATCTGTAATTTAAGTAGAGTCCGATTCAAACCTGATGGGACTTGAGATGCGCGAGGCGTGGATTAAACTCTGTACTATCCGTGCTAAAAATATCGACACCAAAACGGTCGTGTATATTTCCCGCTACTTTTGAATACAAACACCATGGAATAAAATCTGCAATCTACAAGTTTTATTATTATTATATTCATGGCAAAAGCAAATGAAAAAGTAAACCTCAACACTAGATAAATAAATTTAAAATAAAAATAAATATTAATTTAAATTAAGAAACCAGACTTTTATAAAATTTTAATAATCGTTTTTATCTGACGAATAGTCAAATACAGAATCAGTATTATTGTCGCAATGTACATTATTACTCCACTCTTTTGTTTTATTATTAATAACCACATGGCAAAAAGAAAATGAAAAAGTAAACCTCAACACTAGATAAATAAATTTAAAATAAAAATAAAGATTAATTTAAATTAAAAAACCAGACATTTATAAAATTTTAATTATCGTTTTTATCTGACGAATAGTCAAATACAGAATCAGTATTGTCACAATGTACATTATTACTCCACTCTTTTGTTTTATTATTAATAACCACATGGCAAAAAGAAAATGAAAAAGTAAACCTCAACATTAGATAAATAAATTTAAAATAAAAATAAAGATTAATTTAAATTAAGAAACTAGACTTTTATAAAATTTTAATAATCGTTTTAATCTGACGAATAGGCAAATACAGAATTAGTATCATTGTCGCAATGTACATTATTACTCCACTCGTTTGCTTTATTATTAATAACCACATAGCAAAAGCAAATCAAAAAGTAAATCTCAACACTAGATAAATAAATTTAAAATAAAAATAAAGATTAAATTAAATTAAGAAACTAGACATTTATAAAATCTTAATAACCATTTTCATCTGACGAATAGTCAAATACAGAATCAGTCTCATTGTCACAATGTACATTAATAATAAATTCTTTGTGGAAAACATCCACAGTATGTTCTTTAACAACATAATATTTAATTTTCTTAACATGGACACAAACATTACTCCACTCTTTTGTGTTTTATTATTAATAAGAAAAACTGATTTTATAAAAGATTTTAAAATGTATATAAATGATGTAAATGTATCGGATCGCAGTACGAAGCAAAGACTAAACGACAAATGATCAAATAGTAGACTAATGTTTTCACGCCCGACTGTGTACAGCGCATCCCATAGCTATCTATATCATTTTATACTGTTTGCTCTCTCTAATACCGAAAATCGTTTTCTATGCAGGTACCATCAGGTTTGGATCGGACTCTACGCCTTCTTCTATGCTTTGATAACAGTAGATGCATAATTATTAAAACTTTTATCTATTTCTCCTTAGAACTCCTCCACTCTAACAGCGTAAAAGTGAAGTAACAATGCAATTACACACTTTACACTCAATTTAAAATACAAATGCAAAATCTTGCACAACAATAATAAATAATAATAATAATAGAAGGAAGTAAAATAAGTCCGATTAAGCTATGATTTATGTACCGAAACGATGTCATCATATTCAAGAGTAGTTAGAGTAAGTAGATTATATTCATACAGTTGTCAATGGTTTTATATACTTCAGATTCGACATACTGCAAATTTAATAAAATAATAAAACTTTGCCAATTCTATCATACATTTGTTTTGTTTTGAGTGAATCAATTTTTTAATTTTGAATGCCCACATGCAACTGTCCTTTTATATTCATTTTATCCTTTGCCTTTAAGGAGATATTAAAGTCGATTTGTATTTGGGAATGACTATAATTGCTTTTGGAGGTGTTGGCCCGTAGGAGGAGTCAAATGCAAGCCATCTCATTCTCATATATTTGAAATGAATGTGTTGTTTTCCGTCACCCGAATACAGAGAAAAAATACAGCTGAAGGCGCTGCTAAAATACAAATAATACAGTACCGCACCATTCCGGAATTTCTTAATTTAATTACTCAAATTAAACTTTTTTCCGCAATTCAAAAAACTATATCTCACAAGAAAACATTGGTCTACACGGGAATTACATCCGTTTTGATCAATTTCATTTAATTATTTCAGATTTTGACCGAGAAACACACGTACATTTTAGTCTAATTTCGAATAAATAAAATAGATGGCTGTGACAAAAAATTACATAATCTGACAACCTTTCCGTGTACTCATATCTATATTGAAGTTGTACAGAAAATTTCACATTTCGATCTTGAACAATAGTAAAAAAACTGATAAATTTGATATCTTGCTTTCTCGACCGCTTTAATATCCCCTTAAGAGTTAATTTCTAGAATAATATTTGTTGAAGATTATTAGGTAGGTAAATTTAAGCAGTTCAACATATTGTAACGAAAACAAGTTCAGAAAAGGGCAGCAAAAAAACGCGACGATATAAAAACGAAATGTAAATAGCCATAAATCATCTCCACGCCCTACGGCGTTCATAGCGAAAAGACTAGAACGTCTCTCGATTTATGAAGAAGAATTCCCGTATTCTCTAGATCTTCTGTACGCGTATATAAAAAGGCAGTTGAACGGATGGAAAAATAATTCGGGATTAAGAAGTTCCTTAAGTAGTCTCGTGCGGAACAGCAAATAAATAGTTCCTTAAGTGGTAGTGCAATAAAGGCATAAATAATACCGTGTCATATAAAAAGAAGTGATATAAATACGGTAGTGTGATATAAATATACGGACATATTAGTAATAAAAATAAATACATGTGTTAATTCATTTGTAGTATTTTAAGTGTGATACATTAGTTTTATATTTTTATATTCTAATTAATTTAAAGTGTACGAATATACTGTTTTAAATAAATAAATTGCACGAGTTGTTTATTGCGAACCCGAAAACGTTACAATATTCTTAATATTCTTATAGGAAGTCAAAAACTCGAGCATCTATGAAGCTAATTTTTTATCAGAACGCAATTTGACCAGCAAGTACCGATTAGATTCCGTATAAAATTTAACGTTCCACTTACAGAGGGAATCATAAATTATCTCTCATAATATTTGAAAAGAACAAAAGTATTTTATATTCTATTTGAACGTTTTCTTACAACAGCGCCAATAAATGTATATGAGGGTTATTGAACTCGCAAATCCTATATCTGAAACACCGATTTATTCACGGGAAATACTTACTCCTCGATTTGATCTAGAAAAAAATCAATCTTCACAATGAGATATTGGAATGGAGAAAATGGAAAAAGCAAGCGAACAAGGTGAACGAGTTGTGTTGAGGGAAAGGAAAAGTCAAAATCCGGCACTGATGGGTGTTATTTGTTAGATCGACTGGAATATCGGCAACGGATACAGCCGTGTAGCAGGTGCATGCAAAATAGACTTGACTAGAACTGTGGCCACTGTCCGACTTAATTTGCAATTTGATATTGCATTCGTATTGCTGCAACAATGATAACAAAATGCGCGACGTCAAGTTATGCTCAGTGATGGCTAATGTTACTGTACATCTATTATTACATATAGATTCATTATACACATTATACTATTTGAAAGCTGTCAATTAGTAATGTATTTCGATATCTATATGATCTACGAATCAGTTAAATAATAGGATAGGTATAACTGAAACTTGATATTAAATTATATTACCTAATTGGATATCTTATTCGTTGGATTTATTATGGTATTTCGTACTAATAGTTTGTATAATATAATATAATTTGGGGAATTTAATTAGATACATAGAAATCAAAATCTATCGTACGCTTTTATATGAGTATGTATTTAGTCATAAAAGCATTAGTTGCAATCTCTCTATATGGAAGTCATTGGCCGCATTCAGCAGACGGATCGGTAACCGTTCCCGCTCCAACTGTTCACTTGAGAACAGTTGAGTGTTGGCTAGATAGAACCCTTCTCGTTTATGTGATGATCTTTCATTTAGTACTTTTCACTGCTACCATATGTCAAAATTATACAGATTAAACCGAATAAACAATAATAACAAATTGTTTTTCTGCATTAACTTTCCGGTTTTTCTAACCCCGACTAAAATACTCGGTTAAATCCAATATTATAATACGTTTATTTTCGTACAATATCTATAATTTGGTTATCTTACTTTCTAGTAACTTTCGTCGAAATTGTGTATTAGGTTGGTGTTGGAATGCGTTAATGACGCATGCGCGCCGAATACGCTTACTAAGTGACCCTAGAACTTTTCCGCTCACAAAAATGGCGACCGCTCCACAACATGTTCAGAGTATAACGGTACAGCCTAATTTAATGTTTTTATAATTTTAAATACGAATATGAATTATATTTAAAAGAGTATGTTTTAGAAACCAACGATAAATTTCTTTAAACTATTTATTCTATATCCGTATCTATGTATAAGTTAAATACCAATTAGATAAGAAAATGTTTGAATTAATTATGTTTATAAGACTTATGGCATCAAGTGTTTGTGGCATTGACTTTGTGTATATTTCGCCGTCTCGTACATGTTGATATGCATGTGAATCGTTAATGACTAAACATGAGCAGAGGAGAAAAGGGAGATATGCATGTTCGTCCTATGGAGCGAAGTCTAATTAATAAAGAAGTCGACCAGGGGACTTCGAGAAAGTAAGTCGACAACTAGACTTCAAGTGAAAAGGTCGACAACCAGACTTCAAGGAAAGAAGTCGAAAAGAAAACCTTTACACGTAACGGATGACAGCGTATTATGTTTGTCCTATTAAACAGTTACAACTATATAGAAGGTTCTCTAATTAATAAATAAGTTGACTCAAAATAAATCGGTCGAGAAAGTAATCAATTGTCACTTTGAACTTTATAAGTAATATAATAGGTTCTTTATTTATATAAAAAAAAGGTCGTCCGACAAATAAATGTGCAATGTGCGAATAGCAGTTAAAGAAGCTCCCAGTTGTCTTTATCATCGGCGGAGGTTTTCCACTAAACACACCGACAACAGGAAGATCTTCTTCAGTGAAAAATGAAGGCAAACAATTTATAAAAGGTATTTAAAAGATATTATTGTGCAAGTGCCAGATAAACTAAATGTTAAAATTTGTCTTAATATAGAGACATAATTAAATAATATACATACTAATCTAAGATTGAAAACATATTTAATAGGTTGTCTTAGATACGATAATGTCTCGGCATTTTTAAATTGTTTCGCGATGCCGTTCTAAAAATATTATATGCTTCGTATATATAAATAACTTTAGTTTGTTTTCTATCAATGCCTACGTTGTTGATATTTATGTAATACTGAAGGTCGTCGGAAAACAAATGATGTATGATACATATTATTTCGTAGAAATGATAATATTTAAATAAATAACAATTAATCTTTCAGTATTAAATGAGCTCTGAAATGTTTTTATTAATGTGTTTATTCTAATTAAAATTGATCTTATTTTGTGTTTGTATTAATATATAAAAAATTTTGGTTTCTAATACAAATATTATTTAAATTATAATAACTTTGTTTTATTTAATTGTACCAAATAATGCCTGAAGATTATTTTTTGATATCTCTTGACCTGGAACGTCCTGGGAGAAAAATATGAGCTAGCCAGGTAAAACGATTCAATTTTTTTTATTCTATTTAAAAAATATTAGAAATAACGGGCAAGAATTTAAGGGTTCATGTTGTGTCTAAGTATACAGAAAAATATTTTTAAAACTAAAATTGCAAATAATCCACAGTAAGCTTCATTGAAAATGTTTTATTTGTAAATATAGAATAACAAATCTTTTCGACTAATTTTAGTTATTTATGTGTAATATAACCAGAGAACAACGACCATAGAGAAGCGACAGAAACGTTAAAAGCATGTTTCTGTTTTTTTGGTAGGTATTCTCTAAAATACACACAAACACGGAGTTAAAATACATAAAAAGAGTCTTAGCTGAACTACATGCATGAATTAATGTTGAATATACCATACCGAAACGTTTCAATGCATTTAGGTGAAATTAATATCAACATAAGATCTCCATTTGGAACACACTTTGTATAAGCAACACTTTAAAATTTCGGACTGAAAGTAACACTTTTACTCTTATCGTGAAGCAGTTTTTTTTACAAATATTTAATTTTAAGAAATAATACAGTGTTGCATGTGGCGGATTTATACCTATAAATCTATACATATATAACATTAATACTACCTTGGTTGTTTTCGATTTTCTTTACGAGAGTTATCAGTACATATTGTTATGGTATCCAAGGATTAAAATGATAATATTTTACTTAAATACTACACACATATTGCTAATTTCAGTAATGTATAAAGGTTAGATCTATCAAGACAGATGTCCTTCTAACTTTAATTATATATTTCTATCTTGTATTTATCTCTTCATTAATTCAATAAATTATGTGCGAGTTCAAATACATCTCAAATATTAATCTTTACAGTTCAAATATACATATAAGCGTAAGAACTATTGTATTCTCCTTTTAATGATATAGAGTAAAATATATTATTTTATTATACTTATGAGTATAGTACAGTATAAATCAAATTGATTCTTATGTAATTTACGGCTTAAGTATAAATATACTTTACATTTGTCAAAATATTTTCTTTGGATTACTAAATAAATTGTATTCGTACATACAAGGGAAAGCTTCAATGCATACTCACATAAGAAATTTTTAATATTATATCAATGTTTACAAGTCAAATGAAAATAAGCTAATATGAAAATATCGAAATTCGGGTACATTATAGATAAATGCAATATAATATAAGCAATAATTTATTTGTAGATTAGGCAAAAGGTTTGTATTCTAATAGGTTATTTATGAAACATCTTTCAACAGCAAAATTAATCCACTCAATGTGTGTTCTAGAAAATAATATCAATATATAATCTCTTTCTATGAAAATATGTATTAAACGTGAAATAATAACGAATAACTAACATGCAATATACTTTTAGATTATATTGTCACGGATATGAAAAATTAATGAAAATATCCTTCCGTTTTAAGACAAACAAGCATATAAAATATAGAACTACTGTACGATATCTAAATTATTTCTTCTTTAAATTACGTGTCCTCCAAATTGCTTCCTCTAGTATCGCGTTATAAAAGATGATCCGACTCTACAAAAATTATAGCTTCAGGTAAACTCTGCTATGAATATTACATAGTTCTTCAAAATAATCATTTTTTTAGACGTGTAGACCTTCAACGAGAACTCTGCTGCACAAGTTGAACCAAAATGTATTCTTTTAATATCTTGGCCTTTTCAAACGCCAGAATTAGATAATCTTTTTTCCTCGGAAGTACTGCGAGTGGACCTATTCGAGAATATCTTTTTTTTGAATACCTCTAATCGTGGATAATCTTGATATTCCACACTATCAGTAATACAGATATTTAAAACGTTAGTGTTTTTTAGTCATTTCTCTTCTTAATAAATTTATTATGTTAATATTATATAACTGTTTTTGTTTATAGGATAGCAAATCTCTCTTGATATTTATTAAATGAATAAATAGAAGTACTTATATAACCTCTATGGACTTGTAACTCACCAACGTTACGAAAGAATGAAATGCTGGTCGTTGGTAAGCACATCACTTAAGAACGGCTGGTCTAATTTGGCTAAATTTTTTAAAAATATTCGTAATAGCCAGAATAAGGCTTCAGAGAAAGAAAAATTAGAAAAGTTGTCTGGAAAATTGTAAAATTCGGAAAAAATGAAAATGCTTTTGTCTATAGTGTTATTGTATGAGCTCAAGACCGTAACTGACGATTCGAAAGATGGATATGCGTAATTCTTTATTGTTTTATTCGTTATGGTCCTGGCCGTTATGATTATAGTCCTGATTGTTATGGTTATGGTCGTTATGGTAAAGTTTTCAGAAAAAAAAATTTGGGACAATTACAAAGTCGGAAAATTCGGACAAACTACAAAAATCATAATTTTTGTATGCACTCTTGATCATAATTGACTGACTTGACTGATATAGGTATTTGTTTTGTCGAGATGATAGTTCTTAGCTATGGTATAACCTGATAGATGGCGCTGTAGTCAAGTTATTAACAAATTCTACATTTACGGCTCAAAATAATTAATATTTTCTATGTACGTTGGCTTGATGTCAAAAACGAAAATCACAAAATTTAGACCAGATAGGTGACACTATGGTCGAGTTATTAATAAATTTTAATAAAGGGTATAACGCCACCTACCGGAAAGGGTAGAACAATGTCAGCCGGACCAGCTAGTTTTTAATATAATTAAATATAATATTTCCTCTTTAACATTACTATAATTTCCATCACCTATATTTAATTATTCATGTATAATTGTTAGATTTTTTAATTATAATACCACGAGATCAAAAATTATATTGATAAAGGTTTCCCATGGAATGTAAAACGTCTGTCTTAAGTTATATCATTAAGTGTCATACTGTCATTAATATTTGTCATTATATTTCCTCTCTGACATCTTGTAGTTTTTCAATTTTGTTTTACACCACAGCACACAAAACTTACATGATTGAAGCGTATTTTAGAACAGGTGTGCTAGTTAATGGTATTTGGGAATACAGTAAGCGTTTATGTATAGATAATTTTCGTGACACTTCCCAAATTTCGCAGTAGTAGAGCAAGATTTTTATATGTGCCTCGCACATAGTGTTGGTGTATTTCGCGAAATTGGATCTGTTACTCATAAGAAAGATGCTGGTAGGTCAACTGTTCGTACAGAACAGGTGATTATTGACGTTCGTAATTGTATGGAACAGGATACCACAAAATTTTTGAGACGTCTGTCCCAAGAAATTGGAGTTTTTTTATAGAACATGCCGAACCATTGTAAAGGAGAACTTGAACATGCATCCATATAAGATGCAATTATATCAAGCTCTTTTGCCAATAGACCACCCGAGACGTCTTGTGTACTGCCAGTGGTTCGTCAACAATTTAATGAATAACAACCTGTTAAACTTAACATTTTTTTCCGACGAGGCATGGTTTCATTTTTCGGGGCACGTAAATTCTCAAAATATGCGAATGTGGAGCACTAATAAACCGCATTTTTTTGTTGAATCTCCACAACATTCTCAAAAAATTGGGGTTTGAATGGCAGTCTCCCCTAGAAGGATAATTGGGCCGTAATTTTTCAATTTCACCGTCAATGCAGAGGGGTACAGAAATAACATTTTAAATGAATTTGTTCAACAACTACACGATGATGAACTTCATAATGGTTATTTCCAACATGAGGACGCAACAGCACATATGACACGAGAAACTATAGCTTTTCTCCTTGAGTTTTTTGATGATTGACTTATAAGTCTGCATACGCAAGTTGAGTTTCCTCCGAGGTCACCTGGTTTGAATATTATGAACTATTTTGTGTTCCCTTACTGCAAAAATAGAATTTTCAAAACTGCCGTAAATAATTTGCAAGAACAACAAACAATTATTGAAGTGTGTGCAACCATAAAGCCACAAATGTTGCAAAATGCTTTTGATAGCATGAAAAGGTGCGTAAACGTGTGCATCGAATATTTTGAACATTTATTGTAATTTGTTTATTAATTTTTAATAAAATGTTATTCAAACATGTAAATCATTTTAAATGAACATATATTTACAAATTTTATGTGAATCAAATGTCAGTATCTCAAAAGAATGATAACTAAGACGGACGTTTCACATTCCATGGCAAACCTTTATCAATATAATTTTTGATCTCGCGGTATAACCTTCTCAAACTTTTCATATTCACATAATAAAATATTATAGTATTTTCTTTAATAACATCTAATTCTAAGATTCATAGTTTCTATTTAGACAACCTGTATCAGATCTAATTAATATCTGTTAATTCAAATTAATATTAAACTGTCATTACCAACAAATTATCTTATACCATCGAAAAATGTTTATATTATAAAATCTTTACGAACTTTTGTGTATTTTTAATAATATTCATATTAGAAATATCATAACAATATATAGATATAGTACATATAATATATTATAGTATAGTTTGTGATATTTTGCCATGGTGAAAAGTGATTGTTCCTTTTCTTGATAAAATTGTAAATTCAAAGCCATTATTAACTTAATTCTATTTTGATTGGTTAAATGATGGTTATTGACCTGATCGCGAACACATAATTACCTGCGCTCAAATTGGCCAAAGCATTGTTTAGGGTCGGAAATATAAAGTCCATAGCCTTTAATGCCGCACTATTTATTGGCTCTAAGAAAATTATAGACAAGCATAATTTATTCTGCGGTGAAAATAATAGCTGCTATAAATATGCCGCATAATATTCACTATATATATATACACACATGCCGACTCGAATACATTATACAGTTCATTCACAAAGTTATTAAAGAAATGGTATCGGGTTCACAATATATTGTATATGATAGGGAATATTTATCAATTTTTTTTGTATTTTTTGGAAGTGAAGTCATCTTTGTTTTTTGTTGAAAAGTGAAATGGGTATTTGCTAAATGTAGAATTGGAATAATATATCCCTCTAACCCCTTAATGCATGATTTTTTTTATATTGATGATAAAATTACATTGCATAGGAATTTAGGTCAAAATAATATAAGAAATATTAAAAAAATATATAAAATAAAAATACCTATAGTCCTTTTATACAAAAATTATCAGAAAAACTAGTTTGTGTCATATCTGGCATTACATGCAGCAATGACAATCTACTAAAAATAAAAATAATAGTAACAGTCTTTTTCCAAAAATCTGGTATTAATGAAATAACCTATAAAGATTGTAATCAAGAATATGTAGGGCAAACTAGGCGTTCAATTTCAATGCGTTAGAAAGAACACATTGCTATATAAATTTCGTAATCCTTTTGCATTTTATTTCGTCTTTGTTTAAATGTAGGGCGACGTTACACTTTTCACTTTCTATTATACAATCTGGATATTCACATATTTGTTTTTTTTCGCAAAAGAGTGAAAAATGGTAACAACCATATGGCAAGAACTATTGGGTCGTGCAGGAATTGACATAGCTTCCGCTTTAATAAGAATATTGCAAAAAATTGAACTTTATAATTTTAAAATTCAAACTTATTTTGTGGTCCGACTGATCTGTACCATAAAATAAAAGTTCATTATGTTATTAGTTATATAATTCTTTCCTCAGTCAAAAGGCGTGGAAGAAATTACCATAATTGAACAAAAATTATGGAAGGCTGGACATGACGTAGTTCAAGACGTAGACGTGGCTCATGTTTTGTTGAAAAACTATTCGATCATTGACATAAACTTTTCTCAGGTCAGCCTCCAGTGTTTGTTCTAACAAGTCTCTGTATTTTTGAGAGTTTACCATGCCTTCGACAGACAAAAGAGATCCGGTACCATTATACTAAAATCAACCCCAAAACACTACTTTAATGGTTGTTTAACTCATTAATCAAGTTTCTCCCATCTTCATCAGTCCAGCTCACATATTTTTTGTCTAAATATATCTTTCTTTTATCTGAGCAGCAGTCAGTAATTGTTTTTTTAGATGTCTAAATGTTTTTCTTCCAGCTTTGATAAGTCTTCTTATGGTGGAGTCGTGACAAATACTTCCAGTGTTGCTGTAGATTTGTTTTACTAGGATTTATTTTACTTCCAATTATTAAGAAAGCTTCATCTCTTTTGATTGTGTTCCTCTTCCTTTCACATTTCTCTGTTCTATTCACCTTAATCATCCCATGATTCCTTTTTTGTCTAAAAATCGTTTAAATCGTGCTTACAGCATCTAAACTCACACCAAAAGCTTTGCAAATTTCGCTTTGAGTCATTGATGTGTGTTCACTTAAAGTAACACTTTGTACGCTTGCTGGGAGAAATATCCGTTTTCAAAAATAAGAAGGAAGCGAAGATTAGAACAGTCTGGATACAGCCTAAGTAAAACACTTAAAACAACACAACAATTCTTAGGAAACTATCAAAGACAACACATTTGTAACTTGAAATACGTTGTTACACACTAAATGTTCAGAACAGTAAAACATAATGGCTGGTAATTTTGACAACAACGTGTTTCCACCTGTGTAAACATGAAAATGTTAAAAATTATTATGTGTTCATATTAATTCGCACAATATTGTAATGTATGACAAATATTTGCAAATCTGTTTATAGCAACGTTGTATTTTAGGATATAGAATTCTATAATTCTATGCTGACGATTTGTTATACCACTGAGGTCGTACCTAAATATTTAATTTACAAAATAAATGTTGTTTTATAATCATATAATGATGTTGATATGCAACTATAACTAATATTGTGAACTAGCGTTAACAACTTGTAATTTTAGTTTTAAATTATGTTCAAGTTGATTAATTTTTTCAATTATAATTATCAAGTAAATACTAGAAAATCCTTAAAGCTCCGTTTGTGGAATTATAATGTAAAATTTGAATGTCATGTAGAATCCAATTCGGTATATCAATAAAATACACCCTTTAGATATTGTGCTAGCGGTCTATTTTATGTAATAATAATATTTCAAGTGTATGTTTGTCTTCTACTATGCATATTATAGCAGTCTAGCATAGTATAATAATGCTAAAACAGTGCAAACACATTTGGATATATAATAGATATGGTTGTGTGTGTAAGGGAGACCACGAAAATACCTATTTACATATTTACTTTACGGAACAAAAGCAGCCAAAAGTTTCACTTAAGAACAATGTAACGTCGTTACGACAACGACAGATAATGTCGGGATCATGCCGACAGAAAGTAAGACTGCGACTTTCCGATTACGCGGAAAACTTCCCCCAACTGATGTTCCGCCGATAAGTACGTATAATCGAGATGGTTTCCACCAGTAGCGTTGCAACACCCGAAGAGGGCAACAATCGTTTTCTCGCCTTTACGGGCTTCCTCGAAAATAGCGTCTTCTGTCTTCGGTACCTGATTTCCGGGAAAGTGGAGCCATTTATAAATGACTTTTCATTTTTGAATCTCCGACAAACCTGCTCGAGATTGGAAATTTCCTTCAAAAAGTTTTCTGTTTTTCTTTCTGCATATATTGCTCTACGTACTACCTTCCTTGGCAAACTAATATATGATACGTTTCGGAGTTTCATATTTAAGTATATGCACTATGCTCCGAGATAGTCATACAGATTGGGTAATTCCTTATGAAATTGTTGCTTTAATGATAGCATTTTTCCAGCAAAATCTTTTTTTTTTGTTATTTCAGTTTTGCATATTTCTTGAAATAGATTTTATAAATGTATTCTTTTTTTAATATCAAAATGCTACACAGTTAGTGATTTTCATAAATTGATTAAAAACCAATGAACGATGCAATATAATGTTGTTTATTTTGATCTTTCTAGCAAATCTGGACAGTATACAATACCTGCGTAAACGTGTTAGATTAATCAGAATTATAAACACATCATTAGTACCAGTATGATACGTAGTTATTAAAAATACTAGTTGTATTTGCAATCTCTGCGAGCTTGAATCGCCTTTTTCGTGTCCGCTTACAGTTTTATTACAGTTTCCTGTAAAACGCAAAAAAATCTTTTTGATTTTCTAAACTTTTGACACACCTTATATAGAGACATACTTCTTTTAAACGAAATGCTGTCACGATGATAGGTGGAACGACAATATAATTAAACATATTTATATCATTCTGACTTTTCATTGTTGAAGTTTTAAGTTTGGGCTCTATTTAGCGCAAAGCAAGACTTGACACTAAAAGATTCATACAGACTGACATGGGAATATCTGTGTTAACATTTTGCTTACATACATTGCAAAAAAGCACTCTATAATTTCTATTTGTTGGAATATTGCGATTCTTATGAAATATTTTATAAAAAAATAACACAAAAGGGGAGATTTCATGATTAAAACGAAACTACAAATAATAATTGAATCGATCGAAATAAGATCGTGACACCAGCCTGGTACACGATCATCATAAATCATAGATGATCCATAATGTTTGTCATACAATATTTGTATAAGTAATGTTAATTACTCAATTTAGTTTTTAATTTTTTTTTATTAAAGACAGAGTGAATCTATAGAACACTCGCTCTTATTGTTATTATAGTGGTTCATCACACTCTTCGAGTTAGAATTGCCTCTTCGCGTCCACTTTTTCTCTATACGTTTCTTTATAAATGATTTTTATACACGAAAGCCCGTGGTCACTTTTCGGGGCCTCCGATCTCGATTGTGGTGCCGCCAGCAGCCACTAAATATAACACAAGCAAAGGAGAAATGTCCAGCCAATACGTACCTAAAGAGGGAACGCTCCGGGCGCGATTTCCTGGGAGGAGTTACACATATCGTTTTGCCTTTTTTGAGGATTCGGTTAAGCTATTTCAACCAAGGCGATTAGAGTGGGTCACTCGAATGGCTTTTATTATACGGTGAGGACGCGCGGGTTGGAATAAATTCATTTAAAATTTTTGGTTTTGCTTTATGGAAAAACGCGCGTATAGGTCGATTTTTATTTTTAGCTGCGGTTATTTTGATGGTAAATTGATGTACAAAGAGTGGTCCAAAAATAAGTTACGACCATCAATTTTTTTTTTCAAATAGAAACATGTTTTTTATTTAATTTATTAATTCTGCATCGAATTCTAAGTATGTTTTATGTACCATGTCCTATACCCAAACTTAACAGTTATCGAGAAATTTACAATTGAACATATCAATAACTGAGACTGTATCCTACAAAATTTATTTCACTCTCTTGTCTGAAAACGACCGATTTATTAAAAAAAAACAGAAAAACAAGTCAAATTAAATGTTCAAAATGTTGACCACTAACTTCCTGACAATAGGCAAGCCGAAGATCAGTTTCTCGTAACACTGCAGTTAACGTTTGCGGCTTAATTTGTTGTATTTCGGTTATAATTTCTCGATAACTGTTGAGTTTGGGTATAGGACATGGTACATGAAACATACTTAGAATTCGATGCAGAATTAATAAATTAAATAAAAAACATATGTTTCCGTTTGAAAAAAAAAATTGATGGTCGTACTTATTTTTCAACCAGCCTTTGTACATCAATTTACCATCATAAAAACCGCAGCTAAAAATAAAAATCGACCTATCCGAGCGTTTTTCCATAAAACAAAACCAATAATTTTAAATGAATTTATTCCAATGCGTGCGTCCTCACTGTATATAATACAAAAAAGAAAGTAATCTTATTTAGAATATAAAAATTAAATTTTAATAACACATGTTGACGTACTATGCTACTTGTTACCAACATTACAGGAAATGATTTTTCTTTAGAAATTTCGAATAAAACAAAATAACACACAATTCATGATTAATAAATTTATTAGACAATATTTTGTATTAAGCATAGGTACATTTTCATTGTGTTAGTAACAACATTAGTGTAACCCGAAACCACATCAAAGACTGGGTTCATGGTAAGGAATATATTGGTTAAACATGTAAGAAAAGGTTTGACGAACTACTACTTATGAGCAAGGATCGGTTGCGAACTAGAACTGGTATTCTGACCGGTCTTAACAGCAAAATAAGGAATCAGAAGCAGCCAATAAATAGACCGCATATGAAAAGAAAAATAAATCGGTGTACCTAAGTTCTAGCCCATTATACCTGTTGGAGTCTTAATTTTATTGGTCAACATTTGTCGCTTCTCGATATCGAGCGGTGACGTCGTGTCTACCAGTTTACAGGGTAGTAGGTGATATAAAATTATAAAATCAATGCATTGAGGGCCTCGAATCTGTGTATTGACTTTCAAAAAAAAAATGGGGTGTGGCCACCACACGACTTTCTTATACGTATGAGCGTTTCAAACTATACAATTTTAAGAATTTTTTTATACAAAACTTATTCAAAATCCTATTCTAAGTACTTTCATTCTCTTAATAAATCGCTATAGAATGCATACTTTGCAAGATATTCGAAAAAAGTGCTACTCGCTAAGAGTAAAAGTGCCACTTCCGGTCCGAATTTTGAAATTTCATGTATACAAAAAATATTGCAAATTCAACTCTAAATACTTTTGTACTCTTAATAAATATATATAGAATGCATAATTTATGACATATCTGCAAAAAATCGCTATTCGGTAAGAGTAAATTTTTTTTTTACAAAAGATATTTAAAATTATAATTTAAATACTTTTATACTCGTAATATACCTGCCTAGAAAGCATGACTTGCGAGATATTCGCAAAAAACTGATTTTCGATAAGAGTAAAAGACCTACTTCCGGTTGGAATTTCGAAAAACATCTTTAAGATAATTTGTCTCAAATTTAATTTTGAGTACATTTCAATTCTTTATAAATTTATTTAAACTTAGTAATTGACGAAATATTGGCAAAATTCGAATTTTTCACTGAAGTAAACTGCTACTTCCGGTCTACTGATTTTACTGAAAAACTAATCAGATCTCAAGAGGGAGATTATACATGTAAATACAAAATTTTGAATTGATATCTACAGCGGTTTGACCGCTATCGTGGTCACACACAGACACACAGACAGACAGACAGACAGACAGACGACACACACACAGACATTTTTTAAAAACCACTTTTTCGGTATCAGGGGACTTCAAAACGTGGACATCTGCAAAAATCTCGAAGTCGAAAATTTTCATCATCACAATACTTCCTTATACTACGTATAAGAAAGTAAAAAATCGAAAATAGAAAGTGAAAGTCAGAGACTAGTCCCCAATAAAAACTATATCAAAAAGCAGTTTATCAAGAACAATTTTTATTGATCGTTTAAATTGTCACAACTCATACAGAGTAACATCGAGAGAACATTGTAAATAATCGGGTGAACAAGAAAGAAGATTATCATGCGTATGTCAGTTGTTTACACACAAATATAAAGTGCGATACATAAGGCACAACATCGCTAGAGGGCGCTGCTAGTTGGTACGTATAAGAGTGCCTTTATAATCAGAGCGATGACATTAATGAGATGCGTTCTGATAGGTTGACGCAAATTGTACCTACATAATGGCGTCTTGTGCAAAAATGTATTTTACAGCTACATTCTTATCTCTATTTATCACGTTTCTTTATGAACATATCCATTTAATACGCAAATTATACGTTACTATATCAAACCTTATTTAATGATATTGTGTTATTTATTATTTTATCTTTTGACAGATACCCATAGGGTACCAACGTAATGGCCGATTTGGTTTCTATTGATTTCCTATCTCGCGTCATCGTTCTCATTATAAAGGCACTCTAGTTATATAATCCGATTTGGCAACACACAAAGAAAACACTTCTTGCTAAAATACAGGGATAAAATCTTAATGAGGTTATGGTTGAGTTTACCGAGTTAGACAGTAATAATCGATAGCAAGTTACGTCAAACACATACAAATTAACATGCCATTGATTTAAAATACAGTTAAATAATTGATGATCCTAGGTGTCATCACACGAAAATAAGTCGACCGTAAAAACATTGTTTGTTATCTATCGCACTTAACTTAATATATAGGTAGGATGACGAATAAACTTTTTGACAGACGACGCACATAATCAACATTATAACATTTGGGCGTAACACAGTCTTCCAAAGTTATTACTCGCGGTGCGAGTTTTTATTTCGAATTCTCTGACATCATGCCCGCGCCACACATTGGTTTTATTGGAAGAAATGTCGATGTTAAACGACGTGGTTTTGTGGAGCTACGGCCGGATTTTCTAAACTAGACAGGTGTAGCTTATCATCATCAATGTTTACGAGTGACGTAGATGCAAGTGATCCTGTTATTAAAGCTTTACACAAGGTTTTTTTTTATAAAAAATAATGCATCTTTTGAAAATTGTCTGAGTATAGCTGTTTTAAAAGCGTTTACAAAAGGAAAAACTAGGGTTGGTTATTTAATGTTGACAAAGATGCAATTTTCATGCTAGAGGAATTGGATCACAGTGGGCAAAGTATTTTTGGAAACCGTACATAGACCCAAAGATACTCAATTAACACTCAGTAAAGGACTTGTATAGCCTTGGACATAGCCAAAACGTACTAGATTGACTGTCATAAACAACATATGCTCCGTATAAGAAGCCTCATTGGCTACAATGCAAATCAGAAATTGACGTCGGGCAGATCTTATAATAAAACTACAATAGGGTATCAAGAGAACACTAATAGCTAACCCTCACTCGCATACAGTCTCTAATTAATACAGACATTAGATAATACATATATACGTATTTGATTTTATAAATTTCAAGAGTTTCATTTCACCAACGTGTGCAGTAATAATATGCAAGAACGTCGACAGTCTTCCTGTGAGAATAATGAAAATATAGAGCTAAGCCTATTCAACATATACAGTGTGTAAAATGATGTAGTTTACTATAGGAAAAAATATTTTAATATGAGTTCTAGTATAAAAACTTTTTTTTTATAAAAAATTTTGATTGTATCGAAACCGCTTTTGGTAAATGAAAAACCAGTAATCATTTAAGATAAGATAAAAAAATTAAAAATTATGTCGGGTTGTTAATTTTAAATATGACTAAGTCCGAATGTTACATAAGTATCGCATTACCCATGTATTAGTCATTAACCAACGACATTGCCTGATAGTTCAGCTAGCTTTATTTGTGAAATATACAGTTATTTAATGAAAAATACCCGTTACATCAAATAAATTTGATGTAACGGGATCCGTCTCCGACAAAAAGAAGCCTAGCAAAGCGTACAATGATGATTATGCTATTATCATTATGGCTATCGAATCAGTTGCGGAACATCCTAGGAGTTCTTTACCTCAGCGAGCAAGTGAACTCAATATTAGACATACATTATTGCAAACAACTTATTAAGCGAATAAAATTTATCCATATAAACCTAGGTGTAGGCACACTTAGAAAATACAGATCACGCTTTTAGACTCGGTGCTTGTTTATGGGTTGCTGAGAATACTACGGAACATCGCCTTCTTTTATCAGAATTTAATGTTTAGTAATGAAGCAACGTCTTCGGCAAATGGTATACTGTTTTCTCACAAAATTGTAGATATTGGTCAAAGTATAATCCAATCCGCAATCCGCAATCAGCGATATCAAAAAGTCAATGTTTCGTGTGGAATGTTATTAAACAGAATCACTGGATCTTATTGTTTTAATGGAAATTTAAGCAACACAGTCATTTGGAAAAGCTTCTGATTTTTTTTATTGCCATCACTTGTGCAAAAGGAATTGCGACCCAACTACTTCCAACAAGATGGGAGTCCAGCTCGTTGTTTAGTTTAGTTTAGTTTAGTTTTTTTGTCGTAAATTTCAAAAAAATGCGGACATTGTCAGTAACAATAATAATACAATACAATATACAATAGTATATAATACAGTAAAATACAAAAAAAATGTTAAAATTTGTGAGCCACTGTGGCTACCCCTCCAAAAGTTTATCAGTGAGTAATATTCACCCAGAAACTAATTTCTTATGATCTATTTGAGCATGTCAATTTTAGTAGTATAGAACTCGTTTATATTATATTCAAATTAAATTAAATTATATAATATAAAATAAAAATAAAAATGCAAAATCTGGAACACAACTGTCAAAACAAAACACAAGAAGAACAATTACATTTAAAATAAGCTCAAATATTCATCGATACTATAGAAGCACCCTGTCAAGAGGAACTGTTTCAATGATTACTTAAATCCAAAAAAAGTATTTAGATTTTTAATGTCCGGAGGCAAACGATTAAACAGTTGACACCCCAAATAGTCCAGATGTTTCCGGAAAAGAGCAGAGCGGTTCGCAGATGGCAAGAGGTGACTCTTGTTTCTGGTGTCATACGGATGATTTTTTTTTTATTACATTTGAACGATTTCATATTTTTGTAAACGAAACATAAGATTTCGTAGATAAAAATCGAGGGCAGAGTCAAAATCTTTAATCTAATAAAATACGTTCTGCGCGAATCGCGTTGATTCAGATTTTCATTTATTCTAATAGTCCGTTTTTGCAAGAGAAACACTTGGTTGGCGTAACAGAAAATCCCCCACTGAATAACTCCGTACTTCAGCAAAGGGTAAAAGCACCCGAAGTAAAAATCCATCAGTATACCCCTGCTACAGTAGTATTGTAAATTCTTTAATGCATAACACAGTTTTCCTAGTTTACAATCCACCATCAACCCATAGGCCCAACAATCTCGTTGAATCCACAAGCGGGATGTTTGCGTCATTAATGGTCGGTGAAAACCCAGCCCTGCAAGGGCCAAAAACGACGCAATTGAGCTTGTCAAAATTTAGGCACAGACCATTAGCGTCAGCCCAGTAACATATCTTGTTCATAATGTTCTCGGTTCCCTGCACAAGTTGTGCCAAAATGGATCCCGTAACAATAATATTTATGTAATCGGCGTAAGACACTATAGTACAACCCTGGGTTGATGTGTAATTAAACAGATCATTAATGAAAATAGCAAAGAGTGCAGAACCCAGTATACAACCCTGAGGAACCCTTGCACTCGTATATTGTATGCTTGATTTTTGGTTACCCAAAGAGACATGATGACACCTGTTACTCAAATAAGACTCGAACCAGCTGAGGGCATTACCCCTAACTTTATATTTCTCTAACTTTTTCAAAAGAAGTTCATGATAGACACATTGTAAGAAAATTCTTAAATTTAAAACAAAAAATGTATAGAGAAACAATGGGAAATGATTTAAATTATCGAAAAATGCGGATTACGGATGCTGTTCGAGAAATTAATGTTGAAATGTTGAACAAAGTTTACAAACAATTTAGAAAAGGTATTGATAATTGCGCTCTATGTGGAAGAGATTATGTGGAATAATGTTAGAGTTTAGTGGTCATCCTTTTTTCTAACATGAATAATGTAATATAACATTCGAACTTAGTCATATTTAAAATCAACAACTCGACATAATTTCAAGTCTTTATCTTATCTAAATGATTACTGTTTTCTTTATTTACCAAAAGATGTTTGATGTAATCAATATTTTTGAAGTGTAAACTTCTTTGGGCGCGTCGCGTTGATTGTGGGCACTGAACAAGACTGAGCTGTCTCGCTCGTTCGGGTAAAGTCGGCTCCAGTCGACTAAGGGAACGGGAGAAATATATCATATAGAGGTATTTAATTTCAATTAAATTTAAATTTAAATGAATAAATAAATTCATGTCCCCGAGCAGATTCGATCCCGAGCCGCACGGGTGAGAAGTCGGCACGTTAGCATCAGACCAGCGCGGGACTCGTAAGCGAGTATTCATATCGTCTATTTATATATATATATATATATATATATATATATACATGCGTCGGAACCGATTCAGAAGCGTATCGGAAAATCTCTCCGTCGAGGAACCCTTTAAAGTTGTCCGTACACCCACGCGATTATGTATTTCGCGGACTGTGTTGCGTTCGCTAATTGGTAACTTCGCGGATGGTTAACCAAAAAATTTGTTGTGTGAGTATGAGACATTATCTATATAATAATATAATATAATATTTCGCGCTCAGGTAAGTTTTAGCATTTTTATTAAAATGGTATGGATGACTCGGAAACTGATCAGTATATTCCGGGTGTTAAATAACGTGCACACGCACTTACTATAATTTGTATACCAATGCAAAATAGAAACGTTGGGAATAGAGCATTGCTTTAATTTTAATGCTCATTATATAGGAATTTATAAGCATTAAATTCTTTTCTGTTACACAGGATGGATGAAGAAAATCAAATCGATGACAAATTAAAACGAAAAAGGCCATTGTCTAATGCGCGCGTGAAGAAATATCGTCAAAAGAAGCACACCAAATCTCAGAAAATGAATTCGTCGATGCAGGATGACCCTAATGTAATACCTATAGAACGAAATTTAAATTATTAACCTCGCCTTGATAAAATTTTCACTTCTGCCGTGTGGTTTTAAGCACACCCATTTTCTTGTTTATAAATAATAAGTTGTTTTCCTCAAACCTCATATTAAAATATTTTTCCCTATAGGAAACCACTTCACTTTTCATATTGTATGTACATGTGTAGCACTTCGCTGGTTTTGTATATTTATTCCGAAAACTTAATAACCTTAATATTTTTCTGTATTAGCTAAGAGTAAAGCAATGAAAATTTTATAAATTTACAAGACCAATTATTTCTATATTGTCTATTCTTTTGTTGCTATGGAAATGTTAAAATTTGTCCTTCTTTAAAATCAAAACTAGCATATTGTAGCTCTTTGTTGCCGAGAGAAATGTAATTCAGTACAAGGAAAAATATCCGGTGTTGTAGGTATTTTTCTTACAAGATTGACTCGCGGTAAGTTACGATTGAAATCCAAGGCTTACCGAAGTTGTTATCCTATTAGGAAGTAGAAATTCAGCGGCCGTAACCAATTCCCCAGTCGCTCAACGTCTCGTCATCAAAAATTGAAACGAAACAAAAACGGATTGACGGATATTTGATACATTCTTTTTTTTCGTACGAAATCATTAAAGCTTAGAAGCGCGAATTTATTTTCAGTAACAGTGGAACTTAAGGTATTGCACATCGTCTTTCCTGCCTAAATTTACCGAATGTTATGTTTTTTTTTTGCATAAACATGGATATACTGACAAGTATCTCGTCCGAAAATCCCTTTCGGTAAAAATCTCCGAAACCGTTTTAGATTCCGGAGATTCTATCGATTTTCCGAGGGAAACAAATTAGATGGATGGTCGGCCTAGATGTAGAGACTCCGATGCCATTTTCTGTAAGTGGATTCCTTCACTTTTTATAACTTACTCTGATGAGGAAAAAATTCCGCCTGTAGTATCGATGTACGCATTTTGTTTATTTTCCTAAATTAAAGCAGATTAAATCTAAGGGTCTTTTTATAGTTCACGATTAATTTTTATCTGAGAACGAATTTATGTTACATAGTTTATTTTTGTAATGTAATATATTAGTTACATGAAAATTATGTTCAATAATAATATAAGTAAATTAATACTAAAAATGAATTTGAATATTCTAATTTAAAAAATGTTTACACATTTTTATTATTTATTTAATAATATTTATTGTTATACAGGGTGTCCAGAAACTCTCCTGACAAACGAAGACCTGAGATTCCTCAGATAATTTTAAGACAATTTAATCCAATTCACCCTAGTCCGAAAATGCTTCCTAAGGGAGCTAGAGCTCTTTGAAGATGGCGCCTTGTAATTATTTTTTTTTAATATCTTCCGAACGCTTCTATTTAGAAAAACAAAAACTGGTATGCTTATTTATCCTCCAGAGATGAATCGATTCCATCAATTGCGAATTTCTAGTACCGGTCATAGGCGTTCGTTTTGGGTAGGTAAACGGTTATGTTAACGCATAACTTATTTGTCTTTAACTTATAAGCATTTGTTACACTAGATTATTAAATTTTCCGGTATTCTAATACTAAAAGGTACTCTTACTTTAAGTCGGTAGGATACACCGTTTTCTAGAAAAATCGATTTGAAAATTTTTCGTTTTTTCGTCATTAAAATTCAATTTATTATGTACCTACTTATTTTTAGCGACGAAGTTGGCTAGGACTATCAAGGCATGGATGAAAATTAATTTAATAAATCATCTTTTGTTTCAATAAATGCAGCACACAATTCGTAAAAGAAGTTTGGGAAAAGAAGCAAAAATCAATTTGAAACAAAATTTTAGCTGAAGGTTTTTAAAAACAAAGTATTTATTACAATGGAACGAAACTAACAAAAAAAAGAACAAGTATCAAAGGTAGATAGTTACAAAACATGCTCGATCTTATGACCATTAGTCTCTATGCATAAATTTACCCTTTTGCTTAGAGAACGCCGAATTCTTGCAAAAATTCCAAAGTTATTTCTAAATTCGTTGCAAGCATCTTGTATCCTTAGCTAGAGTTGTGCACGATTTTGCATCGGAACGGAATAAACAAATGCTTTTATGTATTCCCAAACACAATAATCGCAAGGATTCAAATCCTGCGATCTTGCTGGCCAAGCAACTGGATCGCCTCTTCCAATCCAATGGTCTTCGTAGTTATTATCTAGAAAGTCTCGTACATTCCTGCTAAAGTGGGCCGGACAGCCGTCCTGTAGAAACCATAAGTTTTGCCGAATATTTAAACGCACCTCATCTAACAAATCAGGTAAAATATTTTGCAGGAAATGTAAGTAATCAACACCATTTAAACGAGCAGGTAATTCCACAGGTCTAAGTAGATAATCGTCAACTATTCCAATCCAGACGTTTATGCTAAACCTATAAATTCTTGAACAACGTGGGGATTGTCACCAACGTACGAATAATAGTGTGCATTATGTACATTAAAAATACCATTTTTTGAGAATGAAGCTTCGTCACCAAACAAAATGTACCTGAAAAAATCTTCATCTTGATTTATCTGATTTTGTAACCATCTAGCGAATTCTACACGAGCAGGAAAATCTCCTTCTAGCAGTGCTTGCACCTTTGTAAAATGAGAAGGATATAAATTTTCTTTGTGTAAGATATTTCCTACGGAAGATTTTGAAATTGTGGGGTACATGGCAGATAGTCTTCGAACGCTAATTTCTGGATTTTCCTCAACTTCCATTAAAATAACATCTTCATGTTCTGCTGTTACATCATTATGTCTCCCTGTTTAATTTTTTTTTGGGTCCACTGAACCTGTTTCTGTTAATCGTTGATGAAGAGCTGTAAATGTTGAGTGAGTGGGATGCTGACGATTGGGAAATTTTTCAGCGTATCTACGTTGCGCTGCTCGAGCGTTACACCTCATTTCGCCATAAACTAAATGAATATCGGCGTATTCTTCATTAGTAAAAACCATTTTTTTAAAATTGAAATCGTTGTGTTTGAATACTACAAAGTAAAAAATTAAAAGATAAACTTCGCGAACTGACAACAATTTGACAATTAAAAACGTAGGTTTTATTTCTGTTGGCAGTTCAGAGCGAACTAGTGCAAAAAATAATAAATTGCATTTTAATGACGAAAAAACGAAAAATTTTCAAATCGATTTTTCTAGAAAACGGTGTATCCTACCGACTTAAAGTAAAAGTACCCTTTAGTACTAGAATACCTGAAAATGTAATAATCTAGTGTCACAAATGCTTAAAAGTTAAAGACAAAAAAGTTATGCGTTAAAATAACCATTAGCCTACCCAAAAAGGACGCCTTTGACCGGTACTAGAAATTCGCAATTGATGGAATCGATTCATCTCTGGAGGATAAATAAGCATACCAGTTTTTGTTTGTCTAAATAGAAGCGTTCAGGAGATATTAAAAAGAAACTAATTGCAAGGCGCCATCTTCAAAGAGCTCTAGCTCCCTTAGGAAGCATTTTCGGACTAGGGTGAATTGGGTTAAATTGTCTTAAAATTATCTGAGGAATCTCCGGTCTTCGTTTGTCAGGAGAGTTTCTGGACACCCTGTATATTATTTATTTGTGAAGAAATTATTATTAATCATATTTAAATAGAATTTAAATAATTATTATCATGTATATATCCATACATACAAATATGCACATAATATGGCGTATGGATATGCACATAATATTGCGTATGGATATCATTAATTGGACGTTGTAAACAATCAGACTTAAAAAAAAATTTTCCATGAAAAATAACAATTCAATAGTATGTCTTTTTTAAAGATACGCTTAATCACCACTAAAGCGTGAGTTCCATTTTTAGTAACCTCTTAAATAAATTAAATATGAAAGTCGAAAATTACCACAAGTGAAGTATAAAAGTGCGCTATTTCCACTCGCCCGGAAGTAATTCTGAGGTTTTTTTCTTCTTCTTTCTTTCTACTCAAGGTAGGTAGACTGTACCTATTTTCAACCTTCTTATGCGTCTTCGGATGTGGATGTCTAGAACTTTTTCCAGCGTTTTGATGGCCCTCCCCGATTCCTTTTTCCCACAGGGTTAATAATCTGAGCCCTTTTCGCAAGCCTGCTGTCGTCCATTCTGTCTATGTGTTTATTCAAATATTTTCTTATCCCATTTCCTATGTATTGTATGCCCCTTTGTTGTCTAAAGTTCTCGTCTCTAATTCTGTCATGTAGTGTTTTCCATGGCTTCTTATTATCTTTATTTCGACCATTCGCATCAACTGATGTGTTCTGAATGTGCCTGGCCTTGCATCAGCCGCTTATGTTATTATAGATCTTACTGCAGCTTTGTACATTCTGATTTTACTCTCTGCTTTTAAGTATTTGTTCCTCCATATTATGGTCCCTCAAGCAACCCGGGATTGGAAATGCCTTTATTATTTGTTTTCGAACTTCACTGTATCAGTTTCCGGAGCTCGTTGTATAGGCTACCAAGTATTTAAACTGACCGACCTCTTTGCGTCTTCCCTGTTCTTTGGATGTCCCCAGGCACTTAGTTTTGTCAGTATTAATGGTCATATTTAGTTCCTTTGCTGTTTGCTTAAGTGAATAAAGAATTATCTGCAGATTATCTTCCCAATCAACAATGAGCACCACGTCATCCGCGTAACAAATCTCATTGAATCAGGTAATATCCATTTTAGAGCCTGCCGTTTTAAGTAGTTTTTCAACTATTTTATCCATGACCATGCTGATTATAAACGGGTTAGGCGAGTCGTCTTGACTTATTCCAGTTCAAATTTTGAGACGAATAATACGAGAATAATAATAATAATAATAATAATAATAAAGTGTCTTTATTGCAACACAAAAAGAAAGGTTTAGAGGTTTATAATCGACGTAGATACTGTGATATACAGTTTGAAGTTTTAAGTTAACAGTACACTGTAAAAAGAAATATTGTAAATTTACAATGATAATCGCGGGCAACTTTGTTACCCGCGAATATCACGGTAAAATTACCAGCCCATGTATTATTAAAAATGGATATAATATTACAAAATTTACATGTAAAGTTAAGATACACGGTTTTAAAGTTACAAATATTACTTGTATTGTGATAAAATGTATAACAAACACGGTTTGTAACAATACAGTGTTAAAACGTAAAGATAATAATATTAAAAGTATAATTACATATAGCAATTGTATTTTTACGATTAATACTTGTAACTTTGAAGCCGTGTATCTTAACTTTACATGCAAATTTTGTAATATTATAGCAATATTTAATATTACATGGACTGGTAATTTTACCGTGACAATCGCGGGTAACAAAGTTGCCCGCGATTATCATTGTAAATTTACAAGACTCCTTTCTACAGTAGGTGTTGGGTAAAAACAAAAGCAAGAAAATCTAAAAAAAAATATTACAAGTATTTGCACATTTTTCTTTCAGCAGATGATGTAACTATATTTCATTGCAATAAAGATTTTCACATATTGCGTAATTGATTAATTAAGGATATTAACTTTCCAGACATTTTGTGTTTATTTCGGGATCCTTCGTCTAGATGAATTTTCATAAAATATTTCTGAATAAACTCCAGTACGCCCGAACATCTTTTGGGATACACCAAATTTAAATTATAGTAATATGCAAATGTGATTTTAATTGCTGTCATCAAGCTTTCTGTTATTGTTGTTTCTTCTTTTCTATGTATAATGTATAATTCTCTGTATCTGTAATGTAGAAAAAAAATATTCATAGTTTGTTAGTTTGGATATTATTATTATTATACCTTTTAAATAGCCTATATTTTTCTTTACCTTCCCAGCTTCCGTAAGCAAACTATTTAAATCATCACCTAAGAATGTGGCTACCGTTTTCAACGACATCATCATCTTGATTTTAAGGCCTTCAGTTAAATGTTGAATATATTTTTTCTTAATTGCAAATTCAAGAATTTTGTCAATTTTCGACAAAAACAATAATGCTCTCTAACTCGTCTACGCTCTTGACCATTAATTTTTTGAAGTGTCAGAAAGTACCTTCCTGCAAAAATAGTACAGGCCATTCCTTCTTAATGCTATTAACACCATCGGATATCTTTATAAAATGCCTCTGCAGAGCATAAGTGTCCTCCAATAATTAAATTGTGTCTATTGCAAATTCCACAGCATTGTTTAATAAAGTTTTTTTTTCTAGGAGCATATCCACATCATCTTTTGACAGATGCGTTTCCCTGTCAGAACGCCCTAAGGAATAGGAAATAGTTCTTAATGTAAAAAAATAAAATACACACTTACCAGATGTACTGTTTATTTGCAGCTTGAACTGTTTCGGCGAAATGGATTCTCTGAGAGTATTCGGTGGCTTTTTAAACGGTCTATTTAGGCAAGCATTTCTGTCATACAGTTCTTGAAATAAAGTGTGAGAACCGTCACCAATAGTCACATCCTCAAAACATGAGAAGGTATTTCGATATAACTTTCACTGCGATCATCTTGAATAAAGGAAGGCACATGTGGTTTGATTTCTCTGACTGCAACCACTATTACCTTTGCAACACTATCTAGTGAACACTCAATACGGTTGCCTTTTTCACAGTCTCTAATTACTTTGTTAGATAACCTTTGCCAAGGAACTTCAAATTCATCTCAATATTCTCTATCTATAATACTCGTATTACCTGGATTTACTGCTTCAAAGTATCTAACAAAGTTTTATCCTGTACTGTAACCGTCGATGTACTATGAATTTAGGTCTGCTTTTTGATTCCAAGTTTCATTTCACAGTAGTAGCTCTTTATTTAGTAACCTCAGCGTGTCGTCGTCGTCTATTACTGTTCCATCACTCTCTAGCACTCATTTTCTTCCATCAATCTGAATCTTCTCGGATGCTAAACAAAGAAAAGAAAAGACTAAAGAAGTGCAATGCTAACAGGCAATCGTACTACGAACCTTTTAATACAAGTTTTATAATGCCTCTGAATTTGTCTCTGCGATGGTAACAAAAAAATTCTTCTCTCTTCGACAGTTCTATATTTTAAATAAGTTTCATATTAGTTGAGGAACATTACTTATTTAAATATATATATACTTACTACATACATAAATATATTTAGCAACAAAATCAAGTCAATAAAAAGTATGTTACCGTTCTAATTTACAAAAAAAAATCAAACGACTTGATTTTATATTTTAGCAAAGCAATAATAATACATACAGGGTCCGCCATCCGTCTGGGATTGTCATATTACGGCTTTAATATTGCAAAATTCGAAAAGTTATGTAATGTAGGTGGTAGCCGACTAGTAGGAGCACAAAATAAAATTATTGGTAATTATACAAAGTGTTCAGGAAAGGAGTGTGATGTCAAAGTTGTATTTTTTTAAATGGAACACCCGGTATATTATGTGATTTTTGAATTGCGCAATTAAAAATATTGGGATTTCATATGGGATTGTATTGACATAAAGCTTACGTTTTGGGAGTTATGGACGCATCAATTGGAAAAAATGCCATAATCTAGCAGAATGTGGATTGGTTAGTATAGTGTTTAGAAATATCGTGCTTATCATGAAGTTTTCCACGTTAGTATACTTTTATTCCGAGGTATTAATTTTAAGCTACATCAATCTGTTATACAGGCTGTTCATCATACGCGAATACTAATTTTTCTCAATTTTTTCAAATGGAACACCCTGTATATTATTACCAATTGTTAATAAGGGCGCTTCTAGCTTTCATTTGATATAAGGGTATGGCTGTCTAACTCCCATAGTTTTCAAGAAACATCGAATTAACGTTTGAAATTTAACATTTTTAATAGCATTTTGTAGAAATTATTTACATCTACTCGTACATTGATATTGCACTACGAAAATAAGCACAAAGTTTTTAGTGACCTTAACGTAATGATCTTTCTTTATTATCCAACTGCCCAGAAGGAAGCCTGTGGCCACAGTTGCTCTCTGTCTTTAACAACAAAAATACACATACGAATAAATACATATTGTATAAAAACTCATGTAGGCATGGCTAGTTTAAATAAAATTGAACAAAAGAGTTTGACTTTTTCCTTGTGCGCAGCTAGTCTGTCATTGCTGTCATAATTTTGTGATTAAAGATGAATTTTTCCGTTCCGGAAATGATAAATATGGTATACATTTTGGGAGAATGTTCTGGTAACTGTTTATTAGCAAATAGGTTGTACGCGCAACGTTATCGGAATTTACGTAAACCTAAGCCAACGGCATTTGAAAAACTAAAAGAAAGGTTCGATGCTAGAGGTAGCGTTGCGTATCCTAAAAAGGTATTCACACATCCTCTAATTTCTAATGAAGATAATAAATTATCTGTGCTGTTATCCGTAGAAGAAAATCCCCATGCGAGTGTGAGTAATATCAGTTTAGATACGGGAATTAGTGAAACATCAGTTAGAAGAATACTGAAAAAATACAATTTTCATCCTTATCATATGGAACTTCATCAGCAGTTAAATGAAGATGACTTAGAGCATAGACTAGGATTTTGCCAAGAAATGAGACAAAGGCTCCAAATCCGCCCAGAAATGTTAGACTGTATTCTGTTTAGTGATGAGGCGTCATTTCGACACAATGGTTCACTTAACAGGCACAATATGCATTATTATGCCACCGAAAATCCCCACTGGGTTAGATACATTGATCATCAACATCAGTGGTCATTAAATGTTTGGGGAGGCATACTAGGATCACATGTTATAGGACCGTATTTTTTAAATGGTAAATTGACTGGCGAAAGATACTTAGAATTTTTAAGAAATGAACTTCCGCTGCTTTTGGACGATGTTGATTTAGCAACTAGGCAACAGATGTACCTACAGCAGGACGGTGCGCCAGCACATTATCATCAAGCAGTCAGGAATTATTTGCAAGAGTGGCTTCCTGAAAGATGGATAGGGCGAGGAGGTCCTATCTCATGGCCTGCTAGGTCTCCTGATCTAACTCCGGTAGACTTTTTTCTGTGGGGACACATAAAACAACAGGTTTACTCAGTAGCACCAACAACAGCCGAAAATATGCAAATTAGAATTTCTCAAGCATTTAGAAATATTTCTCCTGAAATTTTGGAACATGTTAGGATATCGTTTATTCGAAGACTTGACATTTGCATAGCAAATGATGGCCGAGTTTTTGAACATTTGTTGTAAATTTCCATTTTTGATATTACTTTGTGCTCATTTTCGTAGTGCAATATCAATGTATGAGTAGATGTAAAATAATTTCTACAAAATGTTATTAAAGATGTTAAATTTCAAACGTTAATTCGATGTTTCTTGAAAATTATTGGAGTTAGACAGCCATACCCTTATATCAAATGAAAGCTAGAAGTGCCCTTATTAACAATTGGTAATAACATACAGGGTGTTCCATTTGAAAAAATTGAGAAAAATTAGTTTTCGCGTATGATGAACACCCTGTATAACAGATTGATGTAGCTTAAAATTAATACCTCGGAATAAAAGTATACTAACGTGGAAAACTACCAATCCACATTCTGCTAGATTATGGCATTTTTTCCAATTGATGCGTCCATAACTCCCAAAACGTAAGCTTTAGGTCAATACAATCCCATATGAAATCCCAATATTTTTAATTGCGCAATTCAAAAATCACATAATATACCGGGTGTTCCATTTAAAAAAATACAACTTTGACATCACACTCCTTTCCTGAACACTTTGTATAATTACCAATAATTTTATTTTGTGCTCCTACTAGTCGGCTACCACCTACATTACATAACTTTTCGAATTTTGCAATATTAAAGCCGTAATATGACAATCCCAGACGGATGGCGGACCCTGTATATACCTTGTATTAAATGCCCAAAAAACGTTGAATATTACACTATAACTTGAATTGCGTCCGACAACGACCACAGCCGTGCAAGTTACTTCAAGAAACTAAGTTCAGCCCGGAGCAAATCGTATTCGTCCTCGTATTATTTACGATAAACCTATAAAAGTATCGCACCAACATTTACTAACCAAGAACTTGATATACATATGTGACCTCATCTTATAAAGCAAAAAATGTGATAATGATATACATAGGTATATAGATGCATGTAAACATTTCAAGAAAGAAAGACCCAATCCCCCCCCCCCATTATTGATTCATATTTGCTTTGCACAAGTACTAAATAACAGGTAGACTTAATATTTTGGTCTGTATTGTTGTAAGTATATTGACAGCATTGCATTAGCATTTGTATAATTCCGGCAATTAATTTGTAACTTTACTATTTTATAACATATCTATAGTACGTGATAGTAATTTTACTCCGAATTTCATGCCAAGTTACAGATTGGTTTGTATTGTTACAAATATACTGGTATATTGCAGAGAATGTCGTTGTAATTTTACAAAATTTTTCTTTTTACATCGATTTTGAAGTAATTTTGCACAATTTGTCATGTAGATATACACCCATTTTTTACAGTGTAAGATAGTAAAAAAATTGTAATCGCAAGGTGAAGTTTAGCTAATGATGCATTACAACTTAACCTTGAATGACGAACCGAAAAGGTTGTAATATGATATTGAATGCTTAAGGTAAAGTTTGATGATGCGCTACCGTTGCAGAATGACATACACCAAGAAAATGAATATTCTAATCTGCATTCTAATAGCTTTCAAAAAACACACAAAAAATAAGAAATATTGAAACTTTACTTTCACTAAATTTATTAAATTCATCTAAATTACCAAAGTTTTTTACTAGCAAGCTCCCACAATAATTTCCTTCTCATAGAATCTGTAAACTATAACCAGAGAAAGGGCAAGAAATCTGTGAGAAATAGAAAACCAATATCAGTGTTAGATAAAGTTTATCAGAAACATTAATACCTACCAATAAGCAGCCAATTGTACCAGGAAAAATCCACGTAATTAGAAGAACTTTGAAAACACAATTTAGCAGCATTTGAATTTCATCGACAATAATAAAAGCGATCCAGCATACGAGAGCTATCTGCTTCACCAGTATCTACCCGAAAAAGCCATTGCATCATAGATACCAAAATCAACGGATCAACGCGTCAATTACATCTTAAAAGTAGATTCGAACCTTTATTAAATATTTGTATATTTATTTGTGTAAGCATTTCTGATCTACAAGTCTGTAATTTGAAAAAGAGTTATATCAAAATATAATCATTTGTATTTCAAATCAAGTTTATAATTCAATGAAAAGTTAGTATTCTTAATTGTAATTCAAAGTATAATTAATCATTGCTAATGTTTAATCGGATAAACGTTACCATTACTAATTTATTTAAAGAAAATTCTGCAATAGATCAATTTAACTTTATTGAATGATTTAAAATTATATTAATTCCTATAGTTCTCATATTATAAATTAAGCATTTACATTTTAAAATTTACTATAAAACTAAACACCATAATAAGCAACTTACCTGTTAGTATACATCTTCGAGTTTTTTCAACGTTCACGTCTATTAGTTTATTTGAATTGTATCAACAAGACATTTCCGAACCAAGGACACGGTCTAAGTTAAGAGAACCAGAATAAGTTTATTATAAGCGTATAAACAAATGTAAGTACCATCAGTTTTTGTTCATTCATTATTCACTCCAATAATTAACTTATCATTAATTTACCATATTATTATTTTTTTATGTTAATTATTAATTCAGCAAGCAATATTATTACATTATATATATATATACATACGCACAAAATAAACAACATGTTTGCGTGGTATACATCATTTAAAGGTAATTTATTCGACTAGCTGTTGAAGAATATTTATATATGGATTGCCAAATATTAATATAAAATTATTATATTTTCTCCAAAACCAAACAACGTTTTGCTAGATTTCGGTACACATTGACGAAAGAGGCAAAATCACAAACGTCGAACCATTAAAGAAGAATTAAATAAGCGTCTCGACTTATTGACATTTATAAGAAAATCTATGCACGTTTTTGTAAAGGGTTAACTTACACGTGCCATATGAAAATTATACTTGTTGTCAAAGTCACTGAGTGTTTCGTTCCTCAACATCTGCGATACATAGAGCTGATTTGTTATTTTTAGGTCGTAATTTCGTGTGTTAATTTGATTTAGAATTCCAATTTTTAGTTATAATTCTGTATTACTCCTTTGATTTTTATTTATTTATCTTTTTGAACTTATCGTGTCATCTTCTGTGATAGCCACAAGTTGGTTTCTTGTTATCGACACATAGTGGACCTCTGTGTTAAATTTGTACTTCCTTATGTAATTGTCTTGTTGCTCGGCCTATGTTTCAAAAAGTATTTGGCTAATTTTTGAATATTGTGCGCTCCTTTGTCGTTATTTCCTTTGTTTTCTTTTTAATTAATTGTGTGATTTTGACTTGTAATTACGGTCTTGCACAAGGCATTTGCGCACCTGTATGACAGATGGGCGGTATTTTAGTATTACTTTGTCGCTAGATATTGTCGTATGAGGACCATTTCTTCGCGCCTTTTGCCATTTACCTCTTGCATAGGTGATTTTAGGGTGTATGTCAGTACCAGTAGATGGGATTAGACTTGGAAGTAAATATTTGTCGTATTTGATTTTGCTGGAAGGAATTAGTTGTATTCGGATAGCGTTGAATTGGGTAAGTTTTTGTTCAGTTAACTTTGGTCGTTAGTGTGTTCGTTTCTTCTTTTCTAACTACCATTTCACTCTTACTGTTTTCCCGTTGCTCGATTACTACTACGAGGCGGGGAATTGTCGATAATTTGGTGGATATATGCTTTCGCGTGGCCACGATGCCATTGGCCACCATTTTCTATTTCCTACCGGATAGATTTCTTCTGGATTTTGTTTAAGGAACTTCCTCTTATTAGGGTATTGCTGTTTGATACTAAGGTTGTGTAGCACCTCTTTTTTGGACTATGTGTATTATATACCAATTGCTTGCCTGCAAGTTTCGGATGCATTTACTGTGCGATAAAACAACGACACCGAGAGTTTGTATGAGTTAGTACGAGAAAGCAATATACAAACTGCTTTTTGGTCGAGTGTAGTTTTGGAAAAGAGGGGAATTCGAATACATTTTAATTAATAAACTGGGTTACCCCTGAAATAATTCAAATCAAAAATAATCTGTTGTTTATGCGGGATCTCAGTAGGAAATTTTCAATCTTCAAACCTAATTATCTAAAGTATGAAAATTTTTACAAATACATGATCAATTTACGAAGGAAAGACTACAATGATTGCTACATAATGAAAAGTAGTAACATGTCTAGAGCAGTCTGGAATGTCATTAAACATAGTTCGCCTAATTTTAATAACGAAAGGGTTCTATCAGCTAATAATAACTTACACAAACTTTGTAATGCTTTTAATGATAAGTTTATTGACAGCTCTGCTCCACAGATTGTATTCACTAGTGGAAACACTCATACTCATTTTCGACAAACTGACAGCAGCTTTTTTATACGGCCTGTTGTCGAGAATGATGTTCTAAGAGTTATTAATAAGTTGAGTAATTCTACAACTGTTGGGAATGATTCTGTTCCAGCATTTATAATTAAGAGGGTTTCCCAGATAATTGCAGGACCTTTGGTTTATTTAGTAAATTACTCATTTGAAAGAGGGGTTTGTCCGTCCTCATTAAAATTAACACACATTGTCCAAATTTACAAAAGGGGCGATCTTAATTGCATGGAAAATTATCGACCTATCAGTATTTTGTCTGTGTTTTCTAAGGTATTTGAAATGCTTATTAATAAAATGATCATTTCATACTTCAGAGTAAATAATCTCTTCGCGACTTGCCAACATGGATTCCTGCCGGGCCGATCTATTGATACGGCTTTGTATGGGTTTGTTAATTCAATCTTGCGCGACATTGATGCTGGTACCCCTTGCCTTGCGATGTTTGTCGACCTATCGAAAGCTTTTGATGCTGTCGATCACAATGTTCTGCTCAATAAATTACAAAATTATGGTATTAGGGGTGAGGCTTACTGTTGGTTTGAGAGTTACCTGTTAAATCGCAGACAGAGGGTGGTGATTGATCGACTTTCGTCTGATACCAGAGTTTCGTGTAGGGGGGTTGCACAGGGGTCAGTCCTTGGACCCACTCTTTTCTTAATTTATATCAATGACCTTCCTTCATTTCTCGGGATGGATTCTGATCTTGTACTATATGCTGATGATATTAGTATAATAATTCGATCTAGCAACTTGGTTGGTTTGTTTGAGAGTGCTAATTGTCTTTATGAAAGATTGTGTGAATGGCTTTGTGCTAATGGTTTGGTTGTTAACACCCAAAAAACCAAATGTATTTTGTTCCGCAACCGGCGTGGATGTAATGTGAATAGTTTTTCTTTGGGTGGGAATGAGGTGAAATTGAGCGAGTCTACCAGACTTCTTGGTGTCACCATTGATGAGTATCTTAGGTGGATTACCCATATAGATAATATCTGTAATGAACTATCTAGAACATGTTATGCTCTGTACAATCTGAGAAGGTCTTGCAGTGCTCATGTTCTTAAAACTTATTACTACGCCAATTTCCATTCCAGGCTGAGGTTTGGAATAATTCATTGGGGATCTGGTCTTGGAACGGAGCGTCTTCTTATATTGCAGAAGCGCGCGATTCGTACCATTTTCAATCTTTCTTCTCGTGAATCTTGTAGAACAATCTTTGGGAGGCACAATAATCTTACTGTGACGTGTATATCCTTGAAGTCTTGTGCTATGTTTATAAATTTAAATGTCAATTTTCGACTGATACTCCGCATAATTACAACATACGTCAAACGGATTATTTGCTGCCTCCGACCCATAAAACCACTCTGTTTCAAAAGAACTTTCATGGGATGTAGGTTGTATAATAAACTGCCAAACAGCATAAAATCTTGTAAAACTTATTGTAAATTTAAGTATAGTGTTAGGGCGTATTTATTAACGTTGTCTTGTTATTCTATTAATGAATATATGTTGCAGTGATACTAAATTTTAATTAATTTAGTTTTCAAATATTTTTCATATTACAATAGTATTTTTTAATTTATGATATATTAAGCTGTTATTAATGTTGTTATTAACAACTTATTTGGAATTATAAAAGGTTTCTATTCGTATGAAATTCATGACATTCATGATTAAAGTTGACATATGTATTTGCTGTAAATGAGAAAATTTATAAATAAGTGTCTTATTTATTTGATATGTAATTGTGAAAGTAGAGAATAGTCATATTTAAAATATGTGTTTTAGAAAGAGAAAGATATATCAAAGTATATTTGACTTGTTAAATAACTATGTATTATAATGATAAACTAACTTGATGTAAAAACTTAGTTACCAATTTGGAGAAAAACCTAGGAGATTTTTGTTGAAAAAACAAATAGGAGAGAATTTTTAATTTCATTGAAAGAGGGAAAGTAATTTATTTTTCTCTACTAAAACATTATTTTAGTGTTTAAATACAATATAAAAGTATACAGAATTGTAAATTAGTTATAATGGAAAGGTGAAATTAAGTGACGTACTAAAAGTTGAAGAATATTGTTACCGGAAATTCAGCCAAGGAATAGAGAACTTCGGATGAAGATTATAGCTACATAATACATGTAAAAGAAGAGAATACAATTAATAACAAACATTGTACTAATTTAATTGGATAATAGACTTACCGAATAATTAATTTGGAGCAGAAAGATATTAAATTGTGTATGGAACCAGAATAAGATGATCCAGTTTTATGTGTAGCAGAAAGCAGTTCTACATCAATTTTGGGAGGATTTATTTATAATAATTGCTGAGGATTGAAGATAGGAATCAGGTTTCCGGATCACACTAAGAATTACGAAGCAAATGAGCTCTGAAGAAAGAAAATTATAAGGTTATATTTTGTATAATTTATTTGAATTAACAATAAGTCTTGCAAGCAATGGATCAGATAATCATTGATCTATTTTTAGAAATTTATTATTATTCTAATTGAAAATAGCTATAATTAGCATTTGTAAAGACATTTGATTATAAATTCATCATGGAACAAACACAGTTTTAAAAGTTACTTCCATTAGTATTGTTTATATGTCAAAATACTATTATATTAAAATTCAATTTCAACCTATATTTATTATTACTGAATTTCATTTATCTGTTTAGATTTTGTTCAAATACACTTACAGAGTCAATTTTTAACATACGTATTATATTTGGTAATAGATTTAGAATTACTTACCTTTGATTTATTGAGATGTATCCTTGTGAGATTCACAAATATATGATTATGTTTTTCGTATACACTGTTTGACTTGTCACTGAATTTTCTAGGTTATTGTACTAAACAAACCAAACTTATCTAATTCATTTTGCATTAGATCAAAAACAGCATATTAGGATATTGTAGTTATTCGAATATAAACCCACGTGAGAATAGAGTTTAGAATCATGCTTATTAATTTGAAATAACATTTATTTCAACTATAGAAATATACAGTTATGATATAATAAATGTTAGAACGATTGGACCAATAGAGACACTTTATAAATCACGTGTTAGTAGTATATGCGTGACATTAGTTGGTATCTGATTTGCCTATGAAGACTATAGATTCATATGAAGTAGTAGATAAAACGATCAAAGCATTGAGTTATAATTATTGAACCCATTAATAGAATTTTAAGTAGATTTCTTTAAAATTTCAAATATTATTTATTTTACGAGCATTAAATTATGAACCTAAATTAAATATACAACAACGTGTTTGACGAGCATTAAATTATGGCGCCCAACGTGGGTGCAATTCTTTTTCAAATAAATTGTTATGCTACTAATTATAGATAGTAATATTTAATCAAGTGGAGCACGTTTGTTATAAAAAAAAATTTTTGTTGAATCAACTAATTATTTTGAATAATTACAATATCTAATACAATACTTTTTTTTTTTAAAGGTAGTAAATTGTGGAAAAGCAATAAAAGTCATTTGTCATATTAGTTTACTGATTTATTGGAATATTACATAATCATTTATTTCAAATTGTATATTAGCTGTTTGATTTTTTAAATATGCCTAATACAAGAAAAGGTACAGTAGCTGGTGATGGATCTTTAGCAGGTTCTGAAGAGAGTATAGATATTCAGACCATGATTAAGAATTTACAAGAGGTTATGCAAACACAAATGATAAACATGCAGACAAATATACAGTCACAAAATGAAAACATTTTATCACAATTTGAATTACAAGAACAAGATATAAATTCAAATATACAACAACTTAATACTAACATACAAGACATAAACACAAATATTTGCAACTTACAAACTATACAGGGTCAATTGGATCTTAAGTTTGATTCAAATAGTAAACAATTACAAGGACAGCTGGATATTCAGAAGCAAGAATATAAAGAAAGTATTGAAGGTTTACATGGAGAGATAAACAATCTTAAAGACGAAATAAAGAAGGAATTACAGGATAATGTTGAAAACATTAAAATAAATATGATCAATCTAGAACACAGAATGTGCCTTAAAGTTAATGTAAATACTGAGAAGATAGAAGAATTGGAGGTTAAAGCTAAGAACAACCTAGAGGAATTGGGAAAGAAAATAGAAAATAAAATACAAGAAGAACAAAGGGATGTCCAAAACCAATTTGACGTTATTTCATCCAGAGTTAAGGATACTAGAGAAGAAACAAAACAGGTCAAAGGAGATCTGATAATTTTAAAAGAAGAGACTAAGAAATTAGAAGGTAAAGTAGATCAAGTGGATGAAAACTGTAAAATAAATTTAGGTAAATTTCAACAGAAGGAGACTGAATTCTTTGAAGTTATTAAGAAGGAATTAGACTTACTTAAGAAATCAGGGAACAGAATTATTTTAAATGATAGGAATAACACATATAACCCATATCTAAGACCGGAAATGTGGCCAAAATACCGAGATAATTGTGACCAAGTACATGCGATGACCTACTTAAAGAATATTTCAAAGCTGACACAAGAGATTGAAGATGAAACACAGAAAATGAATCTGGTTAGATTAACATTAGAAGGAAGATGTCTGGAATGGTATTTAATGTTTGAGGATAAATGCACTAATTTCGATCAATTTAGCAAAGAATTTACTCAACAGTACTGGAATAAAAATATACAAGACAGAACAAAGATTAAATTACTGACAGGGAGATATAAAGAAGGAATGACAAACAGAGAAAACTACGCCAGAGATATGTTTAACCAATCAAAACACTTACCGGATATTAATGAAGAAGAAATTGTTAGACATATTCTAAATCACTTTATTTTAACTGATGGTGAGGTTGTTATCAGTAAAAGTGTTAGCAACATTGAAGAGTTAATGGAGACTTTGAGAAAACTAGACGATTTGACAGAATTACAACGAATTAACAAAAGGAATAATTATCCTATTAATTTTAGAGAAAACAATTATAATTATGGTGGATTCAGAAGAGATTATAACTCCTATCAAAATAGAGGAAATTTTGATAATTATAATAATAATGGAACCGGAAGAGGAGGTAATTTTAGAACTGGTAATGGTAATTCGAATAATAGACCAGAGTATTATCAAAACAACAATTATAGAGGTAATAATGGTAGAAATAATGGAGGGAAAGTTAATGGATTTGGACGCGAAAATAATAATAGAAGTGGTAATGTTCAAATAAAAGAGAATGGAAGACCACAGATTAACCAATTTAATATTAGAAAACAACTATATGAAGAACGGAATAACTTACCAGAAAACATACAAAATAAGTATGAAAATACAGATTTGGGACAGGTCTCATCAGAGAAAAAAAAAACGCCGATTTATGCAAACAAAGAGAGTTTGAAGACGTTGGAGTTCGAACGTTCTCAACCGAGCACTTCGACGAATTAAAATCACCAATTTTAATATGTACTTATTACTTAAATTTGACATCTAACCGATTTTACGACAACCCACACAATTTTATTAAAATAAACGATGAAAGCGATATTATGATAGATAATGACATACCAATGATAGATATTGAGATTAGGAATATCAAAATTAAAACAATTATAGATACAGCTGCAGAGGTCTCACTCTTGAAGAAGAATACTTTAGAAAAGATAGAAAATTATAAGGAGCATTTAATTAAAATTAAGAAAATGGACGTTATTGCTACTAATAAGAAGAAGATAGGAATTATCCAAGAGAAATTTTGTATAGACGTTGTTATCAATAAAAGGTCTTATATACTTGAATTTTATGTATTTGAAAATATGAATTTTGAATGTATTATGGGTATAGACAATATTAAAAGATATGAAATGGTTATTGATTTTGAGAAGAATTTATTAAGGATAGGAAGTAATGAAGTTGTATTAAATGAGAAATCTAAGGGAATAGAAGTGAATAATTATAATATTTTAAGAGAAGATGATTGGAATTTAAACAAGGAAGATTTTGAGGAGGAAAATATGGAAGATGGACTAATAGATAATAATAAAGAAAAAGGTATATTTTTTCATACCGATAATAATTTTTACGAAGATAATAATTTAGTTGAAGATAATGGTAGTACGTTGATTAAAGATGAGATTACTATATGTAATGAAGATGATGTTATATTAAAGAATTATATGGAAGATATTAATAAGATAATAAATGGAATGGATATGGATGATGGAAATAAGGAATTGATGAAAGTTATTTTGATGGAAAATAGAAGATTATTCAATGAGGAAGTTACATTTGCAAGAAATTATAAACATAAGATAATTGTATCCAGTGATGAACCATTAAATGTTAAAGTATACCCAATACCATTTCAGTATCGTGAACAAATAGATAAAGAGATTAACAAATTGTTAGAACAAAACATTATTGAACGATCAACTTCATATTTTATTAATCCTGTAGTAATTGTAAAAAAAAAGTGATAACAGTCTTAGAATCTGTCTCGACATGAGAGAAGCCAATAAGAGGGTTAAGCCTGGTTTTGAAGCTCCTATGAACATTAATGCTCTAATTTCAAGATGTGGACATAGTCAATATTTTTCTAAAATCGATTTAAAACATGCATTTTGGTTAATTCGTTTAGAAGAGGAATCCAAGAAATATTGTGCATTCAATATAAATGGAAATATTTACCATTTTACTGTCGCCCCATTTGGTCTTATAAGTAGTCCTAGCGCTCTTATTAGATTTTTACATAAAATATTAAATAAATATGAACAATTCTGTAGTCATTACTTTGACGATATTTTAATTTTTTCTAAAACTAAAGAAGAACACATGCAACATCTTAAAATAATATTAACTACATTATGTCAAGAAGGAATGAAGATTAATCTTATGAAGTGTGAATTTTTGAAGAAACAAGTTAACTATTTAGGTTATTTAATAAAGGACTCAGGAATTACTCTGAATCCTGATAGATTAATAGATATTAAATCTTTTCCGCAACCAAAAAGAGTTAAAGATGTAAGATCTTTTCTAGGTATACTTAATTATTATCACAAATTTATCCCTAATTATGCTAAGAAAACATTACCACTAGTTAATCTATTGAAGAAAAATGTTAAATGGAACTGGAAAGATGAACAGCAGAAGGCGTTTCAAGAACTTAAAGATGTTTTCGTAAGTTCACTTCAGTTGTACCATCCGGATTTTGAACAGGAGTTTATTCTTCGCACAGACGCTTCAAATTATGCTATTGCTGCTGAATTAATTCAATTTCAACATGGTATTGAAGTTCCAGTATATTTCGTTTCTAAAATTTTAAGAGAAAATCAAATTAAATTTTCAATATCAGAGAAAGAGATGTACAGTATTATATACAGTGTAGATAAGTTAAGATACTTTTTACTAGGAAGACATTTCGTTATTGAAAGTGATCATATTGCATTAGTATCTTTAATGAATAATAAGATCAATAATCATAGAATTTATCGATGGAGTCTGTTATTATCAGAATTTGATTTTGAGATCAGATATAAACCGGGAAAACAGATGATTGTAGCGGATATCTTAAGTAGAAAGTATGAGATTAAGGACAAAAATGAAATTCTAATCACGAATATAAATCTTAAAGTTTCTGGAATATGTTCAAAAAGTAGGATTAAAGAAGCACAAAAAGAAGAAGGAATTGCTAAAATTATGAAAATTGTACAAGAAGAAGGCAGTCATAAAGGATTTAACATTGAAAATGAATATTTAAAGAAATTGGTTGGTAGGAAAAACTTATATGTTATAGGTATACAACAAGCCTTGGAAATAATTAAACATTTACATGAAAAATTTTTACATATTGGAATAAGGAAAACGTGGATAATTTTTAGAGAAGCATTTTACTGTAAAAGAGATTATCAACTTATTAAAGGTTTTATACAGAAATGTAAAGTTTGTCAATTGACAAAAGAAAAGAATTTTACTAATGAAAATTTATCAGGAACAATCGTAGCACAAGAAAGATTACATATTCTAGCAATCGATTATCTAACGCAACTTCCAAGAAGTTCCCAGGGATATAGAAATCTATTAGTTTTGTATGATCTGTATACTAAATATGTTAAAATCATACCAACAGCTAAATGTGATACAGAAACTACGTTATGTGCTTTAGAATCATTTTTCACGGAATTTGGATTTCCAAAAATCATATTAAGTGATAATGCAAGTTATTATACTAACGAAAAGTATAAAAGATATTTGGAAATAAGAAATATCAAAGCATACTATACTAGTATTAGACATCCTCAAGCAAACCCTTGTGAGAGAATGATCAAAGAAGTGATTAAATATCTCAGAATTATGCTTGAAGAAAATCATTACATATGGCTAAAGAAGATTAAAAAGATTGAACACATAATTAATAATACACCAAATACAGATATAGGATTGTCACCAATATATTTAATGACTTTACAAAATCCAGAAAGACCATGGAATGATACAGAATATGCAGATTTAGAAGAAACTTTTGATAAAATTAAACAACATTACATAAAGAAACAAATCAAAGTTAAAAAACAAAAAAATCCACGACATATTAAAAAATACAATATTGGAGATAGAGTAATTATTAAAAACCTAAGAGTCACTGATAAGTCTAAGAATCAAGTAGCTAAATTTGTGAAAGCTCACATCGGTCCATTTGTAATTAATAAGGTATTTGGAAATACATATGAGTTGACAGAACCATATACAGGGTTGATCCGAGGAAGGTTTCACATATCAATGTTGCATGATTATTTTGAATAAGTGTATTTAAATATGATGATAAACTAGTATAATAGAAAAAAAATATAATTATAAATTAATTTTTTTTTTATAAGAAAGAAGCAAAAATAAGCTGTTATTAATGTTGTTATTAACAACTTATTTGGAATTATAAAAGGTTTCTATTCGTATGAAATTCATGACATTCATGATTAAAGTTGACATATGTATTTGCTGTAAATGAGAAAATTTATAAATAAGTGTCTTATTTATTTGATATGTAATTGTGAAAGTAGAGAATAGTCATATTTAAAATATGTGTTTTAGAAAGAGAAAGATATATCAAAGTATATTTGACTTGTTAAATAACTATGTATTATAATGATAAACTAACTTGATGTAAAAACTTAGTTACCAATTTGGAGAAAAACCTAGGAGATTTTTGTTGAAAAAACAAATAGGAGAGAATTTTTAATTTCATTGAAAGAGGGAAAGTAATTTATTTTTCTCTACTAAAACATTATTTTAGTGTTTAAATACAATATAAAAGTATACAGAATTGTAAATTAGTTATAATGGAAAGGTGAAATTAAGTGACGTACTAAAAGTTGAAGAATATTGTTACCGGAAATTCAGCCAAGGAATAGAGAACTTCGGATGAAGATTATAGCTACATAATACATGTAAAAGAAGAGAATACAATTAATAACAAACATTGTACTAATTTAATTGGATAATAGACTTACCGAATAATTAATTTGGAGCAGAAAGATATTAAATTGTATATGGAACCAGAATAAGATGATCCAGTTTTATGTGTAGCAGAAAGCAGTTCTACATCAATTTTGGGAGGATTTATTTATAATAATTGCTGAGGATTGAAGATAGGAATCAGTTTTCCGGATCACACTAAGAATTACGAAGCAAATGAGCTCTGAAGAAAGAAAATTATAAGGTTACATTTTGTATAATTTATTTGAATTAACAATAAGTCTTGCAAGCAATGGATCAGATAATCATTGATCTATTTTTAGAAATTTATTATTATTCTAATTGAAAATAGCTATAATTAGCATTTGTAAAGACATTTGATTATAAATTCATCATGGAACAAACACAGTTTTAAAAGTTACTTCCATTAGTATTGTTTATATGTCAAAATACTATTATATTAAAATTCAATTTCAACCTATATTTATTATTACTGAATTTCATTTATCTGTTTAGATTTTGTTCAAATACACTTACAGAGTCAATTTTTAACATACGTATTATATTTGGTAATAGATTTAGAATTACTTACCTTTGATTTATTGAGATGTATCCTTGTGAGATTCACAAATATATGATTATGTTTTTCGTATACACTGTTTGACTTGTCACTGAATTTTCTAGGTTATTGTACTAAACAAACCAAACTTATCTAATTCATTTTGCATTAGATCAAAAACAGCATATTAGGATATTGTAGTTATTCGAATATAAACCCACGTGAGAATAGAGTTTAGAATCATGCTTATTAATTTGAAATAACATTTATTTCAACTATAGAAATATACAGTTATGATATAATAAATGTTAGAACGATTGGACCAATAGAGACACTTTATAAATCACGTGTTAGTAGTATATGCGTGACATTAGTTGGTATCTGATTTGCCTATGAAGACTATAGATTCATATGAAGTAGTAGATAAAACGATCAAAGCATTGAGTTATAATTATTGAACCCATTAATAGAATTTTAAGTAGATTTCTTTAAAATTTCAAATATTATTTATTTTACGAGCATTAAATTATGAACCTAAATTAAATATACAACAACGTGTTTGACGAGCATTAAAATATATGTATATTTTATGATTGATGATTTTATTGTAACTCCATTGTTCTTTCTCTTTGTGACATATTTCCAGTACAAATACTGCTGTGTTCCAGGATATTTTGTACTTTGTTTGAAATGAATAAAGATTATTATTATTATTATTAATTGAGGCTATACTGACTCTCATTTAATCAGTGCAACAAGGATAGCATCTGTACTTGCGCATTTCATTTGAATTTTGTTAACGCTCGATCTCTAGTCGACTAGCACATTTTTAAATCGCGTTTCGTCCATTATTTAGAACAATTACTCGCCAAAATTATTGAATTTTCGAATCATGTTACCCCGGAAATGTTAACAAATGTCCTTCGAAATTTTTATAATCAGCTGGGTTACTACTCAGCTCAAGAGGGAGGCTTATTTGAGCATTTAATAAATAATTAAGTACTTGCAAAGATTCATTTTTCTTTAATAATTCCATTCTTAACTTCCAATTAAATTCCTTTTTTTGCGTTTATACTTACTGAAACATTTTGTTTAGTTTTATACAAATTTATTGTTTACTTTCAGAGTTTTAGTTTGTTTCCTTTTCTATTTTATAATACTATGGAATTATTTACTTTTTGTCTTAATAAGTGTTTTGCTATTGTTACATTTTCGTTTTTTATTTCAGCTATATTACTTATCTTTGATATTTTAAGAAAAAAAATATTATTTTTAAGTTTTTAGAATTGACGATCATTTCTTTTATTTACTCATACAATTTGGGAAGCTGTGATGAAATCCGTTACTAAAATTATTTAGTGCGATTATTTGATGCTTCACCAAGTCTCTACTTATAAATTTATCTAGGTAGTGCTTTTTATTGTTTAATATTATTTCCATGTTCTCTAAAGCAGTATAGTAAATGACTTTATTCTTGGTTAAAGAATTTGTTATTAACAGTACAGTAGCAATTTTCACGAACTAACATAGTAACGCTTTCTGCGGTGCCGACTTCAAGGTAGCTCTAATGTTAGTAACAGAGGCTACCCCCTTATTCACCTACTTATAGTCGACCAGTTTGTCTAGTATATTCATCCGCAGGTGGATCGCGTGCACGCTGTATATACCTCGAGGAGGTGTCGGTTGTTGTCGCTCAGCCCGGAGGAAATTCTGGCATTTAAGCTGCAACTGGCGGCTGGTGAGTACGTTTTGGCAGTGCACGTACATAGAAAAGACTTATTCATTTATTGTCGGTGATATGCTAGATAACAGGGAGTATAGCGCCAATAATAAACGAATACGTCTTGTCTGTGTACGTGCACTACCAAAACGTACTAACCAGCCGCCACTGGGTACATTTTATTGACAAAGACCAACGAGTCACCTGCCCTGCGGTTGCAGTGCAGCGGAATTATTCGACATTTCTTCTCCCTTTTAATTATGTATTCGCGATATAGTATTGTTTTCAATTAAGCTCAGCATGTATTTATTTCAATAACCCTACTGTACTACTCTAAAATGGAAGGATACGATATGCACGTAAACTAAATTAATTTGTTCATAAAACGTCTTAAGAGATGCTTCGATATCTCTCGGAAATTACCGGGAACTTAGATGGGATATTTTTAATTAACCGAGGGCAAATATTTGCCGCGTCATTTCAAAGTTACGCTAATATTATTAACGATTGCAATTTATTAATGGCCAGGCAATTCGTGTGTACTTTTAATTAAGAGAACTTTCACAAAGTATTCCGTGTATCCATGTATGATATATTTACGTGATAATATCAAAAGAGTTATTGCATCACAGTCAACATTCACTCCGTTCTGTGTGCATAAACCTTTTCGTTAATTCCATAAATATTTATTCTGTTATATCAATAATAAATGGCGTATAGACATTGATTAATTTATGACAATGTTATTTACATTATGCGAGAAATTTTGGTGAAGTCGGAGATTTACGCTGGCTGATTACGTTAAGTTGACTTAAATACATAAATACATAAACAGATGTAAATGTATGGCATATTACAATTGTTTCACTGTTTAATTTGTGAAAGTAACCAATACGTATGTTTTATGTATTTTTGTGGTATTGTTTGTAATAATATGTATGTTTAAAATTATAAAATAAAACTGGGATTTAAAATTTTGAATGTTTATTAATTGTAAGCATTTTTTTTCTTCTTAAAAAAATGAAAGTAATTTAATTTGTTGTGAAAGGTTGTCCAATACATTGTACTATGATTACTAGGGAGCGGAATCGAGCGAGTCATGACTCATCGCCCATGGGCGCGCTATTGAAATGTTGTATTTTTAAAGAGGTTTTAATTTTATTTATATAATTGAATAACAAGTGGCTGGTGATTATAAAATACAAAATACCCTACTATTTGCTCATTTTCTCTTCTGTAAGACTTGTTCTCTTTGAATTAAGTACATCCTTGTAGATAGAAAACGTCCCTTCTACATTAGCATACACAATTGCCGCAATGTTATTAAACCTGGATTTCTATTAAAAACTGCGTCTAAGTCACTTGGAATTATTAATAGCCACATCTAATGTGGTTAATCCATTTTTACTTTCTTATACGTAGTATAAGGAAGTAATGTGAAATTTTCGACTTCGAGATTTTTGCAGATGTCCACGTTTTGAAGTCCCCTGATACCGGAAAATATGTTTTTAAAAAATGTCTGTGTGTCTCTATGTGACCACGATAACCGCTGTAGATATCTATTCCAAATTTTGTATTTACGTGTCTAATCTCCCTCTTGAGATCTGAGTAGTTTTTCAGTAAAATCGGTAGACCGGAAGTAGCAGTTTACTTCAGTGAAAAAATTAAATTTTGCCAATATTTCGTCAACTACTAAATTTAAACAAATTTATAAAGAATTCATATGTACTTGAAATTAAAATTGAGAACAATTTTATGTAAAAAGTTTTTCGAAGCTGCTACCGGAAGTAGGTCTTTTACTCCTATCGAAAATCAGTTTTTTGCGAATATTTCGCATGTCATGCTTTTTAGACAGGTACGTTACGGGTATAAAAGTATTTAAAACGTAATTTTCAATACCTTTTGTATAAAAACAATTTCAAAATTCAGACCGGAATTACCACTTTTACTCTTATCGAATAGCGATTTTTTGCGAATATGTCGTAAATTATGCATTCTATATTTATTTATTAAGAATACAAAAGTATTTAGTGCTAGATTTGCAATATTTTTTGAATATATGAAATTTCAAAATTCGGACCGGAAGTAACACCTTTACTCTTAGGGAGTAGTCCTTTTTTCGAATATCTTGCTAAGTATGCATTCTATAGCGATTTATTAAGGCTATACGCCCGGCCTCGAAATCGTTTTTCCCATTTCCTAATCGTATTTTTCATGAAAACCTTACCGAATTTACACGCTAATTTAAGAAAAAAATGCCTTTCAATGGATAAATCGTAATTTCTTCGAAATTGTCCAAAGGGCCCTAAATAAAAATAAAAATGTAAGAAATTTCAAAAAACAAGCCTTTATTTAAAATTATGTAACACTCAACAGCAATACATAAATTTTATTTTTTCTTAATTTTTAAAAATAAGGTCACGAAACGGAAAACAAAATTTTGAAATTTGGGCGAAATTCACTGAAATCAAATAGAGTATGTGGTACGCTCGCACATTGTGTCGAGAGGTAGCTCCGCCTACCATTTCGGGCAGTTTCTACGCAGTTTGTAAAATACTTCTGAGATCGGTGTATGTTAAGAAAGTAATCGTTACTCGGACATTATTTTATCGAAACCGTTGATATTTTCTTTACAAAATAGTGTACATATACAGTGTCAGCGTCACAATACTTCCTTATACTACGTATCAGAAAGTAAAAGCAATATCTCTTCCCGTCCCTAACGCTATACCTGCTAGAGGCGCATGCTAGGACTCACACGGCTTGCGAGCAGGGAGTATATCTAATTATTATATTTGACTCGCAATAATTTGCTTCTGAAACGATCTAGAAATTTATTTCTTGCACAAAAAATAATTTTGGAATGTTGGCTTTATTTTGTTTCACATATATATGGGTATATTCTGAAAAAGAAGATTAGTTACTCGATAGCTGAAAAATAACTTACACAAATTGGTGGTCTACTAAAACTTTTTTTTTTTATAAAATTTACACACCATTAAGAAAAATCGAAAACACTAGTATCATCCAAATACTTTAGGGTATAACCTTAAAAAAAACAGATCCCTAGCTCTCTGCATTGCTGAGATATCATGAGATAAGTATTAATAATTGAAGAAAATGAAAATTTTAAAATTTACACAAAAAACGATTTTTCGACCTTTTTGCGATTTCGATTTTATTTTCCAACTCAAAATTTGAATCCGGCAGGTGATTTTACATATCCAGCTTCACTTTTTTCGTGTGTTTGAGAAAATATAGATTGTATAATTTAGGGGCGGTTGCTTCCCAACTGCCAAACATGTGCGCCAACCGGCGATTATCTGAGACCATAACGCAGCCATAAATTACAGGCAGATTAGATTAGGTGACAAGGTCTTTTCTCTATCTCTTTCCTCAGCATAAGACAGAGCACGCGGACCCTTAAACATTTGTCTTTTATTTACATTTGCACGAAAAGCAGTGGTACGCCCATTTCAAATCGAACTCAGCTTGAAGCGGGCGTCCAGCCTTAAGAGAACAGAATAGGATTTTGAATAATTTTTGTGTAAAAAAATATATAGTATAGTTTGAAACGCTCATACGTATAAGAAAGTCGTGTGGTGGCCACACCTCATTTTTTAATTTGAGATTCGATTTTCAAAATTCAGTCATTAGTTTAGGCAAATTTCCAAAGTGTTCCTGAAGGAATAACAACTGATTTTTTAAATTTGGGATTTGTGTTACTTCCTTGCACTCAGAAATACTTCGAGCATCGTCATTTAAACATGTAACGAAATTTTGTAAACTATCGAAATTCTCTGCATGAAAACTATTTCTGTGTATGTTTTAACAAAGCTAAGTGACGATATTTTACAGACTTTGCAATAAATTTCGGAATCACTGACAATTAATTTTTATCTCAGAAAAAGTAACATAAACAACGTTCTAGATCTAAATAAATGATAACTAAAAATGTACGCGTATGTTATTGAAACATACATATTATATTGCGAAATATAAGGTAAATATAATAAATTTTAAAAACTCGTCACCCTTGTACCTACGCCGATGAAGAAAGGATTTTATTCATAAAATTCCATATTTTATGGCAGTTTTTTCTCTGATTCTCTGGAGTAAACAGATGTTACAGTTCGCCCTATGAAGTAGTGCTATTCAGATATAATGTAAACAACACGCAGTTGTTTACATTATTTCTTTTCACGGTTGTGGCTCCGTGGTAGTTTAGCTCGCTCGATTCCGCTCCCTAATGATTACATAATATATTTATTAGTTAAAAATAACCCCTGGTAAAAAAAGTAAATTCTGTTCTTAGCATGCACAAGATCCAATAATCTTAATCCTATATAAACTATTATGAAAGTCTTTAAAACAGTTTGGTTTCGAATGGAAACGTAGACGCACGTTATATTTATCACATTCTACACTAAGTTGCCCTAAGATCCAGTATTTTTTCACTGTTCTCTTTCTTCGATGCAGGCAGTGCAATAAGAAAAATTATCATTATTGACACATTGGTCGGGTCTTACTTTAATACATCTTTTTCTAGTAAGCGTTTCCTGATTTGAATTAGGGCGTAACACTCTGCGTTTGACTGTATTTCGTTGGTGACATAACTCAATTGCTAGTTCTGTCTTGAAGGCATTTTGAAGTATTATTTGTTTTGCCAAGTTAAGTTTTTATTCGTCGATGTAGTAGGCAACAATTATTTTTATCTACATCAAGCATATGGTAGAAAATACAGTGATAGCACTTTCTACATTTTAGTTGAAACTTTTTTTGCAACAAGGTGTAGATACATACGTTTTGTAAGAGTACCTATGTACTCTTAGTTGCAAAAGAAGTTTCCCCTATAATTTCGAATAACACCCCTCCAATGAGGTTAGTAGAAACTTTTTTTTGCAACTAAGTATTCCTACAATGATTACATTATGAATATTCCTTTTTGCTAAATATCCTTGAAGTGGAATTCCTTAGAAAGAATTATCGTAATATATTTTATGATCAAAAACACTAATAAAATACCATTACAACTCTAAAGCACTGGAAGCTAGATACGTATTTCGACAACTACGTTGGCATCATCAGTAGCACTGATTAATAAAAACCGAGTTATCTGTACACCGTAGCCTATACAGAACAACACTGTCGCGCTTTAGTCACGGAGCAACGGGCTGAAGTCACGTGTAGGTTTTTTATGGGTATAAATCGATTAAAAGTCAATCAATCAGGTTGACACTTGTCATCAATTTGTCAAAATAAGCCAACCTGACACGGCAAAAAACAAGTTTTTTTTGGATTATTTTGATTACTTGCTGTCGTTGAAAAAGTATAGTATGAAATTCGTTTTATATACTCGTTAGTCACTCGTTACTAAACACTCGCTCCGCTATGCTTCGCTCGAGATTAAAATAGGGTTTACAAAACTTGATACATAATATATTATTATTTATAATTTTAATTTATAATTTAACCTAAATTTCTCTTCACATTTTGACATATTCTTCGCCACTAACTGGGTATATTTTTTTTTTATTTTTTTTGAATACATAAACTAGCCTCTATATTTCTGTTTTAACTGCACAAAGTACGCATTTATATATTTAAAAATACACGGATTCAAGCCGGAAGCAAAATATATTTTACAATTTATAAATTTAATTGTCTATATGTTGTATAGGTATTCGAGTGGTGTAATATTTTTTGTACATGGCATATCTTTTAGATTAGCTGTCAGAATTGTATGTTGGTTTTTGTAAATCCAGTGAAGAATAAATCTGATATTTGAAAATGTTTCTTTATGTCCTATATGCAAAATGAACGTATGGAAATTAAATTATTCATATGGTTTAAAATGAGGGAAATTGCATAACAGTGATATGACGAATTTTAATATAAACTAATTGGTGTTCAGGAAGTAATATTTATTTTATCTTTGCATTGATTAATTTAAAAAAGAAATTGAATAACATTCCAATGAATTTTATTAAACGGAAGAACAGGAAGAAAATATAAAGTATATGGATTATTTCAAAGACTGTATAATTGTAATAAATATTATGCATTGAAATGTGAATCTATAGTTGTTATAGATACCCAAGAATAGTTTTTTTATGAAAAGGATTTATAATTTGTCGATTTTCAGCCATTTACCTGATAAGGCGTTAACTTATTAAGACTAATTCAATTATAAACAGATATCATTGGTAGAATATAGATATATTGGTACCTATGCGTTATTTGATTTCTCAATACATACCAAATCAGTTTTAGGTTAGGTTATGATTAGTATCTATTCTGTTAAGTTTTGAAGAAAAACAAAATTTATGACTTCTTAAATACGTATGATGAATTGTGGAAAACTGCAATAGATTTACGAAAGAAGTACAAACAGAGTCACCTATCAAGTGTTGGAAGAAATTTTATCATTTCTAAAAATTAAGAAGAAAGTGCTATAATGGAGAAATGACTGGTTTTGGTATTAGAGCTACTGGTAACATTCAGCAGAAGATCATGCTCCCATCCACTGGTAGCGATCAATACGACAGGTGAGTAAAACTAAAAATTTAGTTGTCGGATAACACTACTTGCTTCTAAAATAGTCGAATATAAATAGTTTATAACTCTGGTTTCTTTACAGACAATTATGGAAAATGACTGGACAGTAGCAATTTAACATAATTTCCCGAATTCAGTTGTAATTGACATCTTAGCAACGGAGTCAACATGGTGCCGTTCCGTACCGATATGGAATGTGTGCTACAAAAGATGACTGTTCGCTTTGTAAAACAGTCGATGTAATCGTCAAGTAATTCGATGTAGCGTAAGCATCCAGCTTACATATCCAGAACTGTTGCGTCTGCTGAATGCGACTATTGATAGGCATTCATATAATAATCTCCTGTTTGAATAATAGTTGGTATATAACAGACAGGGACGTACTGCACAAATGCCAGTCTTGAAACCTGTTTTAAAATATATTGTCGCAACACTCTGTATAGTACTAGAATTATTACAGCGGTAACCTGAATTCTGATTTACCTAGCACTGAGTCGATAGTGTCTAAAGGACATCCTGTTTGTCCGTTCGATGAGTTCAACGGAAGTTGATCGAACGGACAGAATGTGCAAACTCTGCAAGGTATTGACGGACTCGGCGTTACCGAGGTAATAAAAGAGCACATTCCGAACGGAAAGAGACAATTGATAAGTGATCTTCCGATAGAACGATCACTTGCAATCCTTCGCAGTAATTATTATTTTGTATCTCCAGTTGTTATTAGTGTTAATAAATAAATGTGTTACAGTTAGTATTTTATTGAGACAACTCAATCTCCTCGCCCTCTTGAGAGTCCAAGTCCGGCGGAGAAGAAAAGGTAGGTGCCTTTTGCTATTTATTATATAATTATAAAGCGAGTGCTCCCCCAGAGCAAAACCCCCGTCACGAGTTTAGACCTGCGACATTAACGTTAAAGGCCACCGTGACAATATTGTGTGAATATTATTTCAAAAGTTTCTAAACTCAAAACTTATATGCAGTTGATACCCCACAAGTGTGATCTAATGATAATAGAAGGCAAATTATTACAACTTTGTATCAACTTTAGAACAGGTTCGAGGTTACCAACCTGAGATTAAATTTAAACAAAGTCAATAATAATTTCTTAATTAATTTAATTCATGTGTTTAAAGGTTCTGATTAGCAGGTGGTACACACAGCCAAGTAACGGTGGGTGATTACAGATAATTTGGATACCAATCACGGAGGTGTAAAGCACGGACGATTGGCGCCAGGTTAGTTGTGAGTATCTGGATCAACTAGATCAGCAGGTTTAATGCACGGAATATTGCGGCTAGTTGTACAAAAAAGTCCAATAAGGCAGACTTTAAGTTCCGCTTCGAACAAAAAAGCAGGTTTAAAAATCGTCTCTCAAATCAATTTTGTATTGAAAATTCCTCGGCCTTTATAGGCATCGAACCACGCAAATAATAATAATAAATTGCGTTTTTGACTCGAAAACAAACTTTGAACACGTTATCATCTTGTGTTAAGAGCGCTCCGGACGGTAAAAATATTTCGATGCTCGTTAACCCCTCTCCCCTTCAGACTGCTCTAAGTAGCCACAGATGTGGCAATTTGGCAACAGCGAGGATTGATTTGTAAAGAGTGGGAATGGGTACATAATTCATCGTTGATTTATACTAACGACAACCAAATATTAGGAGAATGAGACGATTCGTCTCTTCCGTGCGTTTAGTGATATAGATACGAGTTGATATACAAAAAGGCATAAAGGATAAACGTAGGGCGCGCACTTATTGAGTCGTTTGAATCAGAAAAATATAGATAATACACACATAAAATTAAAATTTGGTGCAGAAAATTTCGATCCGAACCAACTAAGAAAAAAATGAAAGGTTATTCAACAAAAATATATTACATTCAACACATTGCACGTTATTGTTTTGATAGTTTTGACTTTTTCATTTTTCGAAATACCGCGTAAATATGTGTGATCCGAGAATCAGTGTAATAATAGTTATTTATATAAGAAGGGTATAATTTATTAGATTATGGGCCGATAGAATGTTTTAGTTATTACGATATCAAAATAAAATAAAAAATTATAAGAAAAAAAGAATTATTCATGACTGTTAAATAATACTTTCAGTTGCTACCTATCAATAGATACATAATCCTACATTCATATTCAGAGTTGAGATGATTTAAATCATTTGAATAAAATCAGAGTTTAAATTATGATTTATTTAAATCAATGTGATTTTTATTTAAAAAAACATGATTTTTCTTCTTGTAATAGTCTCTTATAGTTTTTATTATATTTATATAATTATTTTAAGCAGAAAAATAAAGAAATTCGTCTTACATTTATTTAGTAACATTACATAAAAATTTTCAAATACAAAGAAAACATAAATAAACATAAGAAAACTGTGTGTTTCATATTAATAAAAAATACTATTTTTAGCAATGTTGCATTTCTTAATTCTGAATGGACAAGCCCATATGATGAAACAGTTCTTTCGACATCTGCAGAAGAAGCGTTTGCATACAAAATCGGAACAATGATATCCAATGCTTGATTAATTTCTGGAACATTCTTCTGAGATCTCCACCATTTTTTATGTAAATAGATTAAGACGCTTTTATAAAGTATCAGTATTCAAAATTTAAAATAATTCAAAAAACACGGTTTTTTATAAAAATCAACGATTGTTTTCTAGGGCGATTTCTAATTGGAAGGCCTCTTGTATAGCGGGGATCCACCAATTCTAGTAGTAAGCACATGTAAAAAAATTCTTCAAGTTTGGGAAGCATTACATTTTTGAAAAAATCTGAATCTCTCCATATCTACAAAATAAAGTTTTACATGTTGCTTTTGTACCGACACAAACTTATACTTTCTTCTTCCACCAGCATGCCATGCTTATTCCACACAACAAAATAGCACATTTTTCTTTTAGTTATTGCTAATTGACTTTGCACTTGATAGTAATAATCATGGCTTCTTTTTAAATTTAATTGACCTTTTTCTATTGTTGCAAATTTAATTTGATTTTCTTGAATGGCCACTAGGGGATCCATGTTTTGTGAGACGGATGGACATTTTATTTCAAGAAGATTTTCTCCGATTATCCCATCAGGGTTCGCGCCCACGTAGAAATTCTCCTTGTCGATAAATAAACCACAGTCAATAATTTTTTCGATATCCTATCGCTCTCGAAAAGCAGCTTTCGCTAATGGTTCGCTCCTATTGCCATACCGTGTATGTTTATTGCCATCGAAGGAATTATATAACAATGTTTTTGTTGTGTTGACACAAGATGTTTTAGGGTGCAATTTGCATATACTGCCAAAGTTTGACGCGGTAACTCTAACAGATCTTTCATTTATCCTTAGAAGTTTTTTGGCTTCTTGTCGCACTTTCGATGTACAAAATGTCTTCATTTGATTTTTTCAAATCCTGAAGGAACTGTTCCCGTTTTCGGTTGTATTCCTCCATTGAAAAATCATCTCTTACTGATTCATTAGCCTCTGGGCCATAATCTTTATCACAAGTCACTACAGAGTGGCTTTTCCTCTTTCTGGTGTTAAATATTTGTCGTTTCACTGACGTTAGTCGCCGTTGTTTAATTTTTTTTTTATATACCGTTTAGTATAAGAATGGGGACTTGTTTGAGTCAAAGCTTTATGTAATACTCTATGAAATTCACCACCCGAATTGAAAGAAATGGAAGCAGCTTCACAACGCATTTGATGTGAGCCTTTTAACGCAAAGTTTATTCGCTTTCCTCCCGTAAATTTGCAGACAATGCTGTTGTAATGTTGTGTTAAATTGTTGTCCATATTCAATATTAAACTGCGAGTATTGACATTCAGACGCTGTAAACATGCTTCTGAAAAATAAATTGAAAATCGGCAGTTCGTTCTATGGTACATACTGCTATTCCCAGTAAATGACATTTTTTATCGCGGTCAGTTGTTCCTATTAAGAAAACAGGGAACCCCTGCCAAATCAATTTATACGTTGCATCTGCGTGGATAATGATATTCTTTTTTACTCCATTTTCTAATAGAATTTTACTGGTTGTCATGAATCCAAAAACACCGTCGTCCTCATCGGTTGTGAAATTTTATGCTATACCATTGCAAAAATATAGATATATTGCCCGGTATGTATACAAAATATATATTATATATTATTATTATTTATTATATGTATTTCAAACACATACTACTCAACAACGTTCACCTCGTGTCTCCGTGTACTCTATGTCTGACATGTCTATTATAAGTATAAGCCAGCCGTCATACGTCAGTGTATTCTAACCATATGATTCTAACTCATGCACATCTTTTAAAATCGTATATTGCCGCGTTTGTACACAATTTCGCGAGCATGCGGATTAGTTTAGACCAGTGCATTTTAGAATCGTCTCACGAGATTTATGTTAGCAACGTTGCCAATGAAGTTACGAAAATTGATATACACATTGCCTTCGCCAGAGAGCAGCACCTCCCTGGTCCAAAATTTGCTAATCGTAAATTACGTTTGAGCAATTTATAAAACATTTAATATAGCTGATATGCGGTATAAATATTCTACAATAATTCATTCAATTTGTCTATCCATTTAATTTTTTTTTTTAGTCACTAATAAAGAAATAAAAAATGTTTTTTGTTCATTTTAGAAAAAAAAAATAGATACACATATTCAGTATTACTTTTTAAACATGTTTGTGAAAACCGTTTTCGATTTGATGCAGAAATAAGCTGAAAAAAAGGAAATCCGTAATTCAAGCCGTCCGGTGGCCTCTTAACGTATATATCGTATACATACGCCATAAGCACAAGCCATGCTTTTGGTTACGTTCGCATCATGACGTAATTTCTTCTGGAATAAATAATAACATAGAAATTTCAATACACTTAATATTACAATTTATATATTTAGGAAAAGTTACATATTTGCGGAAATGTATTCGTATAAAAATGTTGAATTTATTAAGGCAACATTCTCATTAGCCCTAACATTTAAATGTATGAGTTTTTATACAAAGCCGAACAAATATAAAACTTTTTGTAATTAAATAAAGTCATTAGTCAAAAATTTCGTATAAAAATTATTTAGTGTTATAGCACATTACCTTGTAAATATGATCTAAATATAATTTGGTAACTGTTTATAATTGTAATATTAGTACTTTAGTAATCGTATTATTCATTCTCTCTAAAGGAAAGAAAATAATATGCTTTTCTTTTAAAGAGTTTTTTTGCTGTTTAAAGGGATAATCCTTTAAAACAAGTGAATATATGTGTACGGCAGACAAAGCATGGCAGATATTGTTATAAAAGTGCACTATGCTGTACATTCTGAAATCTATAAAAAGCGCTTTGTATATATCTATACATACTGTATTTTTGCGTTTTAGAAAGATTTGCAATTTGGCGAACGTAAGGATTTAGTATAAAGCTGTGTACGCGTTCTCGCGGTCAATAGGGATTGTATTTTTTCAAGGGATACCGACAGGACCGTACAAACTTTGCCATTTTAACGCAATGCCCCTGATCTCTACCTCAGTCACTGTCATTTTACCCGGGTCTGCTTTTCCAAAGCTCGGATTTGCTTTGATTCCATTATATGCCAGGAAAGGTACATGCAAACGCTGTACTTCAAACTACACATGACACTCTTTCAGTCGCACATATATATACACACAGAGAGACACACACTTGCACACGTATGTATGCATATATGGTGGAGGTAAGGTAACTGAGTTAAATATGTTGAATGGAAAATCGATATAGATAGGTAAGGGCATATCTATGCGAACAACAAGCAGAAGTAGTATCGAACGTGACTGAAATTTTTACTTCCAAAATTAGGAAAACGGAAGTAGATTAAGGCCATTTTTGTTTAAATCGCATGGTTTGCCTATCAGTTTCGACTGAAATTGAATGCTAGGCATTGACGATAGATTACTAATATTATTACACCATTTACGTTCTACATTAATCTATTTTTCTATTAGTTACTTTTTTCTACTTCCGTTTTTAAAATGCCTTTTAACGTTATGTTTCCGTGATGTTGAGTGATCTTTTAAAATACACATTGATAAGCTATGACTTGTGCATCCCCTAAGCTAGTTAGAGGGCGAGCAAGTATTGTGTAACTAAAAGCACAACAGTCCATATGTTTTACTTAAGCCCTCTATTCTATATTCCACTTGACAAAAATTCAGTTCTCAAACCTCTCAATTACTAATATTAATTACTATTACGTAACCCCTAAATGAATGTTATATACCTTCCACTAAAAACATTCAACGTCTTAACCGAAACCTCTCTCTGCACTTGGTCTTAAATATAAGTAGTCCTGTTGCCGCTAAACTCTAGTGAGGCGGTCGTGGATACGACAAAGTTTGTCTATATACTGGACTAAATAACAGGCGCCACTCTCCTTAATTAAAACACAGACCCCCTGCTTGATTAATTTTAATCAGGAGGCACTCAAGGAATATAGAATCTAGATGAAAATAAGTAGCATTAAGCAGCAATGCTGCGGGCGACAATTAATCTCTAAAAACATGTTATCAGCAAATACCACAAATTGTTTGCTTTGTGAAGACAAAACCAGTCTTCTACAGACGTAAAGAATAGAAAATCATGATATCCAAGCAAATTAATAGTTATTTATGTACCAAGTCAGTAAAGTGATCCTTTATCGAACGAGTCTGGTTTATGAGCTAAGCAGGCGAAGCGAGCGAGACGAATAAAAGACGAGTTCGATAAAGGTACTTTATTGACGTGATACATACAAAATTTTATCGTCGACCGCATTTTATGACAATGACAAACTACTTATGTCTAATGTCATACAATCATGTGTGTGTTGACAGATATTAGCGGCAGGAAAGTACTTTATTGTACAATACGATAAAGTGTTTGTTTACCTACATAAACGCTATGGTAACGCATCGCTTTATTGACGGTTGGCGATAAAATAAAATATTGTCTACTCCAGGTAATAATAATAATAATAATAACAATAATACTTTACTGGCCAACAGAAAAAAATCTAGTTACAGGATATCCTACATCTTTAGCATTATAATACAATGTAATTGTAGAACAAGGTACTAGCGAACTGGATACAATATAAAACAATCGAAAATAAAAATAAACACAAAAAATAATAAGTAAACATGTATACGCACATACACATTTACCATTACAAATATAATTAAATGTTATTAGTAAATTTAAATTATTTGACTTGTTGTTTAGCCACGAAAGAAATGAAACTTGAGAAAGTAATGATGAGGTGCATGTCAATTTCATAATACAGTAATTTTAAGAAGAAACAGATATAAACAATTTACGAACTTTCTCTAAATAGCTTCGAGAGCAAACCCGTAGAAGATGTTAAAGTAATTATATTTTAGGAAAAAAAAAACAAATTTCTCATTGCTGATGATATTATTTAGAAGATATGATCAACAAACGTCAAGCCCATTCAAATGTAATACCAAGATCGTTAAACAAAACATACGGGCAATAATTTTGTTTTTCAAAACATAGCTAAGTGTTATTCGAGGCAGTTTCCTCGTAAAATTACTTAACGACTTTACATTTTGAGAAATTTAGATCTAAATCATTACTTATTATTTTGAATATAGAGAAATAATTTTAGATTTAGCAAATAACACATCGAATTAGCGTAAGGCGTTAGATCATGAATGTAGATCAGAAAAATAGTGGACCGAAGCTGGATCCCTGCAGTACACTTAAAGTTACTAAGAAATATTTAGAGTACAATTGAGTATTGAACATCCTAATGCCAGTGAAATTATGAAGCAAATAATGAAATCAGGAGATCACTGAAACCAAAATACTTCTAACTAAACTTCTGTCTCCATAACATATTAATGTCATGTTGTGAATTATCCAGACTACTTCATTATCAAAGTATTATGATCCAAAATAATGTTTAGTAGTGTAAATAAATTTTCCAAATTAAAAATAAGGTATAATTCCTATGAATAATTTATTTGCACCTATTAGTTCCAATAGCCATGTCGCCATACTGTTAATAAAATAAACTTACATATTTTCTAAAACCGTCGTCAGTGCCGAAAAAACTATTTTATAAGATCATTTTTATGATGAAAGCAATATGAAGAAGCATGAAATTAGTCACAATAATTAAATATTAAGGCACATATATAGATAGGTATTAACATCGTATGAAACGGTGCTAAATTTTAGTGGAAAGTTTAATTCAAATTTTCAAAAAAATACCATCGGGTCATGATGCGTAATTCAGCTGCTATGTTATTGGAATTTAGTTATAAATTTTGTGCATAGTGTTAATATCTAGAAAATTTTCGGACAGTAAATACGTGCGAAATTATATGCAAAATTTTGCTATTAAGTCATATATTGTTCAATACAGCCACATTCTGGCCCACAGTTTTATCTCTTACCTCTTTTTTGCTCTTAATGCTGTGAGATAAGATTCAAATACGTTTACTTACTTAATAAATACAATCTGTGAGTAAAAATGTTACTTCACGTCCAAATTTTTAATTTTTTATTATAAAAAGATATTACCAAATCTAAATACTTTTAAGCTTTTAATAAATCTGTATAGAATACATGATTTGTGAGATATTTGCAAAAAACTGTTCTTCATACTTTTATACTCTTAGGATACTTATCAAAAAAGCACGACTTCGTGCAAAGGAACTGTTTTTTGATAAGAGTAAAATATCTAAAAAATTCAAATTCACTTCTATACGAGAATCGCCGAAGAGATTCAGTAATAAAAGTGCGTGATCACAAAGTGATCAAGGCATCCTATGCATAAAACGGTCGGCGGCAAGGATCATTTACATTAGGCGATTATGTAAATTGTAATAGTATCAGAAATCGCAGGTGTTTATTTAATTTTACGTTTCTGTTTCCGTTAAATCTGTTTTGAGTGCATTTATTCTATTTACATAGATTCTTGAATGATTTTATGTGCCTGTGTGCATAATACTCAAGTGAACCCAACGTGACCACTGAGTCTTTTCAGCGATTTGAGTATAAGTACTTTCAAAGTCCATAGTAATTTGTCTAAACGCAGTACTGGACGAAATGTTGCTAAAATTTGATTTTTTCACTTAAGTAAACTACTACTTCAGAGAGAGAGAGGGGGCACATTTTTGTAAAAACCACCTTTTGGTATCAGATGACATCAAAATTTGCATATCTGCAAAAATCATGAAGTCGAGTTTTCGTGTTCATAATACTTGTAATGGTAGAGTACATTTCGCTTTATTAATTTTATAAAATTTGAATATTTTTTTAAGTATATTTTTTTATTAATATCTTGAAGGGAAATAATATTTAAAATAAATGAATGTGTTATTGTATTATTAAGTAGATATTAGTCATAGGTTTTGTATATATTTATGAGTAAAAAAGGGTGACGCCGAAAGTTTATATTAACTCCAATAGCAATATACAATACCGCTGCTAAATGAACGTGTATGTGCGTATAAATGTGAATGGGAACCCCTGAACTTTGTGGAAAGCGGGTAACCCCAGACATTCTGATATAAAAGGGAAATACGCGTGAGAAACGAGAGAGTCGACAGCAAGATACGTTAAATATCCTATCAAAAGGCTAACTCCTAACTTAAGACTACGCATAAGACTCATTGTTAATATAAATTCAATAAATAATTTACTACCGAGAAAACGTAGTAAAGTAGTGGTCAAAGTTGCACCTAAGAAGTAATTGTGCAGCGTGTTATATTGTTAAAATAAAGATTGTATTTCGAGTAGCAGAACAAGCAGATGATGCCGTTGAAAACATCGTAGAAATAAAGAAGATTTCGTCGATAATAAGCAGCCCGAAGCTCCTGCTAGAAACAGTACAAAAAAGGAGGTGAATAAGAAGAATTTAGATAAGGTATTATTTAAATGATTATTGTTTAATTACTGTAATATTTTATGTAATAAAAGAGGAGAGACTGTAAAAAAAATAAAAGTTCAAACGGAAAGTAATTAAATAAATATCGTCTAACAAATATATGTGTAAAGTAACTTGATATGTTCACAAGTATCGATATAAACACGTATAATATAGAATGTGCATTGTATGTAATAAATTATGGCGTTTATAGCTTACGATTGAATGGAACAAAGAACCTTCAGAAATGTTTGTGTTAGTTTAATGTTTGTAAAAAAATGTATTAGAATTGCTTTTTAAATATATGTTACTTCTTGTGTTGTTTGTAAAATTATAGATACAAGATTCATTGATTTTAATATAAGAATTATTAAAATTTTAAATAGTATGTTCCATTAATGTACGGGAACCCCTTTTATTTAATCATTTCAATTAACTCGAATCGCCCTGAGATAATTTGAGTTGAGCTGGCAAAACAAATAATTTCACATTTTATTTCTGAAGTTTAACTTTAAATTAAATATCTTAATTTAGAGATAGGGGTTTCTCTACATTGTGTCACCAAACTTTGGGGTGGTACCTATACATACTTATACAACGTATAAGAAAGTAAAAATGCGAATGTGCAATATATTATTTACAATATAAACACAACTTTAGTCGAAGAAAAACAACATACTTTCTAGGCTAGTATTTTTTTTAAATCAGTATTTTTCCCCTCGAAGTAAATTTGAATATGATATACATTTATTTTTGGAAAATATATTTATAATTACTTTATATTACTTATTATAACTAGTAAGAAATAGGAGTCTAGTCAGTAACGGCTGAAACGTAAGTAAAATAACTTGAAACTTTATACTTGCTTAAAGGAAACTGGAATTAAATTTTTATAAATAATCAATACCTAGATACATTGGGTACATTCACGAAACAAAAATAAATCTTTACTCTTCCTATTGCGTATATATTGCATATTATATTTATTTCAAAGAATATATATTTAGATACACACCAATGAATTTGAATATTTAAAATTTCTATATTTATTCATATCTGTACAATATCATTGGTAACATGTGTTCCATTCGTGCTTCATGCACTCACTCGCAATCTTAATATCAAGTATGTGTTTCAGCGTTGGATTCGCCTCTCGCTTGTTATTATTATTTCTCCTTTCTGTTTACGTGTGCAATAGATCAAATGAGAAAAAGGGCCGACGTAATAAATCGGCCATCTAGTTCTTTTTATCTGCGCGCTGTAGAAGTTTTACGTTAGATCTGATAGAGGCAGACAGTCGACGATCGCAATCTACATACATATTGTCCGCACTACGAATTTCGAAATCAGGTCGAGTACACTTTGGACATATATACATATATATAGACCTTGTCCATACTAACTTTGTACGCTCGATTTAAGAATGTGAGCTTTCGATTTATTTTATACCATCATTACTTGATATGCATTGTAATAATAAAATAATAACGAGTGGATTCATAAATAATATCAAAATTCATGTTAATTTAGAAACAATACGGAAGTAACAGAGTAGAGACGCATCAGAAGTATTTTTACTAACGCTTCGATTTAATTTAATAGGAAAGGAAGGCCAGCAGGGCCGTGTTGTAGGTTTTCCTTATATGATGCAAGTTTTCTAAATGATGCCCATTTAATCTTTTTTCTTTAAAAAACACTCGATTGTGATTAAAAAAAAACACTGCATATAATGTTCAAATATTACTTCTATTTTGAAAAAATAAACAACCAGCAGAGACGTGCGGTAGAATTTCCCCATATTATGCAAATCTTCTAAACGCTGCCCATTTTATGGTTTTTCTTTAAAAAACATTCGATTGTGATTTAAAACAAACACTGCATAAAATGGTCAAATATTATTTTTATTTTGAAAAAATAAATTACCAGCAGGGAAGTGTGGTAGATTTTCTCAATATAATAATAATAGTAATCATAATGACAAATACATTTATTAATTTTCCCATGCTACACATTCCTGCAAATATATACATATAACATATTACTGGGAGAAAAACCCTTAATAGAAATAAATTAATTGATCAGAGACCATGCTCGTCGCGGCGCCACCAATTAATGAGATCCACAAATTCAGGATGCAAGATAATTGTGTAAATCAGAGCATACACTTACCGTTACTAATTATTATTAATCGGTTATGATTAATAATATTCCCAGATGTTGACCTCGAAGGAGAACCGTTGATATTATATCTGTGACCCACCCTGTATATCTAGCTCAGAGTATTAGTGAGAGCGTGAGATTACTCAAAAAGATGTTAATTAATGCCCGTTTGCGCCATCCATTTTAAAATAATAAAGGCGGGCACTGTTGCTAAAGTATTGCACAATTAAAATGGGAAATTGCACTAAACTAATACTAGGCCTACCTCAAGAAAACAAATTAATAAAAACAATAACAATTTATTAAATAAAAACAAGAAAAATTCGAAATATAAAATTAGCACATTAATAATAATAATAATAATGGAAGTATGAAATACACAAAAATATTGAAGCTAAAATTGAAATAATAAATATGACTTTAACTTTTGGCTGTTAAAAATTATACAATGTACACTAAATTCACTTGAGTTTAATAATTACAAATTCATTACAAAAAAAAAAAAACAAGAACACTAAATTTTAGAAAGACGGTACATACAGAAAAGCAAAAGAATAAGAACAGATTCAAAAAATAAACAATCTAATTAAATTAATTGGTCAAATTCAGTAAACTAATTTATCGAATATGGTGCACCATTTATCTTAAAATTTCTACGAACTCAACATTGCAAATATCAAAACTTTACTAATATTTAATACATTCAGAATGATTTGACCATATGTATAACAAAAAAAGAAGATAATAGTGACTATTACAACACACAGATTTAAAAGAACATACAAATTTAGACAAACACAAAGATTTAATGAACATATACAAATTTAGACAACCACAAAAACTCTTGATGATCGTGCCTTGCGCACAATAATATTTAACTTTACCAATCAAATATCTAATTTTTAAAATTTCCGACAGCCTGGTTGTTGTACAGTTATCTTACTACACGAAGTACAAGAAATAAAAACTCAAATACCTGGAAGTTTAGAGTTCCAGTACGCCAACGAAGACGCCTATTTCTGCCGTGCAACCGTTCGATGTTGTTAACGGGCCCTGAGTTGATATTGTAGGTGAGATATCCTCTAAATCCAGACCAACGCCGTAAATTGAAGGACGATAGATACTCCAGCAATTTATTATTTGGAAATCGAGATTTAGATCACCCTCATCGGTGTATCCATACTGTGGATATTATCACCTCGTTTCCATGGACATCCTCACCGCAGGACTACCGGGCTCTGGCCGACGCCGGGACCGGAGTTAAGATTTATTCAACTACCACTCACTGTTTAATTGTATTGTACTAACTGAGATGTAGCAAATGAATCTAATAATGAATGTAATACTGATGTTGTAATAGTGAATGATTTTAGACGAGCTTCGCCCTTTTAAAGACTCGGAGGTGGGAGGAGAACATTCTGGAGAATTTAAGCGTCGGAAAGACGCTGTTGGATCCCGCCACCAGAAAATATAAATAAAATACCTACGCAATTTCATGCAACAAGAAACTATGAAACTATTTAGATAACTTAAGACGAACAAAAAATGTATACGATTTTAATTTTGAAATGAAATTTAATTATAGATTAAAACGTAATTTATAAACTTCAAATATAATTTAGAATTAATTTAAATTAGTCTGATATAAAAATATTTAACAAGTAATATACAGGGGTTAATTAATTAAATGTTCGCCGTTGCTTTTTAAACGTAACAAACATTAATAATAATAATATTAATAAATACATCCATCAACGCCAGCCATATATACATATATACATAAAGAAAAAAGGAAGGCATAGAAATACATGGAGAAGATTAAAAGGCATGTACTCAGACTGACCAGAAAATTTGATCGTCTATTATTCTGCACATGCCTCTTAACGATACAAAACAAAAACAGAAGTATAGAAAAGACTGAAGCACATATTGCAAAAAAAAAAGAAATGAAAAACCAATTAAAAAAAAATAGAAAAATCAGTAGCACGAGCAACAAAATTAAAAATAAAGAAAATCGCGGGACACTCACCGCACATACTCCTGCAAACACACTTTGTATTTCATTTTAAGAGCGCTACAACTTATGCCCCCGAGTAACTCAGGTAAAGAGTTCGAAAATTTGACAATGCGGTACGAGTAACCACGCTCAAAAGCAGCAGTCGGATGACGAGGCAAATCCGTAACATTTTTATGTGGGCTATTAATGTTGTGGATATCCGTCCGGTAAGTGATCTTATTATATAGATGGCGGTTTACATTGAACAATGCAGTAAAACAAAACTGCTGAATGATGTCCTCGATGATCGTTCATACTCAGCCAGAGACACTCCTTGAGCTTGTAAGGTTTTCCTAATATGATGCAAGTCTTCTAAATACTGTCCCTTTGATGTTTTTTCTTTAAAAAACATTCCAATGCGATTTAAAAGAAACGCTGCATAAAATGTACAAGTTTTACTTTTATTTTGAAGAAATATACTACCAGCAGGGCCTTCCGGTAGATTTTCCCAATTTGATGCAAGTCTTCTAAATGCTGCCCATTTAAAGTTTTTTCTTAAAAAAAAAAACATTCGATTGTGATTTAAAACAAACGCTGCATAAAATGTTCAAATATTATTTTTATTTTGAAAAAATATACTACTCTAAAATAACCAATAAACTATCAGCTACAACACTGTACTACAATTTTACAGTTGGAAGTGTAGTATAGAGTTGGCAGTCAATTCAGATTCAATAGAAATAAATGGCAGATAATTAATGTTTTGTTTGATTGACAAATTGACGCTTTGTCCTTCTGATTCTAACTTCAGTTTCGGTTGGAAATTCTATACTGAATTTAAGAATTTCATTAGCATTTTCATTGATCGTATGCAGAATGTCTAGCTGATAACTTTTTGTATGGTTTGTAATATAGTAATAAGTTGCAATAGTTTCGATACTCAACTTCATCCAAATAAAATATCATATTAAAAAATTACACCCCATATCAACTTGCAAATTTTAATATTTTTGCTAATATTTTGTCTTTAACTTTCTTTTCTACATTTTTGTTGACTTTTTCTAAATTTAAAATCTGCAAGGTTTTAACACATCTATCTACTTGACCACCTAGTAGCAGCATTCAATGGTTTTACAGATAATTGTGGAACATATTGCTTTAACATTTCTAAACGTTTTGTAACACCGAAAAATAGAATTCTTGTACACTTCCTAACATTCCGGAAACCAGTGTGCTAGATACACTGATGTCTGGACTATTAAAAATTGAGACGATAAGTTTATAGGAACGCCCAGACTACTTCCTTCATTAAAGTCTGCATCTGTCTAGCATTGCCTTGTTGAATCCAAATTGGAGTAGTACTATTCTGATTATACCGTGGCCATTTAGTTTCAAGGGTAGGTTGTATTTGTTTTTTATTTGTTTTTGTTCACAGATGCAATAATTTTTTTCTAGAGTCCCAGCTGGTCGGGTTTTACTCCCACGTTTGACTGGTTTTTGTTGCCCAATTTACTATAAAACCACTGATTACAGGAATTGTCGTCCGTGGACGACCAGCTATAACCAAAAACATTAAAACTTTATTATGAATTACCTACTTTTGCTTTTTGGTTGAGGCTCTATCTCATCGTGGAAGAGATAGTACTGGATCGTGTTACAATTAATTAAGAATGACTTTATTGCGTTGGAATGTGGCTTAATCAATGCAGATTTAATTCTTCTGTGAAGTGTGCTTTTTGTAATTCCAATGGCATGTGCATCTGATCAAATTTTGTAGTCAACAAAGGGGTATCCTTGACCAATTATAATTTTTGGAGCATGTGTGAAAATGTATAGAATATAGATGCGGAATTTAATAGAATAATTACAACTAATTTTACATTTAGCTAGACTTTGAAAATACCAAAGACGTGTCCGAGAGCTTCGATCAGAGAGCCTTAATTAATTTTAATCAATTAGATTTTGATCAATTAGATTGTTCTCCAAAATATATTGTAATTTAGCCATGTTCTGAGATGATCATAAAGAAATCCACCAACTTTGTGTTTTACATACAGTTTGGTGTCTCCAAAAATTCATCATTTCAAACGAGCGAAGTTTGATCACTCTCGTAGGATCCAATAGATCTTTCTCCAAGTTCCTCCTTCTTATATTGTGCCATCTCAGGTATATATTACGTGAAGACTGGTTTACTTCTATAATTCCAGTCTGCTATATCAAGCTTCCCTTACAAATTTCTTTTTTTATCAAGTCTAATTTGGTCAGTCATAGAATCGGTCTTTTGTAATACTGTTTTGGGATTACGTAGACTTCCTGCCAACTCCTATCTCTTTGCGTATCCTTTCTCCATTCAATGGTCAGTTTTATGTCAGTCTGCCTGAATCGTTAGTAATTCAAAATACAACTTCTGAACTGGATGTTTAAACTTTTCTTGGGTAATTTATATGATTGCATTTAATAACACCAATATGCATTTTCCACCCATGGTCAATTTTCTTGCTATCTCAACCATTAGTAATCCAAAAAATAGCCTCTGATCTAAACTTTTATATTTTTCTTTGGCCTTTCTTCGTCTATACAATTGTATTCAAAATCGACATTTTCTGTCATTCTAGTCAGCTATACAACATTGTTTTGTGGCGGTTGATTGAAGACTTTATCGTACGTTTTTGGGCGTTTCGGGGGCTGTTCCCGTTTGGAGCGCAGCAGATCATTATTAATCTACTAAGGACTTTCTTAAAGTATTGAAATAATATCGGCCTGGTAATAGAATTCAGATTATTACACAAATTTATTTGAATATTTGCCTAAATTTGAGAATAAGGACGAATTGCCGAGGTGTGTGAAATTCTTGACGAGAGATTACAAAAAGTTCGAAGCAGGACAGTGGACCGCGACACATGAGCAAATACAATGTGCCGTAGGTGCGTGGATGCGCCAGTCTAGACTCTTGTAAATTTTATGAAACACGATGTACAGACAACGCTTCGTGCTTATTTTATTCGTATAATTCAGCGAATCTATTTAACTTTCTAAGAATGTATGATAACCAAAACTTATCTTATAATTGAATCTTGAGGAATTACGACCACACATCGGTATATCGAAAAATACCGTAAACATGTAAAGATTGTACAAAATCTAATTCACTTCTTTATTTACCAAATTTTCCACATGCTACCTTCCAGCTTCTGACCATCTTTGACACGTAGTTGATTTACTATATTGGCAGCAATAACTTCTTATGAAGAGTTACAAAGTCAGCTGAGCCAATTTTGAAATAGTGGACTATACAATTTGTTTTGAAAATATAATTAATACTATTATACTATCATATTTGTTTAACTTATTTAGCTACCATCTCACCTAAAATGACAAGACTAAGAGCATATTCCCGAAGGAAAGATATGGGTTGAAAAATAAATAAATATGCGAGAAGGCTGTATGGCTTCTGCAGAAATGGCATAAAACATTAATTAGAAACTTCACAACCCAGCTGTTTATATATATGTTCAAAGGCAGTGCTTCAATCTGAAAACAACATTTATCAAAATACCATCATCATTTGCGTTGATTTTGGAGTAAGTACCCAGAATGTGGAATTAGGAGAAAGTAATAACTACGATTGAATCGAAAGTAGTCCTAATACAAATTTTCCAATAATGGACCTTGTTTTTCGACTTTTTTGACGCTGTAATAAGTTTCACGCTTTTGGGACTTTTCTCTTGTGGCAACGAACATTTGAATGTGATAACAATGATTCAGAAGCACTCGACATAAATAAAGCTACAGTTTTGGGAAGTGTAACCACAAGAAAAGGCTTCACATAGTTCAAAGAATTTTTTTCAACGTGATATACTTTCGATGGGACACCGCGTTTTTATAAATAACAGAAATAGTAGATCTACAATACACGAAGAAAAAACCAATTAAAGATTAAAGAATTGCTAATTTTGTGAATGTCTTTTTTGGCTAGTTGTATAAATTATGTACACATTTCGTTGTAATTGTCTGTTTTGTTGAACAAATACAAAAAGAAAGTAATTTATTCTTGTATTTTAGTACCAGTTAAGTACATCTTTCAGCTTTTAAAATTTCTTTAATGCATATACTTTTTTTTAACTAGCTAATTCTGTCAATAAAGTGTCAATTGTCAATTGACATTAGATTAAAAATTATTGATTAAATTTAAATTAATAAATGACACTCTTTACAGTCTGCTTTATTCTTCATCCATTGAGTTGTTCTCATTACCTAAATCATCATCCAATCTCATTTAAGTGTGTTTTGAATTTATGTAACACATCTTTCCCTAAAGTGGTTTTTTAATTTTGCAAGTGAATAAACAAAAATTATTTAAGGCACCCTGTATTTTATATTAGAGTCGGCAAAGTCAGTGATTACTAGATCAGAAACAAAATCACACTGTATATTATTATACATATGAGCATTACTTTTATTGAGACCTACTGTGGGACTGTTATAAAATATGGAGTCAAAACAATATTCCCACTATATTTCTGTTCATAGATTGGTTGTAAGAAAAATAATAAATAACTACATAAAGTAATTGCGGATGACGACCAGATCTGTATGAGGATAGCTATCTACTGCAACGCCTGAAAGTTAGGCTATGTGTATTCAGAAATAAGACTTACGTTTCTAATTCAAGTTTTTCTTAATAACTATTTTATAAATGAAGTTGAATTAAGGCTGTACGTTTACAGTAAGATTCACTGAAGGTACCTAAAGAAAGTAGTCTAGGCTCCACCTATGAATATTTTAATAAGTTTTATAAAATTTAATGCCTTAGGTACTTCGGAACAACCTTAAAATATTTGTTGCTTTTTGTCTAAATAGAATCGCTGCAAAAATAACGGAGAAAAACGTGAATCTCTTGATTTCGGTAGTCAGCAGTTCCCCTTTAATGGAGAACATGCCTTGTTTGTCAGGTATGGTTAAAATATTAAGATGACTTGAGTCACCCAGGTTCTATGTAGCCTAATAATTAGGCTGCTTCTTACGAAAATCCAAAATACATCTCGTGTAGATTCCAGTTCCATTGGAGACGACATATTTACAAGAAAATTTCACAGAGTAGGTATTATTGAATAATTCGTTTAGATTATTTTATACAAATATCACTTTACAAGCATAATGGAAGCTATAGTCTCATAAACGTTATTTATACATCACATTGCATTGTTTTAAGGCAACGGTTATCGTAACATAAGCAATTGAAATATTCAATTATATATACACAGATATACGTGTGCGCGTTGTAGTTGAATGTCTTTCGATCGTTGCCGTTGGCGATGATATTTCAAAGGTTACCTTCCTCGGTAATATTATTGTTTTCAATTGTTAAACAGACGATTACGGGAGAACGAAAAGTGCTGTGGTGGTTCGAACAAATGTCAAGCTATTAAGGAGGTTTCTTTGTTCCCGATGTCAAAGAACACTACATTAGTCGTAATAGCTATTCATATTCAGCATGTTCGAGAGTCGCTCGGATCGTCTACTCTCCTCAGTTTTATCGTTTCGCGTTTTCGCTTTTCTCCTTTTTAAAACACTATTAGCTTTTAACGTTTACTTGGAAACTATTACGGGAAACAAATAAAGAGGTTTTGCGGGAATTCGGAATAAAGTTAAATACTCCTTGATGAAAGTAACTCCGACTTTGAACTTAAGAATGTACCCAAGAGTATTTTGAAAATTAGAAATTGTTTTTCTTCGTTTCCTATCAATACTGTGCACTGTAGATAATTACGATTACTAATGTTTATGTATGAACTTGTTTGAAACAACTTCTTCTCTTCCGGCAGTTCACATTATGCACATAAATCATGCATTTGTTCAATTCCAAGATAAAGATTTATATCTTGGAAAACTTTATATTGACCCTTGCGAATAACGAATGTAATACTGTAACATTCAATTCATACAAATTATATGTTTTTTATTTGAATTAGTTCAAAAATATTTGTACTTTTCTTATTTTGTCTTTGGCAACCTTTTTCTTATCAAATTCAAAGTTATGCTTTGTTACTTATAAGTTCTGTGAAAGCATTCACATTTCTGGCAAAATTGGGGGCCTTTAATTTATACTTAAAATATTACATGATTTGATATATACATATATATGTTGCATACTACATGTGTTTAGACAGGTTCTTTATTTTTAATTTCGATGAACAAAAACCTGTTGTTATGGGCAACATTTTTTTTATTTGTATTTCCTATTATTCTTGTTATTATAAAAAATATATTTATTCTAGTTTTTATAGTAGATCTCTGAAGAAGGTGGTTTTCGATATAATTTTGTTAAAATTTTATTATATTCTAGAATTAATGTTGAATCTAACATGTTTACTTCATTATTTTTCACAATACTTTAGGTAATCTGTGACTGTAAAATTTTGTGTTGTTACTTTGTAGTGCTGTCAGCAAGAATTGCTGTTATATGTGTTGCTATTAAAAAAAAACATTTATCTAAATTAGAAACTATAGAAGTCTTCTTCCCACAGATGTCAAAGTAGATTTCAATCCACTATCATAATTTGTTGTTTGTTATAAAAGCGTCGTTCTTCTAATACTTATCAGCTGCAATTTGTAGCATTATATCATAATGACCAAAATTAAAAGTTTAACACGCAGTTACTGAATAGCACTATTCATATGGTGAACTGCAACATCTGTTGTTGTCGCGAAAACGACAGCAAAAAAGTCTATTTTACTGGTAAATTATTTTCTTCATCGGCGTAGGTACAAACGTGAGGGGTTTTTAAAATTTATTATATTTACCTTATATTTCGTAAGATAAATAAAGTTAAATATGTATATACCTATTCATACTTATGTTAGTTTCGTTTTTTCATTGTTTTGACTGTTAATTACATACTTCGTAATTTTTGTAATAGTTCCTGTTTAATACCGTTTCATTGAATCTACTTCTCTCAATTATCTGGACGTAAGTGTGCACTGGATTTCGTTAAGTTTTAATAACATACGCATACATTCTTAGTTATAATTTATTAAGGTCTAGAACATTGTTTATGTTACTATGACATGGAAGAACGTCGAGAATGGCATCGTGAAACAATGGCGAGTTGGATTAAGGGTCATACTGATTGTATGTCCATTGTCAGTGATTCCGAAATTTATTGCAAAGTCTGTAAAATATCGTTACAGAATGCCCAAAAATCGCACTTACAACGTCACTTAGCATCGCTAAAACATACACAGAAATTGGACCCGTTGGAAGCTGACAATTTTAACGAAGAACTCTGTTGAAGCTTTAATGGCGGCTAATATCCCACTAAATAAACTTGACAATCCCGCTTTCAAAACATTTCTCTAAAAATATACTGGTCGAAATGTTCCTGATGAATCTACCTTACGCAAATATTATGTTTCTAAGTGCTTCACGAAAACAGTAGAAGACATCTTTCAAATCAGTACCTATGGATAAGTGCCGACTAAACTGTCGATATATTAGGACGCTGTGTGGTAAATGTTGTAGCTGGTGTACTACATCCAACTATTCCATATAACGCATATGTAATAGCATCTAAAGTTATAAATACAGTTGATGCGGAAACAATTGCTAAAACCATTGACGAAAATTTGCACAAAATGCTTCATTCGGACGACGGGTACAGGGAAAAATACTTTTATTTGTTAGTGACAGCGTCGCAAATACGTTAAGAACAGGCAGACTGTTAAAGGAAACATATCCTTATATGCTGTATATTACTTGTATAGCACATGCTCTCCATAGAGTCTGTGAATATATCAGAGACCCCCATGCGGAAATTGATAGACTTTCGGATAGGTGCGCTTTTAAATAAGTTTTCAGAAAAGTACCATCGAGAGTAGCTCTTTACAGGGAAACTCTTCCATCTTTGTCACTGCCTCCGTCGCCAGTTATAACTAGATGGGGAACATGGTTGGAAGCTACTAGTTTTTATGCAGAGAATTTTGATAGTTTACAAAATTTCGTTACATGTTTAAATGACGATGCTTGAAGTATTTCCGAGTGCAAGGAACTAATACAAATCCCAAATTTAAAAATCAGCTGTTATTCCTTCATGAACACTTTGGAAATTTGCCTAAACTAATCACATATTACATAAATGAAATCTTAAATTAAAAGTTGGATTAACCACTTTTGATGTGGCTATCAATAATTTCAGAAGTATTCCAAATGACTTCGTATGTGGCCTTCGGCAAAAATTAGACGCAGTTTTTAATAGAAATACAGATTTATTAACATAGGGGCAATTTTGCATGGGGACAATGACACAAAATCTACCTGCTAAATACGCTGAAATAAAAAAAAATATTTCGAGTACGCACCTATAACCCATTACGATGTAAAAAGGACTCTTTAAACTATTTAAAAATAGAAAATTTCAATAGTGCGCCCATGGGCGATGAGTCATCAACCTCTAGCGTCCTGTCTATATTAATACATTAGTCAATTAGTTTAACTCTTCGAGCGTAATGTTTGAAAATATTTACTGAAATGTTCATTAGATCGATGTAAGCCAATCGGTTTCATCAATCTTTTCGACAAAATTCATGTAAATCTAGCGTTTATTTTAAATGTAAGTACATTAAATATATTTATTTAATATACAGAATAATTCAGCCTTTGTTACTTTGTTATTTTTATTAGATAATTGAGATATTACTATACAAACTCCATCATTTTTGTTATTTACTTTTTTTTAATTATTACATAATTTTTGAGCCAATATTAAATTTATAATTGGAGACTGCTTCAGGAGTCTTCCTTTTGTATTCTTCAGTGATTTTTTTTTAAAATTAACTATTTTTTTCTTTGTAATTTTGCAATACGAACACATACCGTGTATTGTGCGATACTATTTCTAATTAATCACATTTAATAATTTTCAAGTCCCATTTCATATTACTACTGTCAAACCTCTTTGGGTGTTATCCATTAAGTCTTATTATAACCACCAGTATTATACCCACAGCCTCAAAACCGTTATACTTCGACAGGCTTAAACTTGTGATGGCGCCCTATTTTATTTAAAATTTGTTTCGACCCCGACCATCTTCTTCTGATCCGCTGGCAGCCCGAATGAGAAATTTGCTGTGAGGTAGGTATGTTTAGATTTTTGTAATTTTTGGTTTTGTTGAGAATATAATTTTGATTTCGAATCGTGGCGCCAATAGATATACTGCCACCTACACTATTGCATAGTATACGTGGCAAGATTAGGTATGAATTTTTATTATTGTATTCACACTAGTTACATTTTAATACTTCAATTGATTATATCTGTAAGGAATCTTCAGTTATACCTCATACAACGTTAAGGCAAGCAGACAATTATTGTTATTACCTATTGTTTCTCAGTGTAAAATTCTCAGCGGTTAATTCATTCTTATCAAAAAATCTTGTTGTTTTTACTTTCATTTACTATTTAGTATTACTTGAATGATTGGTTTCACTAGTTTAATTTTTTTTTATTTCATAACTATCCATCTTGATTTGTATTTCCAAAACTAATATTCAATATTAACAATGTACTCTTGTAGTAATAATCCTCAACAATTAAATTATACTCAAATAAAAAGTGATCAATTAAATAACTATCGAATCGTAATAAGTAGTAAATACTATATTTCCACAGTTTCAATATATATGAAAATATAAAGTTTGATAAATAAACTTTCAATTTATTGAAAGTACTACATTTATATTTACATATTACGTAAATGTATGATTGAAAAGCTTTCTCAAAAATTTAATATACAGATATATATGGCATATTCTAATCGATATTGATAGTTTGATTATAAAGAAGAAGCTAATGCATTTTGTCAATAACGTGAAAGCACAGCCAAAGATAAATTGTTTAAGATTGCATTAATGGAGTTCGTAATCAGTGTTATATAACTCACCTTAATACTTTCTAAATGGTTTATTTGCTGTAAATAAATGTGAACATATCTACATTAAAAGTAATCTTTTTTAGTTATCAGCATACATTACTTATATTTTACAAATACCACTCAGTACGTTGTAGCATTAAAGATATGTTAATGATAAGAAAATTGGATCCTGAATTGGTGTCAATTGGTCTAGGAATATTGCCTGAATGTAAAATTGTCCAAAAACCAAATTTCCTGGAGAATTACTAGCTCGCAAGTAAAAAACGTGAATATTTGAGTTTTCTTTCATAACATAATGATATAAATTGGATAAGCATTCAATTTTAACTAATTCATATTCATATTAAAAACACAGTTAACGAGATTTGCACGCACATTATTACACTAGTTCTTTTTATCTAGAACATCCACTCAGCGATAGTTAGCAAATAAGCAATTAGATTAAGAGACAATAACATGTTTACAGTTAGAGTAAGTTAAGAATTGTACAGCTCACCACATCTAAGTTGAGTGGTCATCGACGCAGACCAAGAAATGAGAGAATGCACGACAGAGATGGATAGAGCTGTGACAAATGCATGCGTGTACACCCCGATACTACCACTCACCCCTTTGTCCATTGTGCATATGACCTTCACCGTTCACTTATATGTGGTGAGCTGTACATATAAAATGTTGTTACTAATGTAATGTGTTTTTCTACGTAAACTATCTCCTTCCCAAGTAATGCAGTCACCCCGGAGGACCTGACATTACAAACGGAACAAATGAGCTTCAGACATGGAAGGCTCGCAAATGCGCCGAGATCGACCAAAGAGAAAAGCAGGTCTTCTCAATGCTTATGATGCAGAAAACATTACCGAGTTCTGGTTTCTGGTACCCGGTGTTAGAACCAGTGTCGCACTAGTCAAATATTTTTTACATTGAATATTCTTCGTAGCAAAAAAAACAAGCAGATTTAGCTTTTCTTTCTAATATCATTTGCATTTTCTGTAAGTTCAGGTATATCTTAAATTAATTGAGCCTACTTACAGACCTGTGTGTTTTATTAAAAACAAGAGAAATATATCTACCTCATCCACTTTAACCCCTGCCCCTGCCTTTTGAAATAACGTATTTTGGCGTTATCTTTTTAAAATTGGTCGATTCGTTTTGCAGTTTTCTAAAAAAATCTTTTGATTTGTTTTGGTTTGTATTTCTGGCTAGTCGATCTATTTCAGGAGCAATGGAACAAAAGCCAATATTAAAAGCTTTTATAAATTTCTCCAAAACATGAAAAATAAATAATCTGATGGTTCTTTTTAGTTATGCTTAATGCAGAATACTTTTCCTTCTTTTTGTAGTTACTTATTAAACAAAAATGCATGTTTCAGGAACGTTTTTATACTGATTTTGCTTTCATTAATTCAAGTTTTGTAACAGCACAATAAAATAATGTTTTAAAAGAAAAACTAGCTATAGCATAAAAAGCGGATATATCATTTTTTTGTTCCGGTGCTCCTCGTTTGGAAATACATTGTATATTGCTTTAGTATAAATTGTTATTTAGTGTTATCAACCCAAAGTTATTTAAATAAAATAACAATAATGGTTTACAGCTTACAAGAAAGGGTTGACATTGTATTAAGTTATGGAGCCGGAAATCAATGTGCTCGACGAATTGTTGCAACATTTAACGAAAGGCAACCGGATAAGATCACATCTCATAAATATGTCCTAAATTATATTGACAAATTTACTCAGACTGGATCTGTTGAAAATGTAAAACATAATCAGCCGAGAGTTTTAAATGAAGGCGCTTAATTGGAAATTTTGGATTATTTCGGCATAAATCCTAATACCTCAATACGTCAGATTTCTGCGGCAACTGGAATTTCCTTGGGTTCGGTTCAGAAAATTTTATAAATTCCATCCTCATGAACTGAACATATGTCAAGAGCTGACTGAAGACGATTATGACAGAAGAGTAGGTTTCGTGAACAAATCACCACTATGATTAATAATAACAATGCATTTATAAGAAATACCAGCCTTAGTGATGAAAGTACTTTTTATTTTCATGGATTTGTAAATAAACATAATGCATATATTTGAGTAACAAAAACTCTCACCTGTATGTAGAAGGACACACCCAGTATCCTGAAAAAATGAATGTATGGGCAGGCATCTTGGGGGACCCATTGATTGGTCCATTGTTTTACAATGGAAATCTTTTTGGTGAAGCATATTTGGATAAGTTGGAATCGGATAGAGATGGAAATACCCTATTTGAAGAGGACGAATTACATTTTCAACAAGATGAGCTCCTTTTCACTATGTTCTTCCAGTACGGCGGTGGTTAGACAATGTATTGCCATATAAATTGATAGGACGAAGAGGACCTAAGAATAGCCAACCAGACCGCTTGACTTGACACCACTAGACTTTTTTCTATAGGGTTATTTAATGTCTATTGTGTTTACCCCTCCTCCTCAAAATTTACCTGCCGTGGAATTCAAAGAGATGTTTTTGAAAATGTTGGCCGTAGTTTTAAACAACGGCTATACCATTGTTTGATGTCGTTTTCTGCAAAAAAATATTTGAATTCTTAAATAACTTTGAAAACAAAAATGAAACATTTTAGACAATTAAAGTATGTTTGAGTAATAGATATTTTAGCCGAAAACAAAAAACAAAAGATGAAACAAACCAAAAGAGTTTTTTAAAAATCTTCAAAACAAATCGATAAGTTTAAAAAAAATTAATGCTAAAATTTACTGTTTGAAAAGACCTTTAAAATGATGTATTACTCAATACCCCTGTCCATTTAAGATTTTTAAGGGCAGGGGGTTAAAGTGGTTGAGTCAATTTTTATATCAATAAATGCCCCCCCCCCCCGATAGTACTTCTTACGTGTTTCACTGAATTTTTCATAGATTTCCAGATTTCCAGAAATTTAAGGTGGGAAGTTTTGAAATGAAGTGTCTGTATATTTTGAATACGGAAAATATAAGAGTAATTCATACCTAAAAGAACTTTGTTCATACTTAGCATTCCTGTATAGAATTTTATAGAATATTGATGTTGATATTAGATTGATTCTCGCTTAAATATTTATTCATTTTTAATTCCAAAATGTATTCCTTATTATTTATTATTTATTTATCCCAGTTTAATTGTGTTTAAATTAACACCATAACACCATAACATTCACCTACATCTATCAGTTGAAAGGAATAAAGACTTCATTATGATTCTTAGAAAGAGTAAAATATTTCCAATGGCCTTTCTCTGGCATAATAACATTTAGGAAGCAGCAAGGAATCCAATCTTTTAGAATACAATGTTGCCCTTGTAATAATGCAGTCCATCTCTAATCTTCCGAAGATGTTACAAGAATCGAATGGTGGTTATTAAACGATTCTCCAGAAGATAAATGGGGGACAATTTGCAGTTAGGAAGTGTCATGTCGGTTTTATTAATGTACGTTTGATTGATACCCTCGTGAACTTTCCTAGCAAAAAAGTAGGAAAAAAAATCGTTTCGGCATTTAAAGTCGCTTTTGATTCGGCGCCCTCTTGATTAATGGTTTCGCCAAATGTTATTCCTTTCCTTCGACTTCGCATTCTAATGTCGAGATTTCGAATGGTCCGTGTTAAAATGTCATTTCCTCATTGTCGATCCACCAATAAGTGTGCTCTCTTCCGATGTTTTGTTGTGGCGGTTCCGGCGCCTCCTTTTTTCTATACACTTGTAATATTATCCACTCACTATTTTTCGAGTTCGCGTTAGTCAAGTATAGCGGAAAGAATACGCCTTTTTCTTTGTAGCTATATTTGAATTGACTGATTTGAAAGATTACAGTGAATTTACTATAAATAAGAGTATACCGTAATACGGTTGATACTTTTGACAAATTTCTACGAGATAGCGCCACTGTCCGTTCGGAAACGTAATTAATCATTACTGATATGTGGCATTTTTTAAGTTCATAGAGCTTAAGATGCAGACAAAAAGACATTTTTTTTCTTTCTACAGACATGATAATTCATAAAAATGGGAAACCGTAATACGGTAATAAAGAAAAATAATTACAAGATATGGATTGCTATGCAAAACAAAGAGGATCTGGATGACGCTTATGGTAACTCTTTTCCATCCTTAAAGACCAAATACAGTTTAGATCGTTGTTCAAATGAGAAAGTTATGACTAGTAGTTTTTTTTTTGGTCGAGCGTACGTGTGTAGGAGCTCCGTTAACAATCTGCCTAATGACTACATTCATTTCATTAGAAGATCTAGATTTATCATGGGCGACAACTAATTTCACTACACAAATAATATCGACCCAAATTATATAATTAAAAGTAAAATGTAAGCATTTAGGTGTAAAGCTTTGTCACTCTTGTATCATTTGACACATAAGTCAATATTATTTGTGTTGTGAAATTAGATGTCGTCCATGATAAATCAGGATCTTCTGGTAGATAGATCTATATGATCGTGAATTACTAAGTTTGAACAAATTTATAAAGTTTGAAATATACTCAAAAGTGAATTCAAGAAAAATTTGGTTAAAAAGATTTTCGATATTCCTACCTGAAGTTCTTTTATATTTTTCCACAATAGTAGAAGAATAAATAACTCGCAAGTAATGCTTTCTAAAGAAACATATTAAGAGAGTAAAAGTATTTGGAGCTTGAATTTAAATAATTTTTGTATAAAAAAAAGATTTCAAAATTCGTACCGGAAATATCACTTTCACTCTTATCTAATAGCTGTTTTTTGGAAATATTTCTCAAATCATGCATTCTATATAAATTTTTCAGTAGTACAAAAGTATTTAAAGCTCAATTTGAGATAATTTTTGTATAAAATCAAGTTCAAAATTCGGACAGGAAGTAACACTTTTACTCCTATCGAATAGCAGTTTTTTGCAAATATCTGTCATTTTCATGGTTACATAAAAAATGGACAAGTTATTGAATTAATCAGATTGCATCGAATACTCGACTGGTCATGCAAGTGAATTGATAAATTATTTAATTTGCTTACAATGGATTTGAATGATTTCATTTATTAAATAGTTCTTTGCATACCATTTATAGTCAAGTTATGCAGATTATTTTTGCGGTGGTGTATTACACGCTTTTGATTTCGACTCCAGAAAAAAGCCGTTAAATTATATAGCCGTTAGATTTCCAGAATCATCACAAAAATAATCGATAATAATAATTGATTATTTGCTAGTGTTTATCGGTATTAAATTAGTATAAACATTTATCATTCACTTTAAGCTGAATATTGTTTTTATAGTGGACGAGCCAAGTAGGCGCACCTGTAGGCTTCATTTGTGGTCAATGGGGGGTTGTTAGTTAGTTAATCAGAATGCATGAATTTATAAGTGCACAATATCTATTAAATACAAAGCAAAGCGAATATAGGAAGAATAAATCAACGGGCACAACTATTTAAGTAATAACAAACATCTTAAAAGGAATTAATAATGGTGAGTATATTGTTGGAGCGTTCATGGATCTATCAAAAATATTTTGATAGTGTTAAGCATGAAATTCTACTTACCAAATTAAAAATGATGGATTTGCAAGAACTGACTTCGTCATGCAAAGCAATTGGACGGGGGTGCCGCAGGGATCTATACTGGCCCCTGATTTCTGTATAGTATATATTAATGATGTTCCAGAGAGACACAGGCACGAGCACAACTCAACATTTCACTATTTTCTGATGACACTTTAAAGGTACTGAGAGCACTAACAATAAATAACAACAATTAACCATAAAGCATTAATTGAGGTATAACAATGGTCCCAAGAGAATAATCTGAAGTTTAATGTAGAAAAATCTAATATTGTAGTGTTATCCAATAAAATTTCCAAAGATGTTATTGTTAACCACAACGATTACATACTTACACCACCTGAAGTTAAAAGTTTTCCTGGACTGATAGTGGATGACAAGTAAGGCTGGAAGTCACAAATTTAATTCTTACTCAATCGGTTGGGGTGTTAGTTTCTGCTATGCTTTGAAGATGATATGTAAGTAAATAAGCAAGCAGTGCTGAATACCTATTAGGTACTCATATGTGGATTTCTCATTTTGAACATTATTCATTATTAGGGACCAGTGTGGCTGTTGGTCGTCTATTTGTACGACAGATAAGGTGTATTCGACAATTACTCAAATTAAGCAGTCGCGACTATCACAGACAGACATTTATAAACACTAACATAACTTCGTAAATCACTACAACGACTCTTTTAGTAATTACACTCTGAGACACACCTACGCTACTCATGGAACGTAAAACGATTAGCTTATGTTCACGAAAAACTAAATTAACCAAAATCATAAGGGAATGGAACATCAAATAAAAGAATAAAAATTCACAATAACATCCCCACACATCTGAAGGACTTGCCTATCCAGGAATTTAAAGCGGCTCTCAATCATCATCTCCTGCGGAATGCTTGTTATACATTGAGCGAATTTTTTTTCAGTCTTCACTTATTGCCCCTGTCATATGATTTATCTTGTTTGCACATATTTAAAAATACAGCAATGTTTGTCATATTTTTTGTACTTATGTATGTATTATATACAGTCACGAGCAGGAAAAAGTAAACGAGAACTGAAGCTGGTTTGCGATATTGTCGCTAGATTGTTACGGACTTCATAAAAATACGGAATGTCATGCTGTCTCTCTATTCCATCTTCCTCAAGAGTCTTCTATACCTTCCCGTTGCATTAATCGAGACTGAGACTGATCTGAAAACATTCAAGTTTGCTAATATGACGTTTAAAAAAAGGCAGGTGTAAGAAAATTATATGGCTTGCATTGTGTAAACAGCCCTGACTCGGGTATATCTTTTTATGATTCCTTGAAAGCTTCTCTCTTCTCGAGAACCTTAAAGTTCATCTAAAAGAAGTAACTACTTAAGCTAGATAAAAATTATACCTCGTACAAATAAAACAAGAACGACATCTACATGCTCTAGTAGCTAATAAAATGTCCAAAAACATTACATATCCATTCTAAACTTAATTTGTAGCTAGTCACTTCTTCAAAGCCGCAGATTGATTTTATTATTTAAAATTGTTAAAATAATATACTGTATTATGTTATATCGCTCTTTCTCTGACTTCAATTGCACACTTTTCATAGATTTTAACATGAGATAATTTTAAAATAATCAGATTCTTATGCCTACAAAAGTAGGATCAATAATTTAAAACTAAACTAAAATGAGATTTCCAAGGAAAGTGCTTTACGTCAACATCTGTATAGTTGAAATATTGAAAAAAGAAGCTAATTACCAATTTGTAACACACTGTAGTTTTTCTGGGTAGGCAGTAATAATAACAATAATAATAAATATTTTTTCCCTCTTCATTTCATATTTATAACTTATAATAAGTGAATATTAAAAAATACAGACTAAGTATACTGGTGAAAAATTATAATTTTAAATTTTTAAATTATGCTCTTATCGTTAAATTATATTTATTCGTATATAAAAAATTGGTTTGAAGAATCTATTTCTAAATTTGTTTTAATTAATTTGTAATGTATAAATTGATTTTCAATGACGAATCAAGTAGCATTTATTCGTCTTCTCTCATAAGAAACAAAATATTAAATAGATATTTTTAAAAACATGTTCCATCTCAGACATGTATAGGAAGCAATTAGACAGACCAGATGAATTAAACAAGTTTAACAAACATCTCCAATTAATGCATGTTATATAAATATTTACATATGAAAATAAAAACTGCCCTATATATTTTTATAAGAAACGACTTTCCAAGAGCATTAAAGAATACGATTTTCTGTTACAACCCGTCTAACACTAACTAATCAACTGATTACTTTTCACTGCACATAACCATACTGACGATGTCTCTATTTATTGTGAGCCAACGACGAATGAAATACTATTGTTATTATTATTATATAGAAATAAACTTAGAATAATAATTTACGAGTTGATTAATTACTACAGACTAGACGTCCCGGATTTCAACTACGACGGAGCAAAGAAATAATGTAAACAGCACGCAGTTACTGAATAGCACTATTCATATGGTGAACTGTAACATCTGTTTATGCCTGCGAATGAGACCAAAAAAGTCCATTTAACTCGTGAATTTCCTATCTTCATCGGCGTAGATAGGAGCGTGAGGGGTTTTTAAAATTTATTATATTTCGTAAGATAAATAAAGTACGAAAAGTTTACTCGATTTGAACTACAAAATAAACAAATAATAACGTGTTTTGTATTTTATAGATCCCCACCCACTTCTTATCCAATTATATAAATAAAATTAAACGCTTTTTAAAAATACAAGATTTGATGATTCATCGCCCGTGGGCGATGAGTCATCAACCTTGCGTGTCCGCTCTGTAATAATTACGAACATAAAAATAAATTAATAAAAAGTAATTGGACTTGAAACTCTAATGAATAATGTAATGTTTAAAAATAAGTAAAAAATAGAACAAGTCCTGGGGTACATATAGAATGAGATCAATCTCAAGTGAAGGGTGGTGCTATGCCTAGTTTAGGGTATTTTCTTGGTAGACAGATACATACAGTATACAGACCGAGTGCTGCACGCTGGATGGAGTCCTCGCGGCGCGACTTATAGGTCAGTGTGCGACAGAGAAAGGGTTCGGAAAAAAGAAATGATAACATTTGTTCATCATCGCATACATTAGCCGGACGAAGGAGTAAATGCACATAAGAAATTGTAATATACTGAAAAGAGATACATATATAGGAAACATATTGCACTTCGATGTGTAACGCATGACAATTTTTTAAGACTGCTCGTGCTTATCCTAATATTATAAGAATCCAATGCGCATTTTGTGGGAGGGGTATCTCACCGGTCAGCTCTCAGTCTGTGAGCTGTACTTATTCTGAATATGTACAATTGCTGTCATTTCGTTTCAATTTTTTGTCGTTTTATTATCACATTTAGTTTGCTTTCTATTTCCTTTCATTTTCTTTACTGATGTAAATATACGATAACAAACCTGTAAAAACCATACGTGCACACTCTTACGGCTATACACAATACCTATAAATAGGTATTTTTCAATATTGCCAATTAGTAATTGCTGTCAACTTATAAATTTAGGCCACACAACCTTCACTTGAGATTGATCACATTGTACAAGCAAAAAGGCTTTTTTTTAGAAATTGACATTTGGTATTGATAACATTTCCGGCACTTTCAAAATTAATTCTGAATAAAGCAGGAGTCATTTCCATTTCCTACTATCTCGTACGAACTAATAAGGAAATTGAATTCCCAATACACATGCTTCTCACACAATAATAGTATCATTGATAAATGCAGAAGCCTTAAATACATACAATCATTTAAACGTTAATCCAACTGTGAAGTGGAATGATAATGTTAACTAAATTTGATAAGGAACGATCCTTCCTCCTAAATTCGTTACAGTTCTATAAATAATTTCTTAATTTTCATGTTTAGGGCGAAGGAGAAACACTGACTCAGACGAAAACGGTCTCCCTTTATTTACGGCGCCTTGAAATAAATCGTTTCATGTCTACTCAGTTGATCTATATTGTTAATTATTAAACTAATTTCTTTATTGATTAATGGAGCTGTTTCCTAAATTTTTCATCGACTCTTTCGGCCCTTTGTTTTCGTGATGAATTCGGAACTTGTTTCCGTTACATGTTTTAACATCGGGTTTGTTTTGTTAATCGGCAATATGTAATTCGTTTCTTCAAGTAATCCTGTAAGACAATATTTCTTCAATTAAAGTAATGTTTTATAATAAATAACAGAAAATAGGAGTGCTTTAAGATGTTATAACTTTTTTAATGTATATTTGCTTCCTATTATATGAGATGAATATACTTGTAAGAATAGAGAATATAACAAGAGGCAATCAAGTTTTTTATTTGTGCAATTTTCTTACTAATTAATAATAACTTAATTAATTATTCGAAAATAAACGCTTGGCTCAGTTTCACAACTTCTTTATTAGATACACTAACACTTGTTTCGGCTATGAGGCCATTATCAAAGAGTTATCTAGAACTAAACTTATTCTACTTAAGGGTTAACTTATATACCTGTGTTCATTATGGGTGGGAGGATATGGATAATTGATATTTAAAATTACATCGATATAGGGGGTATTTACAAATTCTAATTGTGTGTTTGTGATAACTCGATTTTGTTTTTGGGCTTTTTTCATTTCAAAAATCTCTAATATATTTAACTTTTTACTTTTTACTACATTATGAATGAGGTTACAGCTATTTACATCTGGTACGTGGTTGTTCTCTATACAATGTTCTGCAAATCCAGTGTGTTTAACACTATATTTTATATCTCTAATATGTTCTGTTACACGTGTATTAATACATCTGCCACTTTGTCCAATGTAAATAGCTTCCCAATCCTGGCATTTTATGGAATATACTCCTGATTTATCTAAGTTATTCATTTTATCTTTAGCATTATTCAACAATGTACCTAGACTTACTTTATTTATCCACACTATGTTAATATTTAGTTTCTTTAGTAATTTGTTTATTTTCTGTGTTATGGGAGGGATATAAGTGATTACATGCCACCTAGGTTTATCTACATCTTTTATTTCCGGGTATAACAATTTTTGGAGTGATTTTCTTTCTTTATGTTTTAGTAAATTATCAATGATATTTGGGCTGTAACCATTATTTTTTGCTATTACTTTAATTGTGTTGATTTCATTGTTAAAGGCTTCCTTATTCAGTGGTATGTTCATTGCTCTGTGTATGTAGCTATGGAAAGTTGACATTTTAATTTTTTGTGATTGATTTGCGTTAGCGTGTAATATATTGTCTGAAAATGTTGGTTTTCTATATATTGTAAATAATAACTTGTCGTCTTTTTGGTGTATTGTAATATCTAGAAAATTTAATGTATTATTGTGTTCCTTTTCTATAGTAAACTGTATTTTGGGGTTTAGAGTATTAAGTAGTTTTAGGAATTCTGTTAATTGTCTATCTGTACCCTTTCAAATACAGAAAATGTCATCGACATACCTAGCTCAATAGTGTATTTGTTTTGTAACGGTATTATTCATCTTAAATAGTTCTCGTTCTAGGTGGTCTATGTATACATTAGCTAACAATGGGCTGAGTGGATTTCCCATAGTTAAACCATCTATCTGAGTGTAAATTTTATTATTAAATTTAAAATAATTCTGTTGCAAACATACAATTGTTAGTGTATCTAATAAAGAAGTTGTGAAACTGAGCCAAGCGTTTATTTTCGAATAATTAATTAAGTTATTACAAAATGTTTCACCAAGAAATATCTGGGAAGTCAACCAATGAAACTAATTAATAAATTGAAAATACCGCAAGTGTTATAGTTTAATGAAATCGTATTATCGAGGGGAATTTGAGAATGTTACAAAACACGTTAAATCGAAACACGTATAATTTCTAATTTTTGTTAAATCTATTACTAATCATTTGTGACAAATTGTGCACATACAGCAAAAAGGAGGAGGGGCTGCCCAAGGATGGAGCCTCGTGGAATAACACTACATATATTATTACACATTTTTTCTGCTCCAGCAGGTAAAATCTAAATGAATTCAAGAGCACCTCCTCAAAATCCACTGTTTCCAGCTTGAACATCATTAAATTCCTTGAAGTCCATAAACGCATAGACTGATATATCCCTATTTTAGATATTTGAAAGTACAATTTTAAGTAATTGAAAAGCCGCTCGAATTTCCACAAAACATATAATACATTTCTAGAAATTTTATGATAAGCTTATACATAAGATATTTAATAATTTTTGTGAGATTGGATACCAATGCTATAGGTTTGTAAGTTAAGCAACTTCATTTTGTGATGTCTGCTAATTGCTGAATGGCGACTCTTTCGAAGCAACCATACAGATCACGCCTCACGAGTATGCCACTCTATATACACACGGACGGCAAGTTTCAATCAAGCGCACTCACAGCAGTTTTACTACTTCGATATCCCACTCCTATTTCCACTTGTCTTAGCATCTCAACAAATACAGTTGCTGTGTGAAGTTTCTAATTAACTGAATTAGCCAGTTTTTGGTGTAAATATAAGGAGCGTAGATATCTCATGCTCATCGGGTTTGTGCAGTAGAATTTTACGGTATGTTAATTAGCTTTTAGTTATTTGCAATCCATTCTTATTCGGATTATAATATTATTAAAACGAGAGGGGTTACTGACATCTAAATGTTATTTGCAAAGAAAACAAACATAATAGAAAATCAATTATTTATATTTGCTGAAGGCAATAAATATTCTTCGTTAACTTCTAACTGTATACCATGTCGTAAAATTAGGGGAATAATTTTATTATTATTTCGAGTGATTACAGTTAACATAGTTAAATTTTGTGCATATAGGTACTCGTAAATAAAATAGACAAGCTTGCTAATTAAAACATACACACTATAAGTGGTTGGCAGAACGTCAAGGGACTACCACATATATAATTAAAAACTTTGTCAGCATATGATTCGGAGTGTTGTCTATTTTTACCGTTATATCGGGTAAGTCAATCAAATCGGCAAATGTAACACACAGAGAATTAGCTGTGGGTAATTACTAGTAAATTGGATACCAATCTGTAGGTGGAAGTCACGGCTGATTAGCGGCGGTTAGAGGCAGGACTTGGATACCAATCAGCAGGTGTAAGACACGATAGATTAGCGGCGGATTGGAGCAAAAAGATAGGCTGGTAGAACAGACTTGAAGTTACAGCTTTCAAGTTAGTTTACGTTTCAAAATACTTTGGCCTATATAGAGAAAAATCGTCGTGCTTTGTTCAAAGAAATCATATTTCTGACCTGAAAACATGCATTATACACGTGGACATCTTGTTTTAACGTATATCTCATATACATATGCCACATGCACAAGCCATGCTTTAGGTTGCGTAAGCAGCATGACGTCATTTCTTATAGAATAAATAATTACACAGACATTTTAATATACATAATATTACAATCTACATATTTAGAAAATAAAATCGCGTATTTGCGGAAACAAGTGTGTATACAAATGTGGAATTATTAAGTCAAAATTAACGTTTGTATTTAACAACTAATGTTTTGGCATCTCTTAAACTAATCTTAAAATAAATTGTTTTTTCTAGTTTGTACATAACTACAATTTCTTTGATATTTGTTCAATTTTTATTCTATAAATTCTACATTTTATCTGAGACTCTTCACAAATACAGACAGTAAAATATGGAAACACGTCGCTCAGTTAATTTAATTATCATTTCAAAATCAAGCATTACCACTACTACCATCCTAACATTATTGCGAACCATAAAAGCAACATAAAAGCCGTTAAAATTCCGTTTCGGTCAGTTACTTCTAGATGTTACAAATTGACCGTGAAATATCAGAACGTAATGAATAGAACGCACTACGAGAAGATTGCATGTTTGTTTTTAACATCATATAACATTTATGAACCGGTTTGAGTTAGTTGAAACAATAATAATAGTGCATATGTATGGGTTCTATAACATAATTTTGCCGATATTTATAATTGTGTTTCACTAAAGATAATATCACCTAATGTAATTATCTCTAAATATCCATCAATTAATGTAAGCTCTCAAATATACAGCGTGCTTCACTTTACATGAAGACCCCTAAATCATTTTTTCTTATTAATAACGCAATTAGTATAATATTTTTACCCTTTGTGGATTTCAATAGACATAGAGGGAAACTATTCTAGTGGATTTTCCCTATTTAACAACTAGACAAATTATTCTATATAACTATGATTTAAAAGAAAAATTAACATGACGACTCATGCTGTATTCACTAACTAAATCTAGTAAGTTAATGGGTTTGAGGCGTTTTAAACATCTTGGTTCAGTGGTTTCTTCCATAGTTACTTTGACTATACTTCACTAATGGAACTTGTAGATCTCCTTCAATAAATTAGTTTGAACATACAACAGTGCACTAGTTATTAAGTGTAGCATTTTGCTTTGACAGCGTTGGAGTATTTCTATCTTAGAATTGTCTACTTTTTCACAAAGTTGTATAACGTACGTCTATATAGGCCTTCGTGGTGGTTTGATACACTAGGAGTTTTTTGGTAGTTGATCATTTTCATTTTTCACCTTAAAATTTACTGAGTTGCATTCGAAGTTGTTTTTTTTACTTCCGGCAGCTTAATTTCGATCTAGGTACATGGCAAGGTATTTGAAGGAGTCAACAAGTTTCAATTGTTGGCTATTTAATGTTACTGCAGAACAGTCTTTCTTTTTTGTTGTGGATGTTTTGAATTGATTTATTTTAAATAGCTTTTGTTCTCCAGTCTACCAACCATGATTGGGTCCAAAATATATCAAACAAAATAAATAAAGTTTAACCGTGATTGGGGAATATTAGTTGTTAAATACAAATGTTAATTTTGACATAATAATTCCACATTTGTAGACACACTTGTTTCCATACATACGCGATTTTATTTTCTAAATATGTAAATTGTAATATTACGTATATTAAAATGTCTGTGTAATTATTTATTCTAGAAGGAATGACGTCATGCTGTAACTATGGAGGAAACCACAAACACCGAATTACCAAGTGATGTAACCGATATACTCAGTTTAGGAAAAATTTTCCAATACAACCTTTAACCACAAAAAGCATACCAACAGACAATATCATAGCCAACATTGAGGCAATAATCAATAACTTCAACACCAACGATAAGAATACAATAAGAGCTAAGATTACTAACACAATAACAAACTTTAAACAGAAACCGAAACTTCAAACAACCCATTATCACCAAAATCTTGAACATAAAATAAAAGTCACAAAACAATTCATTAAAGACAACCCACAAATTATAATCACAAAACCAGACAAAAGCTATAAAACCCTAGTAATGTAAAAAACCGATTACGAAACCAAAATGACAAACTTACTCAAAGACAATAACGTCTACAAAAAACTAAAAACTGATCCAACCACAATATACCAAAAACAAATCAATAAAGTAATAAAACACTGAGAAAAAAGTAATCTAATATATAAAAATTAATAATGTACACCCTCAAAAATATATGGGTTACCAAAAGTACATAAAACAAACATACCTCTCAGACCGTTTGTTTCCTCAATACAAAGCCCTGCATATAGTCTATCTAAATATATTGCAAAATATAACTCCTATATTACATGCCAAAACAATTATTACTTAAAAAACTCATACGATTTGAAAACTTTTTTGAACAATATACAAATTCCAGATGATCACGTGTTAATTTCATTAGATGTTTACTCAATGTATACAAACATTCCTGTCACCCCAGCTATTTCAAATTTCACAACTTTACCAATGACAGAATTTATAAAAGCCACCGAATTTACACTAAACACAACGTATTTTCAATATAACAATCACTATTACAAACAAATCCATGGGTGTACTATGGGTACCCCATTTCAAGCGTTATTGCGCAATTACTTTTAGAACAAGTAGAAGAAAACATTTTAACAAAACTTGATTTCAAACCAATTTTCTTCAAAAGGTATGTAGATGACTGCATCATGTGTCTGTCTATTCAACAAGTAAACAACATTCTAAAAATATTTAACGCACACCACGTAAAATACAATTTGAAATAGAAACAGAAAAAATCGCTCAATTATTAATATAATAATTAATTTTTTAGATCTAACTTTAATACGCTCACAAAATAAAATTCTCACCAAACTATATCAAAAACCAACAACATCAGACAGATTCCTTAATTTCAACTCATGCCAAACAATGCCATTAAAACGAAATATAGTAACGAATGCAGTGTTTAATCTTTTAATGGTAGATATTTTCCTTTATTGTAGTCCCTTTTGACATATACTCATTAAAAGAGAATCCCCTCCGTGTCCCAGAAAACTGTGCCCATCACTTTTCTCGCAGAAAATTGCGCTTTTGTCTTCTTGGGCGGTGAAGAGCCCGTATAAACCCATTGCATAGACTCTTGCTTCAAGGGAGGGTCCCAGTAGTGTAACCAAGTTCCATAAGCAATTACAGTTCTATTTAGGAAGTCTTCATCTTGAAATAAATAAAAGAGTCAAATTCCCTTCATAAATTTGTCGTTTACAGAATTTTTGTTCAGACTGAAAAGCCTGGGAATGCATCGCGACGACACGTTGATCATTCCCAAATCTTTGTGTAGAACTTACAAATCTTAAACTTGCTTGATGGTTTCTTCTGTTTGTCCTTCTAGAGGTCTTCTACACTTAGGGTCATCATAAATGAATTCTCTGCCCCATTTGAATTGCTTCCACATACACTGCTTCTTCATACACTTTCAACATTCTCTCATAGATATTCTTTGGGCTACTGCATTTTTTTGATCAAAAATTTCATGATAGTTCTGTGTTCAAGTTTTAATACATTCATTTTTTCTTCTTTAAACGAACGTAAAAGAGATGGCACTACAAAATGTCACAGAAACGTCACGTAAGAAAATTGTCGCGATAGAATATTGCTTTCATAGCTAGATAGATAACATAAAAAACTCCCCTCGTGTTTATTGAGTAAAAAACAAAAAGTCTCATCGGAGAGGTTTATTCTTCGAGGCATAATATTACTGTTTAATATATCGTATGAAAATCATAATGTTAATTTGAACGTGCCTACAACTACGCAATATATTATTACTCTATCTAGTTCTAATGAAGACCATAACCCTGTGACAATCCTTGTGGTGGTCGTCGATACTTAAGGTCGGCGGGGTCGCACCGTATATAACTAACACCTCTAATGCACATGTAACAACAGTACAGCCTATTGTCAAAAATAAAAATAATATTGCTCTATTTTTATGTATATGCAGCAAATAAATGTATAGTGTTATTCTAAAGAAAATTTCCATTTTTAATATGTACAAAAATAAAAGCACTAATTTTTTCAGAAAGAAACCGGATATTATTTTAACAAGAAGACATAGGAAAAAGTTATATATGACCAAAACCGTATTGTTCAATATGTTCTTCTACGATATAAACGGCATTAGAAAGTGTATTCCTAGGTATGTATTCAATGACATCTGTTGTCGATTTTTTAAGTTTCTCACGAGAAGTCGGTCTTCTAAGAAATTCCCTTTCTTTGAGGTAACTCCATAACCAGTAGTGCCGGATTTATGTTTGGTGATCTAGCAGAGCAACTGTTTGGAAAATGCCTACTAATTACTCGATATCAAATGTGATAATAGTGTTTTTACGGTATTGTCCATGTGAGGTGGAGCTCAGTCCTCGTAAAGGCAAAACCATTGTGTATGACAAATAAAACAACTATAAACAAAATAAATATCGTAAAAAAGATCTCTATTGTTACATAGAAGAACGACTAATAGTTATTGAACACGGTGATGGTCATATTTAACTTTTTCCCATGTTTTCTTTTTATAATAAAATTCTCTTTCATCATGAACAAATCAGTGCTTTTATTTTTGTATAATTTATAAATTTGACAACCTTATGGCTATTACAAACTGAGAACTTACTTTAGAATAACCTTATGCAGTGTGTCCCCGGATCGACTTTAAAAGAGGAAAACATTTTTTATTTTTGATTTCTCAGAAAATTTCACTCTTGATGATTTACTCTGCTTGTTTTCAAACCCCCAAAATACAAATAACTTTTTATTTAACTCAAACGGTTCTCGAGAATATATCATTTTTCTTCAAAATTTGGACTTAACAGTTTTTATTCGTAATTTTTGGAAGTAACAACTCGAGTAGGCGGATTTCATTGAAAAATACAACTGACAGCAGTTGACAAATTAAATAAGTTAGTATAACTGCAAATTAAATCTTCGCTAATTTAAACAGTATTTATGCTATAATGTTGACTTTACAACAAAGAATTTATCTAATTCAATGTTAAGAACATTGGCTAAATTTACTAGCGACATGGACTACGACCTGTATGGCGCTCAAAAGAAAGTATGGAAAATGCTTCCGAACAGAAAAAAACAAGTTAACGAGTTCGTGCAGACCAAAGGAGTGCCAATACATACATGGCAACAGCATTTCAAACAGCTTTACGATGTCGAAGAAACGCTAAATATAAATGCATACGAAACAGATACGAATGGCACAGTCACTCACGAGGAGATAGCAAAACTCAAGAAATTAAAAACCAGAAAATCACCCGGTTCGGATGGCATCCCCAACGAGCTTTTAAAATATGGAGGTCACGAACTCACACAGAAACTGCCGCAACTATTTAACGAAATCTGAGACGAGACGGAAACACCAGACGAATAGCATAATAGCATCACCATACCCATATTTAAGAAACGGCTAAAAACCTGCCCACAAAACTATAGAGGAATAACCCTCTTAAATACAGCAGTGAAACTATTCACGAGTATTCTCAAGGACAAACTGGAAATGCAAATTATGATTGCTGAAGAAAAACAGGGCTGCACAAAGGGGCGGTCAATAACAGACGCAGTATTCACAATAAAACAAATCAAAGAAAAGGCTATAGAGTACAGTATGCCAGCGTACATTTGCTTCATTGACCTAACAATGGCCTTTAACAGGGTTCGTTTGGGAGACATTCTGCATATATTGATAGAAAATAAGGCACCGGCGAACATAACAAATATAATCCATAACCTGAATAACAATAACGTATCAAAGTAGGAGATCAATTCACTGACAACATCCCAACACCGGGAGGAATTAGACAGGGTGACAGCCTAAGTCCCTTTTTGTTTAATATTCTCATGGATAAAATTATAAACAAAGTAACAGATCTTTACCTCGGATACAGGCTGGGCAACAAAAAATTGGTATGGTGTGTTACGCCGATGATGCGGCAATTATTGCCGAATCAGAAAACGACCTACAGAGACAACTCTACAGGTTCTTTCAAGTGAGTCGCCAACTCAATATGAACATTTCTATCAACAAAACCAAATGTATGATAATCACGAAAGATGCGCTCAGATGCAAGCTAGTGGTGGAGGATAATCCCATAGAACAGGTGATGCAATTCAGATATCTGGGCATAGACATATCAAGTACCCACGACCCAGTTAAAGACCTGAGGAGCCAAATTAACAAGGCATCCGCACTATCAGGATATCTACGAGATATAGTCTGGTCAAACCCGTACATGTGAAAAGATAGCAAAATTAGAATCTACAAGACTTGCATCAGACCGATTATGACGTACGGTATAGAAGTCCGCGAAGACACCAACAAGACGAAACACATGCTAAGGGCCGCCGAAATGAAAACACTGAGAACAATAGTGGGGAAGAGAAGAAGAGACAGGGTGAGAAACTCGGATATCAGGGAACAATGCGAGATACAAGACATTGTGAGATGGGGAGACAGTGTAAGAGGCAGTGGTACAGCCATGTAGGACGGATGGACGAGAACAGACTTCCGAAGATAGTCCTAGAGAACAACCCGCTCGGCTACAGACCTATCGGAAGGCTACCTAAGAGATGGAGAGATAGCTGGCTATCTACCTTTCAGGAAAAGACGCAGGGGCAATTTCAGAATTAACAGATCGACAGATCTCTAAGTAGTAGAAGAAGAAGAAGAATGTCAAGGAACTGGGGAAGAGTGCTACCGAGTTGTTATTAGGAAATTCGCCCAAAAATATTCGGAAGTTACCATTTCAAATTCCGGAACAAAAAACATGGTGACCAAATTCCTTAAAACAAGCTCGGTTTTAAACATTAAGAAGTTAAAGAAATTGTTCGATGAAGACGATGCTGCCTCAGTTCTCGCCGTTCATTCCGCAAGATAAGCTCCAAGGTTGTCTTTAAGAAGGAGGGCAATAATAACAGGGATAAGTAAATCTCATTTACAAAAAATATTTAAGGAGAACAAAATTTTACCATTTAAATCGCAATTTAGGCAAACTTTAGAAAATCGTGATGAAGCCAAACGTATGGATTTTTGTTTAGAAATGGGCTACAGTATTTTGGAAGATTCAAATTTTCATAAACGAATTATGTTCTCCGATGAATAAACCTTTTCAACCAACGGAGTCGTTTCGTCTCACCATTGCCGGTACTGAAGTGAGACGAATCCAAACTTTAGAATTACTTGTCGCAGACAATATTTAAAAAAAATTAATGTGTGGTGTGCGGTTTCGTATCATGGCATTATTGGGCCATATTTTTTTGATCAAAATTTAGACCGTAATTCATATTTGGAAATGTTGCAAAATTTTTTAACTAATGGACTGGATGCATTGACGGTAAACTACCGAATGGAAATGTTTTACCAGCACGATGGGTGCCCTGCTCATTATGCCGGCATTGTTCGCCAATGGCTCAATACAGAGTTCCATGGTAACTGAATAAGAAGAGATGGTCCTATTTTATGGCCACCGACAAGTCCTGATCTAACAATAATGGACTTTTATCTGTGGGGTCGTTTAAAACAAATTGCGTACAGTAAGCCACTAGACAATGATGAAGAGCAATTAAAAAATACAAAATGAAGTCCAGTCCTTATCAATCTTAGAAATAAGACGAAGTTTCAATGAATTTAATGCTCGCTTTGAAATCTGTGCAGAAAAAGGAGGAGCATTGTTTGAATTGAAAATGAATAGTTTAGTTTTTTGAGAATTGTATTTTACTTTACCATTATTTGTTAAATTTATTAAATAAAACTTGAGTCCAATTTGTATATTTTCTAGCAAGAAAATGATATTATCTCGAGAACCGTTCTAGTTAAATAAAAAGTAATTTATGGTTTGAGGGTTTGAAAACAAGCAGAGTAAATCATCAAGAGTGAAATTTTCTGAGAAATCAAAAATAAAAATTTTTCCCCTCTTTTAAAGTCGATCCGGGTATATACTGTATATAACAGTGTACTGGTGATAACAGGAAATATTCAATAATCTTGTCCGTGAGTCTACTATTACTACTAATAGTCTATATTTTAAATTGAATTAACTTAGCGTGCTATTTCGGAAGATGCAAAATTATTTAGACTTTTTCCTGGAAGGATATTATTACAGAAGTTGGGTTCCGTTCTGGGGTTAATAAAATTGCAGCTTAAGAAAGACTTAATCACGTTATCGCCGGCCCGTTCGAAATCATCATGCGGCAACGGTTATTTCCTTTTTATGGCCGAAAGCCATCGTCCTAATTTATTTTGTATCTTAATAATAACCGACCGCGCGTGCACTCCTTTCAAAGATCCGATAGATTGGAGGAAATGGATTTTCGCTTATTTTAATCTCTTATACCGTCGTCTAGCCAATATCGTTCTCAGAAGTTTTCCAATCCCCTAATAGCCTTCCATAGTCTTGTTACCGCCGAGTAATATTTTCTTTTGTGACGTATGTGCAAAAGGTTGTAAGGTATCTGGCGGTCGGATCGTGTTATGTGCCCTTCTAACCGGATTCCCCCGTTAATTGAGATCGGTGTGCTGTATATGGGGAGTTTCACCACGGACAGCCTGCGGGCTACTCCACGCCCTCCGAATAACTGAAATCTCCTCTAACACGAGTTTGTTAACTCCCCAGCTTAACAAGGAATGTCTCGTAACGACGCTTAAGTCGTAAACTATCTCACAACTTTCTCTATTCACTAATCAACAAGTAACAATGCTATAAATTGAATGAGATTTCATCTGTTTTCTCTAAAGGAAACAACTCTTATTTATGCTTGAGTTGTGTCAAGAAAAAATTTTGAAAATCATAAATGAAACGAACTTCATTTTGGCGAAGTTGCCTAGTCATCGAAAAAAAAATCGTTAAATAGAAACGTCGCTATATAGAAATAACAAAACATTTTTGGATCAAATTTATTATTATAAAAATACACACATACTACATACAGAATAGAAAATTTGAAAAGTAGAGATATACATACATATGTAACTTACTTTTTTAATAATAATAATAATAATAATCTTTATTGTCCAACAGTACAAACCATTTATAGGACATATAAAATAAGAGGTATTACAAAAATAGTTAAATATTAAACATTTAAAACATATTTCTATATAATTTATTATAATTAGCTGACATGTGAGAAACAGGAGACTTAACTAGTATGTTGGTCCTAGCTCTTCGAGTAGCAATGATAGTGAAATGACGAGTATCTCGAGCCGGCACGTTAAAGTTTATTTGAGCAAGTAGTGAAGGGGAATCAGTTCTATTTGTTAGCAAGTTTAAGAGAAATTTCGCACTGGAACAGTCACAGCGACACGACAGAGATTGAAAACCATGGTATGATAATAAATTTATATAATCAACGTCATGACCAGGGTAGATGCCATTTATTTTATATGACAGATATTTTAAGAACCTCCTTTGAACGCGTTCTATCGAAATGTGCTGATGTAAATAATATGGATACCAGACTACGGATGCATATTCCAACTTGCTACGCACTAGGGTGTAATATAATACTTTCACACTGTTTAAGTTACTAAATGAACGACATGATCTCAAAAGAAATCCCAGAGATTTAGAGGCTAAAGAACAAATTGTCGATATGTGTTGCGTGAAAGTTAGTTTATCATCGAAGAAAACTCCTAAATCCTTGATTACAGACTTTCTAAAAATAGGCGTGGAATTCGATGTATATTTATATAGTAAAGGATTGGAGCTCCTTGTGTAAGAAACAATTGCACATTTTTCCACATTTAAAGAAATTAAATTTAGATTACACCATTCTTTGATTATGTTGAGGTTAGTCTGCAGTTTGACACAGTCAGCACGATTGTTAACCACATTATAAATTTTTAAGTCATCCGCATGACCCAAAAAGTCACTGTTTAGCTTTTCTAGTAAATCATTAATATATATGTTGAAGAGTAAAGGCCCAAGATTCGAACCTTCGGGGACACCAGAAATGGAAATGATATTGGATGAATGACCATTATAATAAACATAACCCGTTCTATGTGATAAGTATGACACCATTAATTGTACAAGGGATGAAGAGAAGCCAACCTAATCCAATTTGGCAACAAGCAAGTTGTGATCTATGGAGTCAAAGGCCTTGGAGAAATCCGTATATATGACATCTACTTGCATACGCTGATCCATTGCACTCGAGAGATATTGAGCAATTTCGACTAAATTTGTAATTGTAGATCTTCCAGAGACAAATCCATGTTGATGTAGAGATAAAACAGATTTTATGTTATTACATATTCTAGTGTATAATATGTACTCAAACACTTTACTGAAGTTAGTTAAAATACTAATCGGTCTATAATTTTTTACTTCTGATTTGTCACCACTCTTGAAAACCGGAACGAGTCTGCTGATCTTCCAGGAGTTTGGAAACGTACACGTTTTTATTATCAAGTTGAATAATACTGTAAGTGGTGTAGCTAATATAGAAGCACAGTCACGTACCAAAAAGCTCGGAATATTATCGCTTCCCGAGGTAAAGTCAGATTTCAATCTACTTGCACTATGTTTCACTTCACTCTCATGAACGCGGTCAACACCAAAGGAAGGATGACCACTCAGTAAAGTTGTAGGAAAAGACGTATTATTATGGAAGGCTTTAGAGAACTCCAACGCAAACCCATTCACTATCTCCAAGGGCTGAGTGAGGTCATCCTCACCGCAATGCATATCTCCTGGAATTCTGGTTGATGAACGTTTGGCATTAATAAATCTCCAAAATGCCTTTGGATTAGTTATGATTTCTGATTCAACCCGAGTCCGGTATGTGTTATAAGCAGCCCCTGCCCCATTCTTCACCAGATGTCTCACTCTTCTGAATTCATTTAAATAATATGAAGATTTTGTAGATTTCCATTTTTTGAAATAATATTCTTTCCTATGGATTAGCTGCTCAATTTCACCAGTAAAGTCCGTAATTTTTTGTTGAACTGTCACTTAAAAAACGTTTGGTGTTCATAAAAACTTTCACATGCGTTTCACAACTGGAATATATTATCCGGTACGTTTTCACACAATTTCAGTCCTTGTCACACATCATCTTCAAAAGATTTTACAAAGTTGCCAATTGCAGTCTCGAACTCTTGCCATTTTTTAATTCGGACAGTAGCAATTTGTCCTCCTCATCGCAGTCAATGGACACTGAAATCCAGCTTTTGAAAAGAATTTCTAATTGTTTTTTCGGTAACGTCCACACTCTTGCCAATATGGAAATGCATTCACAAAATTGATGAAAATGTTGTCTGCCGACTCGTTTTCTTCAGTTTCTCTAATAATTTCGTTCAGTACTTATAATAATTTTATATCTTTTATATGTTTTATAATGCCTTGGTCCATAGGCTGCAGCTTGAACGTAATATTTGGTGGAAAAAATACCAGCATTATGCTTTGTAGCTTAGATTGTAAACTGTGAGGATATGCAGGGCAATTATCAACAATTAGTGCTATTTTCCTATGTTGCTTTGTTATTGATTTTTCTAGTTTTACCAACCATTGTTTAAATATTTCAGTTGTCATCCATGCTTTTTTTATTGAAGTTGTAGTCTACTTCCAACGATTTCACACCTTTGAAGCATGTTGGATTTTTACTCCTGCAATTACGAAAAGATGTAGTTTTTCCATTCCAGTCATATTCGCCCCCCATCCCCCGAAGCATTTGTCACCCTTGAATGACAGTCCACTTGCTCTTTTCTGTTATACAGTGTCCCTACTTAAGTTTTTCTAGCCAGCCGGTGTTTGTTTGAAATTCTGAATGTTCAATAAATTTTGCATATTTAAATGCCTTTTCCTTAATTAGCGGACCTGATATTGGTATATTTTTCTCACGAAGCATTTTCACCTATTTTAAAACGGCTTCATCCACATCTTTGCATAAGCAAAGCTTAATCCGCTTAACACTTATGCCCAATTTAATCGAAATATCTTTTTTCTTAATTGAACCGGTTTATTTATAAACAAATGATAACTGTCTAAATGAACAGTTTCCAAGAATTTTATAAATATAATATTTCTTTGCGGGCAAAAACCGGGTGGTAAAAAAAACTTCGCAATAAAGAACTTTTTTCCGTTAAGTACAAGTTAAAATACATGCAATTGTATTCTGAAGTACAATGTGCACATGAAAAAAATCGTTAAATAGAAATATTCTCTAAAAGGTGATTCGTAATACAAGTTCGACTGTAAAGGCTAATTTGCGTAATACCGTACATTACTAGTTTCAACTTGCATATAAATTAGGAACTTGAAGAATGACAAGCTGCCACAACCGATTATGTCAGTTCTGCAAGAAATATTTTTGTTCTTCAATTATGCCAAATGTTGTAAACGTATCATCAATAAATTTATGAATTAATAATAATATAATGTAATTATGTTCCACGTTGCTGCGCTCTAATGTAAAAGAAACACCTTTACAAAATTAAATTAATAATAAATGTAAGGTAAAAGGAACTAGTAAAAGCCCCAAAAGGTGGAAGCCATATTTGTAACGGACTTTTGTCCGTCACTGTATAAATTATCGAACAAATTTGTATTAATGCTTTTTATGTCACTTTAACATTAGTGGGTTCAATAATTTAATATACCGGGTGTCCCAGCGTAGCGGTTAAGTCCATTATTGGTATCTAATAATGTAGATAGCGAATAATTTTTAATACAAAAATTGTAGACAATCATAAGCTCTACAACGTAAAAATATTTTTATTTATACAGAGTGTTCGACCACGACGAACCAACACAAACATATGTTTTTTTAAACGAAATGCTATGAATTTTTTTACATTTTATGATAGCCCTTAAAGGGCTGAGTAAACTGACATTGACTTGTATTTGCCGATTTTCAACTGTTTCTGAGATATGGCGATTTTTCGTTAAAAATTGTACAACATTTGAAAAGTTGCTATGAAATAACTACTGACGATGAAATACTTTTTATGGGCTCAATTAGTAGATACCTTTCCAGTACGTGAAAGTAATGTTTATTTTGACATATTTACGCATGTTCTTTAGAATTACATGCCATTCTAAAAAATTAAAAATTCTAAAAAAAATTAAATGGAACACCCTGTATATTAATGTGCTATTGAAAAGTTCTTAAAATTTGCTATTCAAAAATATCTACTTTCTTCCACCTGTGGGCGATATTGCAAAAGTTATAGGGTGTTATATCTGATTAAACCCGATTACAACTTAAAAATATGAGTTGCCATGACTTACATTCCACATAGCATAACTAAAAGTAAAAGAGAAAAAATACCTACTAATATTTTCTTTTTACAAATAAGTAATTTTTAATAAAATTTTGAAAACTCATGAAATGAAAAGTTTGGAAGTTCATGGATTAGCAATATTTGAAAAAATATCGCAGTCGTTATGTCTCAAAAAATGTAAAACTTCAAACTTAGATATATAACTTGCGTTGAAAAGCAAACCGTCAATAAGAGCATTTAAATTTACTTTATAAAAAACAGCTATCTTGAAGAACATAGTGGCGTAAGCTACTATTTTCAAGCATCACAGCTACTATAAGCTATCAACTAACAAATTAGAAAATGCGTATGTTTGGTTTTACAGTATGTTCTTATTATTTAGTAATAAAATATGAAAACAAATACGTGTACAAAAATTTATAATAAATGTTCGAAATTCTGCCCTTCTACTTCTAAACACTTTTGAAGTCGTGTTTCATATGACCTATAGACATTCGCCATTAGTTCTTGATTAATAGAAGAAAATACTTCTCGAATTCTTTCTTGCATATTCTCTCTTCTTTAAGGTTCTGTTAATAAAGTTTTTGCTTACGTCGAGGACTCTAGAAAGTTCACGTACGCTTGTATGTGGGTTTTCTTGAACGCATAACAAAACATCCATTTGCGCATCTGCGTTTTCTATGGTACTATTCTTTTTTTTCATACAGAATACTGCCAGTTTCTTCAAATCTTGTTAACAATTTCTGAAAAGCTTTTGTCGATGGCAGTCGCATATTTGGATATTTTTGCCTTTATATTCGTTGTGCCAGCAAACAATTTCGAGCACTTTCCCCCAAAACATAGACCATATTTATTAATTCAAATTTTAAATATTTCATTTTGCACACAATGTATATTCATGTACTTATAATGACGATGTCTCTTTAAACTGTAGCTATAAATCTAAGTTTGACGTTTAAACAATTTTTGAGACACAGTGACTGCGATATTTTTTATACTATTGCTAATTCATGACACACAGCGACTGCGATATTTGTTATACTATTGCTAATTTATTAAATTTTCAAACTTTTCAAGAGCTTTAAAGTTTTAATAAACATTACTTATTCTTAAAAAGAAAATATTAGAAGTAACTTTTTTCGATTAATTTTAGTTATACTAGCCGTGCAAGTCATGGCAACTCATATTTTTAAGTCGTAATCGGGTTTATTCAGGTAACGCCCTATAACTTTTGCAATATCACCCACAGGCGTAAGATAGTAGATACTTTTAATTAGTAAATTTTAAGTATTTTTCAATAGCATATTAATAAATTTATTTTTTCTTATTTTATTAATTTTTTTTAGAATTTTTAACTTTTGCGAATGGCATGTAATTCTAAAGAACATACGTAAATATGTCAAAATAAACATTACTTTCACGTACTGAAAAGGTATCTCTACTAATTGAGCCCATGATAAGTATTTTATTATCAGTCGTTATTTCATAGCAACTTTTCAAATGTTGTACAATTTTTAACGAAAAATCGCCATATCTCAGAAACAGTTGAAAATCGGCAAATACAAGTCGATGTCAGTTTAATCAATCCTTTAAGGGCTATCATAAAATGTAAAAAAAAATATAGCATTCCATTTAAAAAAACATAAGTTTGTGTTGGTTCGTTGTTGTCGAACACTCTGTATAAATGAAAATATTTTTAAATTGTACAGCTTATGATTATCTTCAATTTTTGTATTAAAAATTATTCGCTATCTATATTATTAGATGCCAATAATGGACTTTACAGCTACGCTTGGACACCCGGTATACATTCTAAAATATGTTTAATTTGTCTAAAGTCAATTAGTAGTGAGAAAGATGATGTTTTTGTTAATTTTCTAAATGCATTTTTGGACGTCATAATATTGTGCGTTTGAGTACAGTTCTTGCTTTTTACGCGTGATACTTCGGAAAAACACTGTTTTTAGCTATTATTTCTGCAAGTCCGGGCCTATATAAGGCGACGACTTTGTTAGTAAAGTTAGAGTTCTTCTCGGCAGTCTGGGGAAATTCTCTCACAGAGGTATCCTGGCAGTCTGGGAGAATTCTCACCAAACTCCCTGCCAGTACAGAGAGTACCTAGTCATTCTGGCAGTCTAGAAAGGCAAGTGGTTTTGTTTCCAGGCAGACCGTGGAAAGAAAACAATACCGTTCCCGTAAAGCGTTATAACTATAGATTACATATTTACATTAAATGTAATTTTCAAATAAATTTGATGATTAATTAACTATTTTATAGCGACTTCATTTTATAAATATTTGCTTATTTAGGGAAAAAAAATAATTCGTTATATTTTATTCATAACACAGTACGCTGTTATACCTACACTATAATTCTATTCGTTAATAAAAGCAGTTAATGTGTACTGAAATAACATGTTTTATTTTCTGGCAAATTTGTGATACGACGTTTGTGGCCAAATTATTTACCGCTCGTGGAATATGTTCAGGTTGTCCGCCAGTTGCCATGGTTTGTGTAGGTCGTTTTTGCTTAAACATTTTATATTGTCGGACTGGGTTAAATTTAAATATTTGGAGTTTTACCGGTTGGTTTGAAATTTATGGCGAATTGTAAAAAATCGCATAAAAAAATTAAACCGACAGGCAAAAAGCATCAGTTCAAAGTTGTAATTGTATTAATACATAACACATTTTACAGTCTCATTTCCATATTTCGGGATGAAAATCAAAAGTTTCAAACACAGCAGGCTTCTATATCACAACATTTTAGTTTGTAATACTAAATTTCCTATATTTTTTGTAATATTTTCTGTCCGTTTGATATATACCAATAACATAAACAAGAAAATCAATATTATATTTTAGATTAGATAGTAATGTTTCAAAATAAAGGCTGCTAAATTTGATACAAAATATTGATGGTTATCATCAGGGATTGGAAATCAGTTTTACGTGACGTCAATTCCAGGGATGCATCGTGAACATCATGATGGCTGATTTGGGTTTTTTTTAAGGCGAATCAAAATACATAGAGAAACAAATACTTACTCAGTAACAGTAAATGCAGAAGCAATATTGCACTTCCACATTGAGAGTTTCAAATGAATGTAAATCACTTAAGAGGGGCGTTTACCTATCGAAAATTAAGGCATCGCCGTTTCGCGTTTTTTGAACTCATTTTTTAATTTTAGAATCTCAAATTTGGGTTAGTGATGCAAAAGGCATCAATTTATAATGTCAAGGTCCGTTTTTGTACTAATTTAGTTTCTTAAGAAAGTTATGTGTTTTAGAAATAACCACAAAAATGCATGAATTTGATTAATGTCTACTAACTAAGGCTGGTACACAAAAGAAAAAAAACCACCACTACGCGACAGCAGCACATTTGATGTACGATATAAAGAAAAAATCAAATTTATGTAATTATTTTTAAAGATAAAAAACATTAAACAGTAAACATTGTCACACACATTTTACACGAGGTTTTTCCAAGCTAATCTATCCCGACTTTACGGTATCTCTACCGATCCTAGCGAAGACGAAAATCTATCGGAATCACACACACATTTTACACGAGGTTTTTCCAAGCTAATCTATCCCGACTTTACGGTATCTCTACCGATCCTAGCGAAGACGAAAATCTATCGGAATCGGTCGGCTATTGCAGACTTACATGCGAGTGATAGTTTAATTACAAACTGTCACTCGCATTTAAATGTCATATATACTTATAATATTCGAGTGTATAATAATATAGCAGTTATGGGCAAGCGAAAATTGGCTTATTATAAAACATCAACAACATCAACAGTTCCGTAAGTACTAATTTTTTATACATTATGTTTCCCATCTATAGTATTCCTTTATCTATGACAGAATCTGTGAATAAAACCGAAGCGCTGTGACAAAACCGAATATCGTCTACCTCCACCTACTCACACCCCCTTGCGTCTACCCGTCCCGCGAGTAATATAAGTTGCATAAGTTTCTATTTGTTGGTAAACGCCCCTCTTAATTGTTGCATATGCTCAGGTGGTAATAATTGTCTATCACCGTAAATAAATGCATACATTGAAAACGACCTCTCAACATCTACCGTTATATAGGGCATACTTAAAGTGCATAAGGTTTATAAATGGGGGCAAATTTATTCCCGATTCGGAAAAATCTACTTTTTTACCAGTAAGTAAGTTAACAATTCGGTGAACAGTGCGAATTCCTGGATTGTTTTTTAGAACTGTGTCAAATTTTTGATTGACATTATTAGCAGCAGCTCCATACTATATTCATAGCGTTAGTTATAGAATATTATGGGTTTAGTTTAGTTTAGTTTATTATTAAAACTTTTTACAATAGTATGTGTAGGTCACGTCATTATTTAATACAATATATAGTTAAAACAGTAATTTGCTACATTGCAACATAAATAACAAAAAAAAAACAATACATAATACAAACAAAATACATTACAACTATTACAATAAAGAAAAATATTCCTCCATGGAGTAACAGTTTAAATCATACAACAATTCTTTTAATGCGGTTCTGATTTGATGGTCGTAATAAGTTCTAGATTGCGGATGGCTACAAGTATTTTGGAATAATGTTATTAAATATTGGCTAAGTCTATCTAAATAGTTGGGCCCCTAAATTCTTGTTAACCTTGTAAAATAGAAACAGAATCATTCGTATCCAGTAGCTGTAATATTGTTGTAACGTTGTCAAAATGTATGTGATATAGAAGGCTGCTTTTATCCGTGTGCTCCAGCGTATGACAACAGGTTCTGGAGATAGTGATGCACGTGGTGTTTTTTCACGAAATAAATGCTTGCGTACAGGTACACTTAGTTGTAAAAAAAAGCTTCCACTAAAATTTCGAATATCACCGCTCCAATCTCTACCACTCGGGCTTATTTTGAAGGTCAAGGTTTACTGACTATATAAAAGACGTATTTGAATGTTTTCCATTGATTCACTTATGCACATATATAAAAGAAACTGTTTCAAATCTTCATTCGGTTATTTTGTAAATAGTAATACGTAATACATGTAACATTCTGTACAAGGATAAACTGAATAAACTTTAGTTACCGATCAAAGAAGTAGTGCGTAAACAGATGACAGTAAATATAACAGTAAGGTATTAGAAAAAAATTGCAAAAAGAATGAATGGGGAATTGGTCACCCTCATTCTGGTAGCCACGAGAATTATCGCGGAGATAAAAGTGTGTATAAAAAGGAGTTTCTAGATGCAGGAGGGGATTATTATTAGTTCAGTTAGTAATGTGAACATCAGATATAAAGTAATAAATATAAATTCAGTCATCAAGATAAGTATGTCATAATAAATATTTTTAGTCCGTTTAAGGTTATTTTATTCAATGCGTGTTAGTGTCTTCATCGTTTTGTTACTGTTATTTTTAATATCGCCTGGTTCTATTTGTATATCCTAACTATCGAAGATAACAACGTTAAAATGATGTGACTACTCCGGAAAAAGTGCGAACAGACTTATCACACGCACTTCATACAGAATACACAAATGTATGAGTGTTGTTCTGTATACGCTCAGTGCTGCTGAAGATGACAATATAGTTGTCGAAATACGTATTTAGTTCTTTGTGATTTAGTGTGGCAAAGGTGTTGTAGTGTTTTTATTTAGAACAACGAACCGTTGTATCCATATCATGCAACGGGTACAGGCACTATTGCCAGCAGATTTCCTGCATAGATTGGCTTTCATCAATTAATACAACAGAAAATCTTCAGATTTTTGGTCAAGTATTCTACACCGACGAGACTAATTTCTCAAAACTTGCTATTATTAATTTTCATAATAAGCACACGTGGCCAGAAGGAAACGCACAACTTTGGAGACATCAATTCTCTGTGCATGTGTGGGCCGGAATTGTTGGAGATTACTTGATAGGTCCATATTTTTTGACGATGAAGTTACATGGAGAAGTATACCGTCGCTTTCTTGGAGAGGAGCTACCGCTAATGTTGGAAGAAGTCCCGTTGCAATTAAGACTGCAAATGTATTTTATGCACGATGGTGCTCCAGCACATTTCAGTTTAATTGCTTGTGTGTGCACAACCGTGGCCTCCGCAATTTCCAGTCTTAAATTCTCTAGATTTTTTTCTCTGGCGTCACCTTAAATCACTAGTCTATACGACTCCCATTGAAAATATTGATAAGCTGAGAAGTCGTATTGTTGCAGCATTTAAGACAATTCGTAACACCCCCGGTATTATTAATCGCACTCACCAATCAATGCAACAGAGGGTAGAAGCTTGCATTGCAGTTGATGGAGGTCATTTCAAGCAATTTTATACGTTAATTTTATTGTATTCGTACATTTTATTGTATGAATTATTAAATTTACTATTAAACATCTTATAACTTCAAAACTATTCCGTTTAAGACATACATTCATATGAACTTTTATGATCATAATAAATTTAGGAATCAGCCCATTAGAACATTATATATGTACATGATCTTCAGCTTGTCGAATTTTTTCGAATTACGTTACTCATTTAAGTCCAGTACTGGGGGATTATTCTCATGAGGATAGCGATATCGCTATCCGTCAAGGCCACTTTATGACGTCAATAGCGATATCGCTACGAGGTATTCTGCAGACATAGCGATACCGCCATGATTCTTTTTGACGTCATAACTTAGCGATATCTCGCTATATTTAGCGAGACTAAAAATAGGGTCGCTATAATTTATCGATATCGCTATGATATGCTTATAAGTTCATTACGGTTATGTTTTTCCGACTTGCTTCTTTTTAGTTGACATTTGATATAGAATTACCACTTATTTGCTGATGACACAATAATTTATTTAGCTGGAAAAAACTATAATGACATAGTTAAAAAAATGAATATTGATCTTCAAAATTTACAAAATTGTTTAGAAACTAACAAACTAAAACTAAATTTAGAAAAAACCAAGGCTATGGTATTAAATGAAGGCAAGATTGAAAATAAAAACGGTAATTTGAAACTGGGAAACGCAGAGCTTGGATGGGTGGAGAGGGTAAAATATTTGGGAGTGATTATTGACAAGAAATTAAAATTTACCGACCTTGTAGAGTGTATAAGTAAGAAAATAGCGAAGAAAATAGGAGTGCTAAACCGATGCAGCAAGTTCTTAAGTGAATATACAAGGAAAATGGTTTATAATACGATAGTGCTTCCTCATTTTTATTTTGCTGGAACAATACTCTTTTTGGTTAGCTCAAAAGATATAAATAGATTGCAATTATTGCAAAACCGGGCAATGAGAGTAATATTACAGGTGGATAGATATACAAACATACAGTGGATGCTAAGTAGGTTGCAGTGGTTGGGACTAAAAGCTATGGTAGAAATTTCTGTGTTAATTTTCATACATAGGATTATATTAGGATTAATACCAGACTATTTTAAGGAATATGTAGTGCAATTTAAAGACATACACGAATATGACACAAGAAATAAAAACGATATTATTTTAGAACAGAAGGAATCTAGACAGGGACAAAACAATGTAGTTTTTAAGGGAACTGTGGTTTATAACAAATTACCAAAATCAATTAAAGATATTTTAGAGATAGATAAATTTAAGCATAAGTTAGTAGAACTATATCGAAATAATGAAGTACAATAGTATGAAAATGGTTTTGATATTTCAGGGATAAGTTGTCATTATTAGATTAGATTTGGTGTTGAATGTTATGAGCTTAAGAAGAATGAATGAATACATGTTATGTTATAAGTTATAATTAATAGGATATAGAAAGGATTGTAGTTATATAGCAATGTAAAAAATGCTAAATAAAGTTATTATTATAAAAGTAATTTCAGATTTTCTGTTTCTTATTTGTCCGACAATGGCAGCTTTCTATGGGCAATATCTAGCCATCCACTTGTTGGAAAGAGAAGAAAGAAAAAGTGAAATTCGCAGGCTAAGGATACTAAGACAAGGATTAAGGGACACCTTGAACCCATTTTCAATAACAGACGAGGAGTTCATTAGAAATTTACGTTTGACAAAAGCAGTAGCAAGAAATCTGATTAATAATATCGATATCATATTTAATCAAAGGCATGTTGCTACAGCTCTCGACAAATAAAATAGGACACATCTTATTACGACTTTAGCTTAATTTTATTTGTGTGAGGTCTTTTACTAAAACAATTAATGTTATCAAATACCTTGCATATATTATAAATGTCAAATATTTTCATCAATATCTGTAATCTTGACTTAAAATAATTAAAAAATATGTCCCATTTTATTTGTCGAGAACTGTACATCCATTCCAACATATTTAGCTGTAAGATTTTTATTAGAATCTAAAATAATAAACAAAACATTGCAGTTGGATCTTCTTTATTCAGTAATATATATATAACTTTGCACAGGTTCTATGTACACTATATTTTCTGTTATGGTAGTTACCAAAGACATGTTGACAATAGTTTATTAACAGCCCTTGGCCAAGCATCTTTTGGTAGATGTACTGACATGAACAGTATTAAATGCTCCTTTTGGTTCTGCGCTATCTCTCTTCTCGATTTCGTGACATGTTTGAATAATAATACACTTTATACACTCACAAACGTCAAACACACACATCAACACCATAAATGTAAATGAATGTCCTTTTCTGCCTTTACCCCTGTGCTTTACCCCATTTCCCTATAATATTACCACTATTACCAATGTCATGTTCGTAATGCAAACATGATTTTAAAAATGTTACTAAAAAGTTAAGTATGTTGTGTAGAATAGGTCGTAGCGACACTCGCTATTTACGTCACGCTTTTGCGATATCACGTGGTATCGCTATTTACTCTCGCTAATGGTGGTATCGAATCGCTATTCACCAGAATAGCCCCCCTGGAATGTAAGCCTAACTTCCGATCTTGCACTGTTACATTTAAATTATTAGATGTAGGTACTCTTTTGAGACGGAAAAACTTATTTAGAAGATTATTGTGTTCTCGTTTGAAGAAACACATTTAACTAATGATAAATTAGAGATCACTACATTTTATGAGTTCATTTAGTTATAACTTCTCGAGTGTGGATTTTCAAATTTCCTTGAAGACTATATTTATAAATTGGTATTAAGTCCTTTAAAAGGAAATGAGATGGTAAGACTGAACAATATTATTCGCAACATTTCATCAAACAGTTAAATTAATTCAAGAATTGTGAAAATATTATCTCAAATAATGTAACACCACTCTGTAGTTCTTCATTCCGCTAAATTTCCTACAGAGGGTTATAATCGTATGTGAACCAGTCAACATAATACTTTATTCAACATTAATTGCGTGGAATCTATTCTCAAAATTAAATTAATTTTGATATATTGTTCTTTTTATTATACAATACTATGTTTTTGCGTTCGTAATTACTCTTTTCAGGGATGTTTTATGCACATTAAGTGGCTGTTTAACCCGAGCATATGGGTGAATTATATCAGTGCACAATGCATTTTTCCTAATTAAAACTCATTTTTTCATCCAACATGTGATTACGCGCGTCACCGTAAAATAGCACGAAATGCAGTAAACCAAGTCAATTACGGCCTATTTATCACGACTTTTTTCCCAACATTACATCCCCGTATTAAGTATCTATCTCTGTCTGGCGTCCACAGTGAGTTACATAATCATTCACCACTTACTAACACGACATTCGCATTCAAGCAGACCGCAAATGATAATATGAAATAAAACATGATTCATTCAAATCAGCGTTACTCCTAACGGCCTACTCTTCCTCACTTAAAAGCCCTTGTAGACGTCCCTGAATACGATTTATATTTTCTTTTTGTATATTACTGTTTTTTGACTAGAGGAAAGCGAAACATAATGAACATATTCACCGCGGGGAAAATTTTTCGCTTGTATTCTAGGTATATAAAATCGTTACACCGCCTTTTAAGATCTGTGATCTGTATGAGGAAACACTCACACTCTTCAATCTAAAATTTTCTAAAGCTTTGGAATGGAAAAATTGATTAGAAATATTTCTCATTATCATTGCATTTTCAATGTTGGTACTGCATATATTTAATTTAGTATATAGTGTGTCCAGATTTCGATGCTCACCATTGGCATATCGGTTATTAGAAGACATAGGGAAATGGTTAAATGGGGAATGTTTTGCAGAATTCAATGCTCGCAACAAATCTCATTTCAAATTCATTCGGAGTTTTTACAATTTTGAGATATTTTGAAAAAAACAATATTTGTCGATTTTAATTTCCCTCCAATAACTCGATAACGCTTAATGCGATCGCTTTTAAACTATCACATTGTTCAGACACTTTTTTAAGAAAAATTTTTTGGTGTTAACAATAACCCCAGATTTTCATTTGTTTCCAAGTTCTTAGAGCTATCTTTTGTTTTTGTTAAGGTGGCCATATTGGATTTTTGGATTTTTAATTAGTTAGATAGTCCTTAAAAATTGCTTTTCAATAATGTACAACAAATCTTTATTTATACGAGAGATATGAACGTTTGAATAAAATTTCACTTTAATACGAAATTAGTTGGCTCAGAAATTAAATGGTAGTGTAAAACATAAATAAGCTCTGTCATTATTGACATGTAACAGTGCACTGATATTGGTGGGAGATTTAGAATTTTGTGAAAGTAATTACCGTTAAGCATGGAGATTAATAAGAATTGATATTGGTACACACATATTCAAATGAAGTAAAGGTTCATATGTTGAAAGTTTATTTCAAAGTAACTAGAATCTCTGAAAATAATATGCTTGCACAAGTTTCCAGAAAGACCACAACCACATAATAATCAGAAATTTAGTGAACTATGGAAGCTTCGAACAAAAAAGATCTATCAAGTTAACAATGCTGATATACTTCAAAATAATATTTTACAATATGTTATGAACAATCCAAGTATATCAGTACGTCGAGTGGTTCGAGCAACTGTAATTCCTAAATCTAGTGCCACTTTGTTGATTAGTCATGTCCATTAACAAAGCAAGTTCGCCCTTGAGCTTACTCTGCATGACCTTCTTTCTTTCGTCTACTTTTACTTGCCATAATTTGATCTCAAGCATATAGAAAATGTCGAGTAGTCAATCGAAAAAGACTTTTTCTTCCTCTTAATCTCCTCGAAGGTCCGTAGGTCTGTTCTGTAACTGATTATTATTTTCCTGCGACAGCGAATTCCAACTGTCTTTCCATCTTTTTGGTGATCTTCCGGGAGGGCCTTGCCTTCTCCGTTACCCTTCCAATGCAATACGGACTATTCTGTTTGTGTCCATCCTTTTTAAATGCTCGTGCCAGTGTTTTCTCCGCTGTCTTCCCTATCTTACCATTAACTCCGCATGTCTGCCTGATGTCATCATTTTTTATTCGATCCCAAAAAGTTTTGCCTTGTCCTCAGAGTCTTCATTTCGGATGATCGCATTGTTCTTTTTGTCACTAGTGTCAGCTCTGTCTTCGATGCCGTAGGTCAGCACTGGTCTCACACATGATTTATAAATACAAATCTTGCTTTCTATTCTCATGTGTTTATTCTTCCATATAATATCTGTTCTATAGGTTTATCTTGAATTACAAGCTTCCATCTCACCGATTCTTTAGCGAAGGTTAGACATTTTGTTTTTTCGACTGATATAGTAATATTAAGCTTTTGTGTCATTTTATAGAAGGCGAGTAATTGTATAACAAATCATGCTCATGATCTTGTTACCCATTCTGTATCCCCGTTTTAATTCTGTTACGTCTTTTATCATATCCATCAACAGGTTAAACAAGAAAGGCTTAAGCTGTCGCCTTGTCTAACGCCTCCCGGCATCGGTATTTCTGTATTTATTCCCTATTCGTATCATTGTTGAAATATTCTTATTCCACTCTTGAATTATCTTGATAGTTTCCGGCGGTCTGGTGTCTATTCAGTACTCCAATTACGTCTTTTAATTCTACTCTGTCGAAAGCCTTTGTTAAATCTATGAGGCAAGCGTATGCAGAGTTGTCAAATTCTATGGCTTTTTCTTTAATTTGTTGGATAATAAATATAACATCTGTAGTAGACCTTTTTGTTCTAAAGCCTTGTTGTTTATCTTTAATTTCAATTTGTTCTTCTAATCGGTTATTTATTAGACTTGTAAGTAACTTCATCATTGTAGATAAAAGACTAATTCTCCTGTAATTCTCTGGGTTCTTTTTTCTTCTTTGTTAAATATGGCAATAGTAATTCTTTTACGCCATTCATTAGGTATTTCTGATGTTTCCATTATTCTGTTAAATAGGCACGTTTTAATCCAAAATGTGATCGGATTTTTTTTTCTTATTAAGACAAGTTGTCTTAACACCAAGATTTTTTGTTATTGATAGTGTCAGTGCTAGTGTAATACGTTTTACTAATGAATCGCAGAACAAATTTGTTATTATGAGGAATATTCGATGCGGCATGACGCTAATATGAAAGGAAGAATCCATTCCAGCTTAAGTTGCATGGTTAGATGATTTAACGTACAGGTTCTCATTTACGAAGGTCGGGACAAGGGCGAAAACGGGGCCCTAATTCAATATATGAGCGTAGTTGCTCGCAATCTTTTTGTATCTTCCCGAACGATTAGAAGGCGCTTAAATGAAGATGAATTGGAAAACAGAAAACCGGCCAAGAAACCCCTGCTCATCAGTGAGCATAAAATTCAAAGATTGCGTTTTTACGAGAAATCATCAATATTGGATTCTTAATGATTGAAAGATGGTTTTATTTTCAGAGAAAACAAGGATTAGCCTTAAATCTCTTGATGGACGTGAGCGTGTCTGGCGAAGGCCAGGAGAGAGATTTGCTAGTTGCAATATCTCTCCAAGAGCCCCGTTTGGTGGTAGCTCTGTAATGTTTTGGGTCATATGTTTCGATGGCCGCACAGAGTTGGTTCCTATACGTGCTAGGTTAATGAATGCAGATTATTATCTTGAAAACATCGTTGTTGCCCATTTACTCCTTTTGAGGGGCCGAATTTCTTGTTTATGCAGGATAATGCTCGTCCTCTTGTGTCTGGGCAAGTTATTCACTACTTAAATGCTGTTGCTATTCCGTTCACGGAATAACCAGCGAATAGTCCTGACATGAACCCAATAGTGCATTTATGGGACGATATTATAAAAAGGGTTCGACGTCGTCCTCCTCCACCTACCAACCACAATAAAGTGATAGACGCAACAATTCAAGAATGGGAAAATACTCCTCAAGAAGGCGTTCAAAATTTGAACTCCAGTATTCCAAGACGCATGGAAGCAGTAATAGAAGTAGAGGAGGACATACACGATATTAGAATAGGTCTAAGTCCATAAATTCTATTGTTTTCGTTTGTTTTTTGTTTACATGTTCACGTTGTTTTTAAGAAAAATATGTTTTTTAATAAAAAATGATTAGAAATAACGCCACGTTTCGCTGATTTTATTTAGAAGCTGCTAGACAGTACTGTAACAAAATGTGTTTACATTAAATAAAAGAATCAGATCTCTCGGCGCGATAAAAACGAAACTGTCACACGCAAAAAAAAGGCAGACCGGGCGAGCCATAAATCATCTCTCTCTCGGCTGGTAAATATCGTAAATGCAGTGAGTCATCTCACAGATGTGCGACGTAAGCAAGAAAAAGTCTAGATTTCCACTGGTATATTGCCGAATGTACTGGTACTGTTCGAGAACATTTTATGCATGTGTATATAAGGCGACTGGGTCACTGGGATTAATGCATTACGGGATTCATTGCGGAAAAGTAATCGCGGAGTAATTCGGTAGTCTCGAGTGGTGGAAACGAATAGTGGTAGCCGAATAAATAAATATAGTAGTGCCGTCTTATATAAATAGAACTGTTATATAAATAAATACGGACAGAGATATAAATAATAGTAGTAGTAAATAAATACCTGTGATAATTAAATTGTAGTAGTTTAAGTGTGATACTTTAGTTATATATTTTTGTATTGTTAAATAATTTTAAGTATATATGTAAATATACAGACTGTTTTAAATAAATAATTGCACGAGTTGTTTATTGGAACCCGAAAACGTTACAATTGGTGTCAGTGTGGGATAAACAAGTGCAAATAAATAAATAAATAAATAAATAAATGGCTACCAAACGTTTGGAAGAACTAAAGGTCGCCGAGTTAAGGGCAGAATTGGAAGAAAGGGACGCAGATGCGTCTGGAAAAAGAACAATTCTCCAGGACCGGCTTCGTGACCTTTTAATAAATGAAGGTAAGGATCCCGAAAAATATTTGTTTCAAAAGCAGACTGATCCAAGCTTAATAATCTTTAAAAATGAGATGTTAACTGAAATGGCAAATTATTCAAAACAATTTGAGACTCTAAAAGATGCAGTTGCAAAACATTTCGAGAGTAATATGAACACTCTAGAAGAAATTGGAAATAATTTAAAAGCTTTAAATAATAAAATTGCAAATAATTCAGAAGCTTTGAAAGATGAAATTGCAAATAATTCAAAAGCCTTAAGAAAGGAAATTGCAAGTAATTCAAAACAACTCGAGACTACTTTTAAGGAAGACATTCAAGAGAATTCATCGAATGGGAGGCAGGAATTTTCTGAGGCCATCGAAGCCATGGAACAGAAAGTTGAGGAGCGCGTGTTCGGAATGGGGGACGAGTTTGGGGTTCAGCTTCAGTTGCCAGCGATGAACGACTGCGGTCCCCATGATATCTCAAGCGGAAGCCTGGAGATTGCCCGAACAGCGAAGGTAAAGGTAAAACCTCCCACCTTCGATGGGAAGACGTCATGGATGTCGTACCGGAATCAATTCGAAGCCGCTGCAGGAGCAAATGGGTGGACGTCCCCGAAGAAAGATACTGGTCTGATTGTGTCATTAAGAAGACAGGCCAGTGATGCTCTGCAGACCTTACTTCCCGAAGAGTGTCAAGACTACCTTAAATCAATCAAGCGTCTTGAGATGAAGTATGGGCATGCACACCTGGAACAGGTAGTCGGACGACTGGAGAATCAGGTGCAACCTAAGAGAAGAACGCTCCGATGCTGGAATTGGAAATGGAAATGGAAATGGAAATGAAAATGGAAATGGAAATGGAGATGGAACTGGGCCATGCGCATAGTAAATGCGCAAAGAAGCCCAAGAAAACCATAGCGGAGCAGCGAAGAATGAAACGGGTCGATGAGAAGAGGCAATCGTCGACCCAGTATCGTGGAGCCTCAAAATAAATAGCGCGAAGTGCATCTGTGCAACACCAAATCGCTGATGCTGTTGCAAGAAGACCACGTCTAGAAGACTGCAGGCATAGTAACAGACTAGAAGAAAAATCGGCCAAACATTCAGAACTGCCGTGGTTGACGATCAGTGGCATCCTGACAATTTGCGGATTGGTCAAGAAGCTGATGAAGACCTTGGTTCATTGATGGTTTGGAAGGGAATTGGTCGCGGACCGGCTTGGCAAGAAGTGGCTCCTCGTTCACAGGGACTGGAATCCTACTGGGCTCAATGGGACTCTCTGAAGGTAGAGGATGATCTACTCAAGTGTGTTGTGGAGAACCCAAATGGAGAAGACTACGTCAGCGGATCCTGGCGAAGGTTGAAGGATGTCCACGAGCGAGTACGCCATCACACTCAGGATGCCAGCGACAGGATGAAGAATCGTTACCACGTGCAAGCCGAGAGAGATGGTTACGGAGAAGGAGAGGACCTTGTTTGGTTGTATGATCCTCAACGTCGCCGATGCCTGTCCCCAAAGCTCCAAACAATACTGGGAGGGACCATACGAAATACTAGAGCAAATAGATGACGTCGTTTATCGCATGAGACTAACACCCCATAGTGAGCCAGAGATGGTGTGTTTCCACCAATTGCCCATACCATGGACGTGACGGCGGTGAAGTGGCGGATGTGCGACAAATTGCTGGAAAACCTAGAGAGCCAGCTTATGGGAATCCCTTGTCGATTTACGAGGACGTGCACTCGAGCAGGATGTGGGGAGGCTGGCAATTCCGAGGCTGGGCTGCGGATTAGACCGTTTGGTATGGAAAATCGCAGGAAACATACTGGAGGCGGTGTTTCGGCGTGCTGGTATGGAAATGGTCGTGTGCGGCTGTCGGACCGATCAGCCCGTTGTGCAGCCTGGGACGGTGGATTGCCATTGCCACAAGACGGCTGGGTGCACCCGTGGGTCCCGGTGTGGATTTCGTCATCCGCCAGCGTCAAGAACATGGAATAGTGTGTTTCGGAACGAAACGCAGTTTTTAAGAAGGGGGCAATGTAACGAAATGTGTTTACATTAAATAAAAGAATCAGATCTCTCGGCGCGATAAAAACGAAACTGTCACACGCAAAAAAAAAAGGCAGACCGGGCGAGCCATAAATCATCTCTCTCTCGGCTGGTAAATATCGTAAATGCAGTGAGTCATCTCACAGATGTGCGACGTAAGCAAGAAAAAGTCTAGATTTCCACTGGTATATTGCCGAATGTACTGGTACTGTTCGAGAACATTTCATGCATGTGTATATAAGGCGACTGGGTCACTGGGATTAATGCATTACGGGATTCATTGCGGAAAAGTAATCGCGGAGTAATTCGGTAGTCTCGAGTGGTGGAAACGAATAGTGGTAGCCGAATAAATAAATATAGTAGTGCCGTCCTATATAAATAGAACTGTTATATAAATAAATACGGACAGAGATATAAATAATAGTAGTAGTAAATAAATACCTGTGATAATTAAATTGTAGTAGTTTAAGTGTGATACTTTAGTTATATATTTTTGTATTGTTAAATAATTTTATGTATATAAATATACAAACTGTTTTAAATAAATAATTGCACGAGTTGTTTATTGGAACCCGAAAACGTTACAGTACCTAACAATAAGCTATCATGCAAATTTTCTTGCAATATTAAATTTAGTATTGTAATTATACAAATTTATTTGAATGGTGCCTTAATTTTGTCCATGAGTTTACAAAACCATTAAAGGTTTGATAACTAAATCAATGTTATTTATTTTTATTTGCGTAGGAAACAAAGCTAATATTGTTCCTCTATTTGCTTGACTTCCGAAGTAATCATCTCTATGGTCTCTTCTACTAATATTATGGATTGTCGAGATTACTTGTATTCAACGTATATTTTAAGAACTATTTTTCTTATTGTATCCAATATTTGTGTATTAAAACATAATTTTTCATATTATTATTATTATTATATTCGTTGTCTACTATTTGAATATAAATCGATATACTGAGTGTTGTGCCACAATACACCTTCAGGAATTCTCTGTTTATTTAAATTATCGATCACGAATAATATATCACAACAACGTATATGTACTATCAAAGCGCTTTTAATAAAATCAATACTAATTATAAAGTACCACTTGGTCGCTTGAAAAGAAAAATATGTTAGGATTTATCTGACGAAATTAATTTCAGAAGCGTATTAAATTGGACGGACAAGCACGGAAAAAAAACCATAAAGAGCGGTATAATTATTTGCTTCGTCCGGTGAAGTGTAAAAGTGGTAAAAAATTAAAGCGTTTCCAAATTAATTTCGCGTCCGTAAATTAAAAGCGGCTTCAGATAACACACACAGAGAGAGAGGAGCCAAAATAAAATACTCGTCCGAAACTGATCGAGCTTTTATATTAAGTCAATGTTTAATGACATTTTTATCGTCCAATAAATAACCACTTTAATAAGATAAAACAAGTGGATAAACTTTTATTAATCGTAAAATGTTGGTCGGTGCCTTGTCGAAAACCGGGATTGCAAGAACGAACGAATGAAAGCAGGTGTGGCATTTATTAGGATCGTTTTAAGTAAGAGGAATCATTTATAGAGATAATTCATGTTCATTATATCTATCTCTATATGTGAGTGTGTGCGCGGGCGCGTCTATACATATAGATATATATTTAGAAAAGACTTTCGTCCTTACTGTATTATTACCTATAAAGCTTGGGCTAGTTAATAAAGTTGTGTGTGGCTTAGGGAAGACTTAATCACGTTATCGTTGGACCGTTCCAATTCATCCGTTCGGGATCAATTATTTTCTTTTTATAGCCTGAAAGCTATCCTGCTAATTTATTTTGTATCGTGTCTTACCGTGCAAAAATAGAAAAATATAATCTTATTGTGATAAAGTTGATGGAAATTTCTGCCAACAGAGTACTTTTCGTTATCGAAAGATTACCTAGCTTCGATTGATTATGGCATATATAGATAGAGTATATTAATAAATTGTAGTAGAATGAAATGTAATAAAAATGATAGCAGATGAAGTCTTTCTAGAGCGATAGAAAAAAAGTGTTAATTAATACCAAAATGCATAACTAAAAAACGTTTGTGTAGTTAAATAAACTCCTGGACAAAAGTAACGCACCTCTTGTTACTTTTACTATAATGTTAACAGTTTTAATTCGTGAAATATAGTATCTAGGTAACTTAGTATGTGATCTCTTATTATTTATAAAATTGCAATGATTAGTTGAACATATTGCAGTGATTTTGAGTCTGGAATTGAATTGTTAACAAGTTTTCTCAAGATCACTTCTAATTTAATTAAATACTATTTTATTTATTTTATAATGTCATTGTATATAAATATTTACTAAGTTAAGATTTCAGAAAATCTCAATTAAATTAATTAAAATAGTGTAAGAATGTCATTATAGATTTTATTCAAGAAATTAATAATTAGAATAAGACGTATATATCAAGTAAATATTCATGACAAAGTGTTTTCCGTAACTTCAGCGGGAAAAAGATATGATGTCGGAGACCGTTCAATGGATTGGCCCGAGTATATTCGATATATGCTATCAACAATTACGAACGTGTAACACATAAATGGCATTAAATACGTAGGTTATATATTGTAAATAACGTAATAACTATTTGTAACATTTACATATTGATGTCTTTAAAAATTTTTGTACATTATAATTGACGTAAACAAGTCGATATTGAAATAGATGTTTGTTTACATTTTTAAGTAAATAGTACATCACTTGACCGAAAGGTGCAGCAGTGTAGACATGTATTTTTGGAAGTGGAAAGATAGCCGGTACAGAGCTATCTTTCCACGCGAGAATTTGAGGACTTTTATGAAGCAGGTGCGAATCGCTTTTAAAAATAAAACACTGGTACCTATACTTATAAATTATTAAGAATTAAATAAAATTGAAACTTGGGACTTGTAATATTTTCCGAAATATTTAATAATAACTTAGAATATTTTTCAATGAATTGGGACTTATAATATTTTCTAATATATTTAATAATAACTTAGAATAATTTCGCATGGATAAAACTATAAATATTTTAAGAGAGACAAATATTTTTGGAGAACTAGAATGTTTTATTTTAACACGCGATGGTATCACACTATGCGTTACGGCGAAACATTTTAGTAATTGTAATAGATTTGTTTTATATTTAATGAGAGAATTTATTTTTAATTTTGGATATACATAGGTATAGACACTTTACGTTTGCAAATCTGTAGAAGGTCAAAAGTATTAAGTTTGTTGAAAGCTTTTTTTTAGAATATTTTTATTGTGTAAAAGTTTATTTATCTAAATATTTGATGTGGATGAGTTTAACCAATTATATGAAGAATTAAGGTAGTTTAGTTGTGTTTATTTTTGTTTGCTTTGTAAATAGTGTTGAACAGAATTTTATGTGGTGGTTTATGCTGGAGTTTAAACGAGGTTGGTAATTTAATTTTTTTTTTATAAATATACTTTCACAATTAATTTTTTTTTTTGTGCTTGTGTATTAAGATTTGACGTGTTGGGTAATCGGTCAGGGATGTGTACAATGAATTAAGTGAGTGATTAATTCATAGTATGGAGCCTTGAATAATCCTAGAGACACGAATTGGTTTTGGTGGCACTGTTTGAGAGCGAGAAAAGGCGCTGGGCAGTACTAATCAGAACAGAGTCAATGTTTTAAAACACTATTTAAGCACGTAATAATAATTTAATAGATATAACATTAAGACTAGACACGTGGTTGTGTACGCTAGGAATGTGTGCAACGAGTCGAAAGATGAACTCGTAGAACGGAGCCCTGGCTTAACAATTTACGTGCGTTTGTTTTGGAGATACTGTTCGGGAGCGAGAAAAGGCGCTGGGCAGTATTAACGTCAAAGCAGAGTCCATATGTTAATGTGTATATTATTTTGACCGTGGAAATTCATTATATATATTTTTCTTTGTTTAATTACTAACCAGTATAAGTCACGACAGTTAGCAAAACTTTGACTTGTTGATTGTTTAGCTTAAATATTCGTGAATAAGTATGTAACTAGTGTGTTTAGTAGAATATTTTCTGATTTAATTGTTATTATCGTTTTGATCATACTTACTGTATTAGTTTTTTTTATCATTATTATATTATAATAACATGCAAGAGTTTGATTTTCTGCATAAAATTTCTTTGTTTGTAAATATACCTGCTATGTTTTAATTTAATATCTTAATAAATTATGTTATAAGATATTTCTGTGTTTTTATTTATTTTATCTGACCTGGAGACAACTTAAAAGCATTCACTTTAGAGAAGGAACATTGTTATTATTTTTCTGCCCCTGAGGATAAAAGTATCATTAGTGTAACCTAAAACTGAGCTAGTGAAGTGTGAAACTGCTTAACCTACTTTACTGCAGAAAATATGAGATCCTAGTCTAGCATAAGCCCTAGCACTAAGATATATGCTTGATTCTGCCCTAATTTAATATTTAAATAATTTAAATAAATTTACATAACGGTGAATTTGCAAGAGTCACAGCAATATGATATATCAACCCAATTTAAGTGAAAATGAAGCAGTGCAAGCAATATCTCTGGTTAATGATGGTGGTTGCCAGCGTTATGTGAGTAATTTGTTGGGCGACGGTTAACGCTTTAATGAACTTTTGGCTTTCTCTAGAGCAACAGAACGAGGACGTAAAATATCTACAAATGAAATAGATGATCAATTTCTGAGACTACTTGCCTTAAGGATGAGACGATCGACCGGTTCCGAGTTACGCAGAGCTCTAGCAGAAGTCCGAAAAGTAGAGATCTCTGGAAGAACAGTCAGGAGAAAGCTTAATGAAGCAGGACTAAAGAGTAGAAGACCAGCAATTTCACCACTGCTCACCAGGCAACACAGAGTTGCTAGATTGCGTTTTGATAGAGCTCATGCAAACTGGACAATTGACTACTGGAAACAAATTTTATTTTCGAATGAAACACGAGTCAGTCTGAAGTCAGCAGATGGACGTGAGCGTGTTTGGCAGGGACCACATGAGAGGTTTCCTGACTGATATTTCTTTCCAAGAGTTCTATTTGGTGGCGGGTCAGTAATGTCCTGGGAAATAATTTATTTTGACGCACGCACGGAGTTGGTACCTATTCACATGAGATCAATAGAGCATATTATGCCATTTGCCCTTTTTTCGGCGCCAACTTCCTCTTTATGCAAGATAACACTCGACCACACGTTGTAGACATAATGAACTATCTTCGAGAGGTGAATATTCAGGATATGAAGTGGCCAACTAAAAACCCGGACATAAATCCGATTGAGTATCTGCGGGGTACACTTAAACGGATAGTTAGACGCCACGTACCTGCTCCTATAACTCTTCGGGACCTTGACGTTGTGGTTGCTGAATGGGAGAATATTCCTCAATTCACCATCAGTAAGTAGTATGCCTAAACGAATGGAAGCAGTTATGAGAGCAAGGGGAGGCAATACCCGATATTAATTTTTAATATGGCGTCCAACGAGGAGCCGTTATTAATTTAAAAGGGGTTCTTTTAAATATGGCGCCCAACGTGGGGCCATAACATTACGATAATTTTTATTTGTTCCTTTTCATGTGGGATATCACAAAAAGTTTATTTCACGTTCTTCGCATCACAAACGATAACAATATTTTATAAATTATTTATTCAAGTCAAATGTTCTTTCAAAAATGTTCAAAAGTTTGAGAGAGTGAGTATAGGTTTAATTAATATAATTTTTGAGTTAATACCTTCAATAAAGCCAGTATGTACATAAAACTTCTCTGATTTGCTAGATCAATGTACTAATCACTAAACCACTTCTTTATGAAGTCGGTTCTTTGTTGCTTCGAAATGGGCGGAAATTCATTCCTATAATGCTTTAAAACGAACTTTTATGTGCGTTATCAAAGTATCTTTATTTACCGATTTTGCAAACGTGTGAAGATCAAAAAAAATCCACGATGCCATCAAATAGATACGGATCAATTTCGTTTGGTGTTTAATTGAATTTTTTCGTTTTATTTCATACACACACAGCAAGTTAACGGACAAAGCCCCGTGAAAAATTGGAAAAGGAATTTATTTGAACCGGATAAATTATAGAGTGCAGAGTTTATACGCAGTCATTACTTGATTGAGTGACTTTTGTGTGAAAAATTTAGGCATCTCACTCGCTCCACCGTTCGGAAAGTTAATTGAAAAGCAACGCGACGGGCCGCTCAGTGAAAAAAAAACGTTTATGGCTATACTATATACGGTGGCGTTCACGCGTCATTGCCGATTGAGCAGCCAAGCAAGCTCATTACGAATGTTGTTTTATTTGTGAAGTTGAAATTATTGTATAAAAAATTAATATGAACATCTCTTAATTTATACTGTAATTCTTGTAAAAGTCAGTATTATATATCAGTATAATATATTACGTAACACATTAATTTGTGGGTAACAATGCAATACCACTTATTGAAAAATTTGCTACTAATCAACAAAGCGGATTCTGAAATTATGGTGATAAAAGAGGTAAAGTCCCTAACTAGGTACAATACGTTTAATTCAACAAGAGACCTAGCCTAAAATGGATTACCACGTTGTTTACATGCTCTATTGGTTTTCCGACTAATTCAAGATGTAAGATCTTACAGAGGAACGACAGTAGACATAGACCACGACTTAGTAACAGCAAAATTCAATTTAAATACGATTATCAAGAAAGTAAAGTACCAAATAACTATAAACCAGAATTAAATCAGAAAAAATAAAGACCCATCTACGGAAAGAAATTATAACAAAGCTACAGAGAGAGAAAAACAGCTTCAAAAACAGGATGAATGTACTAATAAAAAGAAGGCTCCCTCCTATTATACTAGTATCTTTGTTGTGTTTCTCTATTTCTTCCATTACCTCTTCGTACCATTTTTCCTTTCTCATTCTGAATTCATTTCATCCAGCTGCTCCAGCTAGACTTGAATGAATAAATTCGAACGATGAGAAGACACACCGAAATACAAGGAGATAAGAGCAGAAAACAAGAACATATTCAGAACAAAAAAAGAAAAATTGTACGAAGAGGTAATGAAAGAAATGGAGAAACACAACAAAGAGAAAATAAATGTTCAATATGATGACAAAGCAAACAAGCATAAAACAAACTTCATTCAACATTGAGATGGATAATATGGGAATAACACTTCAAATAGCTGCTGAAGGAAGTGAACCAGAAACCAAGCCAGTAGAAACTAGCACACCCATAATAGACACATTCAACATAGATAGAGAGTAAATGGAACGAATTAAGAAACACATGGTAGAAGCAGCAGAAGACATCCTGGGAAGTAAGGTGTGCGACAAACCAGGAGTTGTGGTTTGAGAACGAATGTAAATTACTAATAGAAAGGGGGCTCTCTCCTATTATTCTACTATCTTCGTTGTGTTTCTCCATTTATACCATTAGCTCTTCGTACCAATTTTATTTTTTTGTTCTGAATTCATTGAAGTCCAGCTGCTCCAACTAGACCTGAATTTTGAAATTTCTTTTATACAAAAATTATTCCAAATTTAGCTCTAAATACTTTTGTACTCTTGATAAATCTCTGTAGAATGTATAATTTATGAAAAGTTTGAAAAAAATCGCTATTGATTAGAATAAAGGTGTTATTTCGGGTCGGAATTTTGAAAATTTTTTTTATACAAAAAGTATTGGAAATTATAAGTCTTAAATTCTTTTATACGCATAATGTATTTGCCTAGAAAACGTGACTTGCGAAATATTCGCAAAAAACTGATTGTCGATCAGAGTAAAAGACCTACTTCCGGACATTTCAAAAACCTTTTTGAATAACATTTTTCTCAAATTTACTTGTGAGTACATTTGAGTTTATTTAAACTTAGTAGTTGATAAAATACTAATAAAATTCGAGTTTTTCACTGAACTAAGCTACGACTTCCGGTCTACCGATTTTACTGAAAATCTAATCCGATCTCAAGAGGGAGATTATACTCGTAAATGTAAAATTTGGAATTGATACCTTCAGTCGTTTGACCACTATCGTGGTCACACACACACATACACAGACACTTTTTAAAAACCACTTTTTCGGTACCTTGGGTCTTCAGGCTTATATAGGTTCAAACTCCGTTACGTCATGCATGCACATACGCGAGGTGTACACTATAAATATGACGGTTCGAAGCCTAGTAGGTTTTAGTAACCAGCCAACTAACGTGACTAGCGCACGAAAATATCTGAAGTAACGAAAATTGAGTATTAAATGTACGGTTAGACGGTGTTTACGGTGATTCATCTCCTTCCTATTCAACTATAAAAAACTGGGCAAAATGTTTCCGTTTCGGACTAGAATCCCTGGAAGATGCTGATCGGTCGGGTCGACCAATTGAAGTGATAACGCCTCAACAAATTTCAATTATTGGACATTTAGTGTTAGAAGATCGCCGTTTGAAAGTGCGGGAATTAACAGTGATAACAAACATTTCCGAAACAAGTGTTCGCCGAATTCTTCATGACCATTTGCGTATGAATAAAATTAGTGCTAAGTGGGTACCGTGACTTCTTTCTGCTCTCCAACGTGAACGTCGAGTCCAATATGCGCAGTCGTTTTTAAACATGTGTGGAGACGACCCAAAACCGATTTTGGAGTCCATTGTCACAGGGACGAAACAATGGTTCTGTTTTACGATCCTCTATCGAAAAGGGAGTTCATGGAATGGCGACGACGTTTTGAACCTCGTGTTGGCCACAATATTCTGGGATTGTGAGGGAATTTTGCTAATTGACTTTAAAAAGCGCAATACAAGTGTGAACGGCACATATTATGCGTCTTTATTGCATAAATTAAGGAACAGTATTCGTGCAAATCGTCGTTGAAAATTGACAAAAGGTTTACGATTATTGCACGGCAATGCTCCCGTCCATACTGACGCTATTTCACAAGCTGCCATCCGTAAACGCGGCTTTCAAGAATTGGAACATCCACCGTATAGTCCGGATATGGCTCCTTGTGATTTTTGTTTGTTTTCTAATTTAAAAAAGACCATAGGGGACGTAGTTTTAAGAACGACAGTGAGTTGCAAGCAGCTGATATAGAACATTTTGACGGAAAAACTTCAGATTATTTTTACAAGGGTATCGAATTATTAATTAATCGTTGTAATAAATGTACAGAAGTAAGGGGAGATTACATTGAAATATAAAAATTCTTATATTGTTCCATGTTTCTTTTTTGTATATCAGGCCGAGAATTTATGGCTCCTACCTCGTACGTATAAGAAAGTAAAAGAACGCACCATTAAACAAACAATAAAACTTAAAAATTTGATATACAAAATCAAAAATACCCTCATAAAAACTGAAGTCAAAATAACCACAAACACATATATACATTCACACGCAACAACATATGAACAGAAATATGCAAGCAATTAAAATAAGACAGTACCCACACCAGGTGTTGTAACACAATATAATAAATTATTTAAAGAAATAAAAGGCTTAAAAAATATTTTCAATTTATAAAAACAATAAAGAGCATGTAATAATTATTATTATTATTATATCAAATTGTATTTAATCTCCTAAATAACACTTTTAATCAGTTACTACAGATGACGTTGCAGTGCTCACGAAATGTACATTTAGTTAATAACTTATTCTTTTTTCATATTCATGTTTTATTATGATGTGGTATTCAGGTAAATAATATTTTTAATGTAAAATTCAATATTAAAAATTAAAGATCATTTACCAGGCTATTATTCTTACTCATTAAATAATCATTACACGCATTTATCTCGTAAGTTAATATCAGGAATATTCCAAACACACGCTCTCAACCGTCGAATGGTAGCATTAATTTATAGGCATTTGAATCGACGCAAATTATCCAAACCACAAACTATAAGCCGCTGACAATAGGTGTATGTAGAATTTATAATGAGGAGAATTGAGATTTTCACACGCTGACACGTGTCAAATCTTCACTAATAACCGGGATTATTAAAATTTGTCACGTGTAATAGTATCAAAACACTTACATTCTCATATATATTTATTATTTGGGCGCAGAGAGAGGAATTTGTGTATATATTATCGATTCATAACATGTAACGTATGCAAATTACTATTATAATGAAAGCCTAGGGGAAATCATAGCATGAGTATGCATTTTAATCAATTTACTCGGCACTAGAATAGCTATTTAAGTTCAAAATTTGTAATATAATTCTCAATTTAGGTTTCTTATTATATTAACACTTTTGCTTGTCGAACACCCTACCTAGGATTGAAATTCTACTGCTATAAAGTTTTGTTTTAGGGTTAGGAATGGAGAAATTAAAATAATGCTGTAGTCTCTGAAGAAAGTTAATTGTTAAAGGACACCTCACTTGTCACTAACTTTAGTTATACCTCTAAAACTAACGATCAAGTGATATTTTCAATGAGTTTACTGTACAACAGATTTTTCGATTCCTCTATTGCTATTACCAATTTCTTTAATTAACATAACATAGTCAACGTTGTCGAATGCCTTATTAAAATCACAACAAGCCCAATAATCTTCTCTCGAGAATCTAGTGCTTCGGTTATATACTCCAATCCAGTTGCCATAGCAGTTGTAGATTTCGACTTATATATCCGTGTTGCAAAGTGTTGAATAATCATTGACAATACTTTCAAGTATTTTAGCAATTGCTAGTAAGATTAATATTGGTTGATATCAGTTTATCCTTTAAATACTGCTGAACTTTTACAATTTTTAGTTTGTGGAAGTTGCCCTTGTTGTAAACAGTTATTGAAGATTCTTGTTACGGGTTCAGCTACATACTCTACATATTTTCAGTATTTTACATTTCTCTATTGAATATGGTCATTTTAGCTTTCGGCATCCTAACTATTCGCTGAATTTCTCTTTTTGTTGTAGGTATGTATTAAGAAAGTTTTCATTTAGCCGACATTTTGTTATTTTTGCATATTGTTTTGTAGTATAAAATTCTTACATATCATCTCCAATTTTAATAAAACATACATGAAGTTCATTTGTTGTTATGTGTGTGTTCTTTTAGATAAATTTGTTTGCCTTGAACATGACACCCTGTGAATTCCCATATTGTTATGTTTTTATTGTTTGCTTCTGCTATGAATTTAGCTGTGACTTGTTTTTGGCTTTTAATAATTTAAAATTAATAGTTTTTTAAGCTTACAATAGAGATTTGATATTTCTACGTCCTTGTTCACATTTGCGCCTCCTAACTGAAATGACTAATTAATCTTAATAATAGTACTTCCGCCGCATTTCCTATTACGAATGCTACATTTACTTCTTATTTTACTAACTTATAATAATAATAGTAGTCTATATCACCCAACAGCAAATAATGCCCATTACAGGATAATATAGTTACAGTTGAATAGCATTTACCATACAGCAAATATACATAAAGCAATATGCAAAGCAGCAATTCAATAATTAAATAATAAAAAAGAATTAGAATTATATAAGTATACAGGTATACTACTTAAAATGTAAAAATTAACCCATCACCTAAGAAAAAAATTAATAACAATTCAAAATTAAAATCGACACACCAACCAACGACACCAGCAACAAAAGGCAAGGGTAGCAAATACTTGAAAATAACATCAAATTGAGAATCTATCAAAACAGTCATAGATAATTCTCTGGAAGGAAGGAATGGAACAGAAAATAAGAATGTAATTGGAGGACATAAAATAGACGGGGGATTTGAAACTGGCGTTGGTTCCGAGAAAAGGAAGATAAAAGGCAGAGGAGGGACGGGTGAAGAATTGCGGAACCAGAAAGTCTAGGAATGACAATAGCGCAGGTGAGTCGACCTTGTCATGCAGCAGCTAGTAGAGGAAGGTATTATAGATACTTCTGAAAAAGGTGGAAGAGATCTCAAAGCGAGAGGGGAATAGGGACTAGTCCGAGTCTCTAGGAGGATAAGCACCATCAAATTTATACCATAGGAATTTGACAAATCGTCGTAGCACAAGCTCCACGGGGCGCTTCTGAATAATATGGTTACCAGATAAGCCTGGCATATTCCAACTTCGGCCTCACTAGCAGCTTATATAGAGTGGTTAGTACCCAGGTGTTAGAAAACTCCCTGCTGTTCCGAATGACAAATCCCAGTACATGTCTAGCCTGCCTAGTTATGCAAGGAACATGTGCGTTAAAGGAAAGTTTAGAATCGAAAGTAACCCCCGAGTCTATGACATGATTGAAATTCTAAGATAAGTTCACTGTCACTATTTTTGTAATGAAAAGTATATACCGTAAGCGTCATATTTTAATTTCGGTTTACACTTCTATACCATGCAGAAGATGCCCTTACAATATGCAGCGTAGCCTCCTTGCTAACAGTGGTGGGAGAGCAACGTAGTGTCGATGTCGGGGGAATCGTTTGTCGAGAGTACTGTCTTGGCACTACTTGGCAGCCTCGCTTATGTTTATCCTTTAGTTTAATTCGTCGCGCTCTTTTCCTCTTGCTACTTTCCTATCAGAAATTAAAATATGACGCTTACGGTATAACATTGACTTCAAGTCGCAGATGGTGTGATGTCATTACAAAGACGTTTTTTAGCAGAAAAATTCACCACCGTTGTCTGACTAGCACTAACACACCTTTATCGAGCTGAGTCATTTCTGCTATATATATACAAGGCTAATGTTTCTAAACAGCTATAAGTTGATTAATAGTTACCAGCCAGGAAACAAATGTTAGTTGGACCACTGTGTGTCATATGGGTGCAAATACCTCTCCGTTAATAATTCCAAAAGAAACCAGTTATGTAATAAGCTGATTTCAGTAGAGATTCAAAAATAGAATTTACCGGTCTGTCTGTTGAAGCTTGGCCGAATGGGATAAGTGCTGCATACCAACTTATCGTGAATACTGTCGGTCAGAAGAAACAACATTGTATAACACCACACTAATTTTATAATCTGTTATATCGCTTCATTGCTATCTAATTCAGTTCTAATAGAATGTCAGTTTGTTTATTTATTATTTGTATTAACTTCAATTAGTGTTGTTCACGTTTGCATTACTCTTTATGTCTATTTAACCCTTAATTAGTTGCGTGGGGTCATTGTCCCCCACAGCGCATGATCGCCACTGTAACTTGGAACTCAAGAGGTGTACAACCGTTTCCCCTGCTCTATCTTTCTAAATAGATATCTACTCAAGGTTCTTATGATCAGTATTGTTCTGAGTGTCAAAGAATGTTGTCTGTCGCATAATATAAACCTTTTTGACCCCACGCGACTAACTGTGAAACATTTGTTGTGAGACTTTCTGCCATCAGATATAGTAATACGATTGGTTACACCCATCAAAAATTCAATTCGCAATATTACCGCAGACAACTGGTATACCAGTATCCCTCTAGTAAGGTCATTGCTTAGTGATTCTAAATTGATAATGGTTGGCACACTTAGAAAAAATAAAAAAGAAATTCCCAAAAAATTTTGCCGCGGAAAGGTAAATCAGTTAGAACTAGCATTTTTGGTTTCACAGAGAAATGACAACTGTCTCATACGTGCCTAAAACATCAAAAAGTGTTATGATACATGCACCATGATGACAAAATAGACGAATTCACAGGAGATCTTCAGAAGCCAGAATTGATAACATTTTATAATTTCACAAAAGCTGGTGTTGATGTTTGCGACCAGCACTCTGCTACTTATAATTGGAAGACGAACCAAAAGATGGACACTAGCTGTTTTCTTTCATTTTTTAAACGTTGCTGCAATTAATTCTATTATATATAAAGCAAACGTAAAAAGTAACCAAGTATTTCGCAGTTCTTCCAATTTTATTCATATTCATATTCATGCAGCAAATTATATCTGACAATATATTACTTCAACCCAATGTACCTGGACCTTACCGAGGGAGATGATAGCGATTAGAGTATTTTTAAGAATATTACTATGTTGTTTTTACTAAAATGTTTATGTTTCGACCTGCAATGTATGATTTTCTTAAAATATAGTTCATTCATTAGTGAATTTAAAAAAGAAAACATCATTCTCGACATTGGATCAAAATGACCCCATGCGACCAGATACGTAATTTTTTATGACGCGACTAACTAAGGGTTAATGTGGTATCTTTATTATTATTTTGTTAAATCAACACCTGTAGTTTTCATTGTTGATTAGCCTCTGACCTAGATCGATGTTGACTGTTACTTCTAAAAGGAAAAGTTAGTTGTCTCGAATCAAAAACATCGTGTTGTCGGGCTGGGGAACTAACTACTGACATCAGCGACGTTTGGTGTCGTCGAGCTACAAGGGTCATCCAACAAGTTTCGGACATAAGAGCTGTATGATTTTCCTTAGTTAATCTTCGATGTAGCAGCAACAAATGAGACGTATATTTCATTTAAATTTTTATCCTATATTTACTACTATTATTTTTTGTTTAATAAACGTCCTAGCACCATATACTGACAGCTGCTTACAAACGTATGCAAGTTATTGGTATTTGCAGAAACTAGAGTGTGCCCCAAGAAACGAGTATATTATCGATAAACATCCCAGAAGTGTCACTTAATATTGCCTCTAAATTAAAGAGTGCAAATATATTAGTCAATTTTGTAGAGTTATTTGTTATTTCAATAAAATTTACATTAAAATGTATTTGTTCGGCCAAAATTAATTTGGTTTCCTTAACATATATGAATATTTTATATTAACACAATGTTTTAATAAAACTAATAATTTCTAAAATTCATTGTTTGTTTGAGATGAATGCCTAGTGTACTAGAAAACATGGAATACATAATATTAAAGTTGTACTTGTATTCAGTTTATATTTCTATTTCAACCATTTTAGCCTACAGCGTTTCTGTTCGTGTTGTTAGAAATAAGTTTACATTAATTCAAAATCACCAAGAATTTAAAAAACAAACAAAGCGATAATGATTTAATATTTACTGTATTCGATATTTAGAATTCCCGGGCATTAAAATGTTTTTGTCGGTTGTTTTGTAAATATCATTAATATTTTTATTGTATTGCGTCCAAGTTTATACTTAAATACAATTGTCATGAACACAGAATAGACATAATAAATCAATTCAAGAATAAAAAATATTAGTTTCCAACTTGCACCGCGATATATTGTAACTATTCCAGGCAACAACTTTCTATAAATATGTACATACAATCTCACTATTTTAAAGTTTTTGCATTGCAGATTAAAACAAAGTAAATTAAAAATTGTTTGAAAATACAGTGTACTACTCTCGTATATTATTAATTACAACAGTATATCGAAACACTACTATGAAGCAGATTGCAGACTCAATTTGCAGTTCTGAAATGAAATTTAATTCGAATAAACAAGGAATAATAATGCAATTTAACATGGTAATCGCAGTTCTAATAAATTTTAACCTTTTATTAGAAACGGGGGGGGGGGCGTTCTAAATATGTATGTTACCATGTATTATACATCGTCGATTGTTAATTTAATGAGAATTTGTAATTAATTAATTGGATCCGAATTTTTTAACTAAATCAACAGTGACGTATTGCTGTGACCCTTACATTTTGGAAATGATAGTATTAAGTCTTAATTTAGTGTTAATATAAGAGTAATAATTCATTTGAATATTGATTTAAGTTTAGATAGCTAAGACTATAATATATGCACGTAAGTAAAATGGGTTGCCAACACTAAAGGATGAATTCATTCATTAAAAAATATGGTAAATAAATTACACATATAGTTATGAGTACACTTTATTTAAGAAAGCTTAAATGTTAGATATATAAAGATAAAAGAGATATAATAGGATGGAACAATAAAAAGAGTGAATCATTTGAACGCTATTAAACTATACGAGCAAAATGAAATCAGATATGCTAAAGAAAATTATATAATAGCAAAGGAAAACGTAAATGTGAATATGAATAGTATTAATTCATAAATGTGACTCTGGCAATAAAAATAAAAGATAGTAAATACGTGCACTTAATAAAAAAGGATATAACTGCGATATTTATATTATGAGATTTTAAAAATATTTTGTATACAATAAAAGGTTGAAATGTGTTATTTAGTTCTTGTATATATAGCCTTTACGTTTTGGAGAAATCATCTAATCTTGCATGGTTAAGCACCTGCAAAAAGAAAAGAAAACGTCAATACTTTATTTGTAGCATTCTAGAAATAACAATGTCACCTGAGATAAAAACTTGGTTTGAAGATAAGGAAAAAGAAACAGCGGCGACGATTCTTCTTGGTACGAGCTCAGTGAGGAAGATAGAGGTTGTCTGCGGTGTTTTTCCGTTATTCCAAATAGACGAACTGATAAAAAAAGAATCAGAATACGATTAGTAAATGGTGAAAGAAAATACTTGATAAACAACTACAAGAGTAATGAATTCATATACAGGTACAACAGGTGTCTGCATTGAAGAAGAAAAAAAAACACTTACCTAGGACTAGAAGTACCAAATTTGTAAGTTTTAGCAAAGAAGAATTTGAAGTGCGGACATTGTTGTATAGCTGTCAATGTAAATGAATAAAAGTGACAACTTAAAAAGGACAAGAGAGAAATTCAACCATGAGTGTGAAAGTATAGCCAACTTAAAATTCTAGATAGAGGGCGCAAACTTACCGATTGTGTTTTGTTTACGGGTATTTAAACGGAAAACACGATTGAACACGACGAGTTCTCGACTGCGATTTCGATTGTAAATACGAAAATTTGAAAGCGAAGCTCCGAGAGAATATTGATTCAGAATAACAATACAGTAGGGCAAATACGCACTACATGTTCTTTTAAGATTTAAAATTTTATATTCAAGGATAGAATTTAAGTATTTAGTTTACATTTTCTTTTAAAAAAAATCTTTTGATTGAATTTTTTTGTCATTAAACAAAATGGAAAATATTTACAAAATGGAATTTGATCAACTGTACGATCAAACTAAGTGAGTTACGAAAATCCACATGAGTTATAATACAAAAGTTAATTTAACTTGTTTTATGAAATGAATGTTCACTTGATTTAAAATATTTAGTTTATTCATCTCCAATTATAAATATATTTAATGGTGTTAGACATACTGTAAAGGTGCTATGTGCAAATGTTTGCCTTAAATGGATTGTTGAGCATTATTAAATATTGCATTATCACATGATAATAATTCAAATTGCTTAACACGAACATACGAGAATGTTTTGATTGGTAAACACTAAGTGGCTAGAAGTACTGTGTGAAAATGTTTGCTGCCAGCAGTTAGTGTGAACTGATTTCAAAATATTTAAGTAGCAAGACTCTAGATTACTAAAGTACTATGTGCGAATGTTTGCTTTGGTAAAATAGTAAAATTTTAAAAGTTGCATCCACAGCAGTATGTTTCATACATAAAAATACGAGGGTTATTTGATAAGTATTTAAAAAAGGAAACTAAACAGAATTTCTTGTAAAAAGATATTTAAATCTTTAACATAGTACTTATCACGGGTTATGCCCTTGGTCTAGCAAATTGTCTGTTTTTTCAAGTTTGCAAACAAGAAAAAGCTGGATCTGATACTTTCTTGTACAATAACCCTGCTTATGATAATTTGTTGAACCATACAGTCTTAAATAAGGCTGGAGCAATCTTAAAGGCTATCTCAATTTTCAAAATTATCGACTCTGGTCATCTGTAAATCTATATGTTGCACAACGTAACAGAAGTTTTATTTTGGAACTTTTTATTTTACAACTTGATAATCATAAAACTTAGATAGAATCTCTCCAATAAGATCATTCTACTGCTCACATTGCGCCTAACACAATTGAATTTAAATACATACATATCTAAATTAAAATTTATATATGGATGTATAAAATTGATGCATACTGTGCCTTCGAGTCTGTCATTCCAGCTACCAACGCACGTACACGTGTTTTGATCTTCATAGATCTTTCCAGCGTGCTCCAAATCTTCCGCAATATCATCCCCTTGCATGATCTATGCCTGTGAGAAAATCTCGGCGACATCTGCCATGCAAAAGCAACGCATCAGGGAGATGTGTAAATTTTAATTTATATATGTATGTATTTATCTTCTTATATGTTGGGGCTTTTTCCACGTACTCTTTTATCATTGGACAATTTAATTTATTAAAGGATAATTTCATGATATATTGATTTGCCCAAGTAGATGGCCGCCCCTTACACACAACACATTTATGTTGTCGTCAATTTTTAATTTTATTAATTCTTTAGATACAACAGACCGGAAAAATCAAGGGCTGCTCGACATATTTTCGACACAGATCACGTCATGCCTACAGATAGTATTAGATTAATTAAAACTGTAAATAATTTTAGAGAATTAGACAGTTACGAAAGTATTTATATACATAGAAATAGATAGATATGAATTCTGACAATGGACCGATACTCCAGTCCAGCTTCTACGGATTATTGTAATTTTAGGGAATTATTCTGTCACGCTTAAGGTACCGTTGTGGTTCTGTTAGATTTAGGTAGTATATATAGGGATATCGTATCTTAAGAAATCAGTATTATCCCACTGGTGATTTGGTGAAGAGCATATCTTCCAAGGTTACACCTTAGCCAAAAATACTACGTTTAACACTCTTGTTTGTTTTATATAGATTTCTACTGAAGATGGCAACTTAGTTGCCGAAATACGTATATAGTTTGTTTATACAGGGCGTCTCTAAAAGGTGCGGAAAAAACGCTACCAACATTTCTGAGGGCGATCTAACCCAACTTACCTCAGTCCAAAAGTGGATGCACCATTGCATTGAATTGCCACAAGAATAATACCCAAATTACAGAAGCATATGTGTCCATATACGGAATGAATTGTTTATATCCAGATTACTCATAAACGGCTGCTCCAATCAACTCCTACCAGGTATACCTTTTCTAGGTAAAAAACATTGGAGGAGAATAAGAATTTTTATTTAAAAGTTAAATACAGTGTGTCTCAAAAAAGTTATTACGTTTTAAATGGATACAATATGCCGCAGGTGGCGCCCTCTACATTTTGCAATGAAAATGAGAGCAGATTTAAATTTTTTACCCCACGAAACCCCCCCCTACCCAAATATTGTGACAATATACCAATTATTACAGAAATCATTTATAAAAAACTAAAACCAAATTGAACTTTTGACACTCTGTATCTCCGAAAGCGTCCACTTTTGGACTGAGGTAAGTTGGGTTAGATCGTCATATTTTGCCCTCAGAAATGTGTGGTAGCGTTTTTTCCGCACCTTTTAGAGACACCCCAGTATATTTTTTGTGGTAAGGGATTTTTTCCTCTTGCATTTCATTTAATTCTTTATGTATGATAAATATGATATTGATGTAAATAGTATTCGTCTTTTGTGAATTTGCAGATGTTCTTCAGATAAGTTTAAAAATGACTACATATTTTGCTTCTAATTTTAAAATTAATGAATTCTTCGACATATTATATTACTTGAAGTCACTCTTTCTGATAACATATAGAAAAAAAATCTTATTAAAGCTGTATTAGCATTTTTTTTGAATGTTACATTTCCATCTTATTATAACTTAAACTGCTTTACATTTCATTGATTTTTATATAAATTATACAAAGAATTGTATACAGGGTGAGTTTTTTTGAATGTTTAGCATTGGGATCTCAGAAACTACTGGAGATAGAAAAACGCTTAAATGGGGAAAGATGCGCAGTTTTACGAGTTTGATTTAAAACTGCTTTTGTTTCTCCGATAACTTTCATGGCTTATTTGATATTCAAAGAAAACTCAATTTTACGATTTTATTTAAACATGCTTAGCATCGTTAATAGTAATTTTAGAGAAAAAGTGTTCAGACAAAAGTTTTAGATAATTTTACGTCAAATAAAACTATGTAGCTAATATTTTTTTTTCGTTCACCATTATCGAGTTATGACACAAACTTGTGTTTTTTTAAATGGAAACCATAGTTGGTTTTGACATCATTAAAAAGCTTATTTTTTGCTGAATACAATGATATAAGGTTTGATATGGTTATTTTAAAAAATAAAGAGGATATAGACATTTCTATTATTGTTCACTTTATAAGATATAAACTTTTTAAAAAAAAAATTTTTGGTGTTTTGTAATTCAAAAAACAAAAAATCTGAGTTACAATAGTGTTCGTTGGAGCAGTCGAAATAAATATACTAACATTGCTTTCACGTTGAGTCACAGAAGTGAGAGCTGTTAATTTTTACTTTTAAGTCAGGTTAATTGTCAAACATTGACAATTAACTATTAATTAATTTAATTGTAACTTAACTATAATCGGTGCAAACGGCCGTTAATCATAAGTTTGCATTGGCTATGAAATTTTCTAACGTACAAGAACGTGATATGGTTGAATGTTACATTCAGTGCCAGAAAAATTCTGCTAGAGCTGCTGAAGTTTATTTTGAAAATTATTTGATCGACGTCAGCCGTCGCTATCTACTTTTAAGAGATTATGGAATAATTTAGCAGATTATGGTTCGTTCGCTAAACCCAAATCAAAAAAAGGGATGGATGAAGATAGAGAAATAAACATATTAGCATATGTCGCTCAGAATCCATCTACATCGACCCGACAAATTTCAACAGAAATGGGCTCCTCTCAACGCACTATTGTCAGAGTGTTCAAGAAGCATACATTTCGTCCCTACAAATTATCAGTATCACAAACTTTACATGAAAGTGATAACATCAGACGAATAGCTTTTTGTAGATGGTTTAATGATCAGTGTCAAAACGATCCACACTTTTCAATGAAAATATTATGGACTGATGAATCTCGTTTCACAAATTGTGGAATGTTTAAAAGGCACAATGAGCACATATGGTCTCAAACAAATCCTCACGTTGAACATAGGAGACCACAAATTAAATTTGGGTTTAATTTTTAGTGTGGTGTTATAGGATCAACTGTTCTTCCTCCTTTTATTTTTGATGGATCACTAACTGGCAATCGTTATCTTAATTTGTTACAACAAGATTTCGAGGAAGTGTTAGATAATTTAAATTTAAGAACCCGAGCAATGCTGCAATGGTTTCAACATGACGGAGCGCCTCCGCACAATCAACTGAATGTTAGAAATTATTTAAATTTGAACTTCCCTAATCAATGGATAGGACGAAATGCACCCATTGAATGGCCGGCTAGATCCCCTGATTATCAGTTTTGGATTTTTTCTAGTGGGGTGTACTAAATGGCACAGTATACAAAAGAACATATGAAACAATCGACGATTTAAGAGAAGGTGTCTTAGTTGCTTTTAATAACATCGATAGGAGTAAAGTACGCAATGCTACAAATTCTGTTGTGAAGAGATGCAATTTGTGTATTAATAATAATGGAGGTATCTTTGAACATTAATAATGTTGTGTGCCCTTAATAAAAGTTCTTATAGTTTTCATTTTATTACTACATAAGATTTCAAAATAAGTTTTCGTTTGGTTTGTATTTTATCAGTTCGAAATTCAATTGTTTTCCATAAAAACCATAAAAATGTCTATATCCTCTTTATTTTTTAAAATAACCCTATCAAACCTTATATCATTGTAATCAGCAAAAAATAATCTTTTTAATGATGTCAAAACCGACTATGGTTTCCATTTAAAAAAACACAAGTTTGTGTCATAACTCGATAATGGTGAACGAAAAAAAAATATTAGCTACATAGTTTTATTTGGCGTAAAATTATCTAAAACTTTTGTCTGAACACTTTTTCTCTAAAATTACTATTAATGATGCTAAGCATGTTTAAAGAAAATCGTAAAATATAGTTTTCTTTGAATATCAAATAAGCCATGAAAGTTATCGGAGAAACAAAAGCAGTTTTAAATCAAACTCGTAAAACTGCGCATCTTTCCCCATTTAAGCGTTTTTCTATCTCCAGTAGTTTCTGAGATCCCAATGCTAAACATTCAAAAAAACTCACCCTGTATATTGAGATTTGATTTTTCTATCATTCTGATTTCTTAGGTAAATAACATTACAATATATACCAAGAGTACAGAATTGCCATGGTGTTTTTGTATAACAATCTGACGAGCGACAAATTATGCGAAACTGGTTATTGATTCAATGCAAAGCTTTAAAACATTTTTTAAATGTATGCCAAATTTCTATTCAAGTGGATTCATAAATACTTAAACACTGTTCGTGCGTTTAGGAAAGAGATTTATTGTAATTGAACAAAAATTGTTTCTTATTTTGTAGAAATTTTGTTCGTTAACGTCTTGGCCTCTTCTAACTTCCCATAGTTATATTTAGAATATTATTTTGCGGAAACAACGCTTCTACGAAGGCCGCATATTCCTTTTCCGCATGTAACCTGATGGCGTACCTACGGAAAATGTCAATACAATTACTGATCTAACACACGTCACTTTTATTATAACACACGTTCGGTAGAAAGCTAATATTTACGTTGGTTTAGTTATAACGGGCGCGATCAGTGGCGTTATTAAGTTACTGGGACGGGAAACGTGCAGCAAACAGAGAGACAGGCGGCCACTAGGCAAGGCAAGGAGGGATATTTTTATTGGTCCTGTCCACTGTTATTCTGCCGTTTCCTTACGTCTCGTTTTCAGACAGACGACGGGACGTATTGATTCGATTATCTTTCGGATGAACACCCCCCCCCCCTCGACCCACCAATTAAGAATTAATGACCACTAGGAGAGCTGTTTCATTTTTAAACAATAAAATAAGGTTACTCCGGTGTTGGCTTTTGTTCTCGTATTTTTTTCTGAAATCATCTGACAGTTGAAATTGACAATGATATATCGAATAAATAAATCTCCCACACGAACCATCCCTTTTTTTAGTTACTTATTCTTTTAACTTAATTTGTATCGACTGCAGTCAATGTGACATTAATCCCGCAATATATAATTCCTTCAAACATACATGATAATATTTATAACATTCTCTCAACTGTGCAAATTCTAGAAATTTCTTTGGTCTTCCTTAACAAAACACAAGAGATTTTTCAATAGTGACTTCAGGAACTTTCTGTTTGAGCAAAATGCAATTGGAGCGAAGCTAAATGTTCGTCATCTGTTTACGTCGATTTAGATTATAATCGGTGATACTTCTGCCCTCTTTATATACAAACTGCATAAAGCATTGGCCTGAAGCGTTATTACAATTTTTCAGATTGATATAAATTTAATTAAGGAAATTAAAGAAAATATTTCACAGATGTTTCTAGTATTTCCAACATTCAGAAAATAGAATTGAATCCAGATATAATACTAAAATACTTATATTTTTAATTTGTTTTAGAATATATTTTTACATTTTTATAGTTATATGCATTATATGTTTTATATAATATTATACTGGAAAGTTCGATTAATAATTAGTATTTTGTTTTGTGTAGACAAGCATCTGCTAGTTGGATGAATTAAAATGTGAAAGTAGAGAAGAATATAAAAGAAAGTGTATAAATGATTTAAACTAATTACCCACGCCCCATGGTGTAAATTTTACTTTTTATGCACATGATAGTGCACTAGTATCAGATAAGAACGGGGATGGATTGGAGAGTCAATGCAACGACGTTCTTACTGATCGTCATGCGTGGTTTGGTCAGCAGAACCTTTCTTTAAACCTGGATAAAACTAAATTTATGATTTTGCATAATTACCAGAAGAGTGCGCCCTTATTGAATTTGCAGGTTGATGATAGAGCACATTTTGATCAACATCTAAATTTTAAATACCAATGCAAGGAATTGACCTCTTCCTTGGGTTCACTGGCGTACTTGTTTTGAAATTTAAAGTGTATTTTGTCCCGGGATTGGTTGGTCGAGTCATACCATGCCATTGTTGAATCAAGGACTAGATATAGAATAACCTTTTGGAGTCACTCTCTCTCTCGTCTGGGAACGCAAAGTTGTCGAGAGATTTTTTTCTTAACTAGTTTATATACATATATATGAATTATCTGTTTACGTTTTCAAAAATCCAGACAAGTTTCTCACAAATAAGGTAGCACTTCCACAGCATGTAAAGCAATTAACCAATTATAATCATATCAGAATGGCATTAAAAGAATTGTATGATTTAAATTGTTACTCCATGGAGGAATATTTTTCTTCATTGTAATAGTTGCAATATATTTTGTTTGTATTATGTAATGTTTTTGTTATTTAATGTTATAATGTAGCAAATTGTATATGCATAGGGGAGACCGGGGATGAAAGTAACACTTCTATATTTTTAATTCTTGTTTTTTAATTCTCGCCCAAGTTTGGACATCCATATTGATTAAACGATAGATCAGACATTCAAGCTACTTTTGAAGTACATATTTGATATGATTTGTTAAGCATGGTAAAAAGAAAAATGTATGTATATGTGCAGTGACATGTTACATTCAACCTCAACGTTAGGACAAAAAGTAACAGCCATTGGGGTAAGATGTAACAGTTGATTATTGAAATAATTAACATGAATAGGTAGGTTTTTTATAATAATTTATCAACAAAACTTTTGTTTGATACCATTAAGAGTTTATAAGTCCTAATCTGGAAATCCTTTGACAAAAAAAAATTAAGAAAAGTGTTCAATTTGACAAACTATCGTCCGAGTCACAATTTCTGTATAAGAACATTTTTTTAATTTCTAACACAGTTAACATGGGTCCATAATTTACATCGCAGACATTGCACCCATTGCTCCCCAGGTATACTACTTGACATTTTTGTCACTGTCGCTTTCATCATTAAATATTTGTTTGGTCACTTGTCTCTTCTTTTCTTTGTTTACAACTGGTCTCTTTTTTTTTGTTCTTCCTTCAATGCATTCATTTCGGGAGTGCCTGTTAATATTGCAGTCACACGGCGATTACGCCCTCTAGTCGTTTGTTTTCTTTTCGGTGCTTTTGGAAATGGCTTTAGGCTTTCAGGTGAGAATTCAGAACTGGATCCTGGCCTAGACAAGGGTTCAGCAACTTCAACTTCTGTCTCTTGTATTGGTCTCGCAATCTCGTGGCAACTCGAAGGTCCAGCAATTTCAAGATTAATGTCTAGTGATGGCTCATCGGCATTTATGGCACTTTCGGAAGTCTCAGGCATTGGACGATCTGTCACAAAGGCCGAATGTTGAAAGTCCCAACTGTAAGCTAAAGCAGTTTGGAAGAGAATCACACATAACCACAATTCCAATGGTGAATTATATTATGGCGATCGATAGCTAACTAAAAATAGACTTAAATAATCAACGTACCTTTTGATTGATATTCAACAGCTTTTGGTAAAACCACTCGGAAGAACACAGAGCTAATTTACTTTAAGCCTAAAAGCAAAGACGAGTTTTGTCTTGAACGTATTCTTAACGACAACAGAAAAAAAAACACAGCGCTTCGAGAGTTTGATGTCTTTAAACGCTGTACTAAGCCTTACCGCGCCATCAAACAAAAACTAAAAAAAAATACAAGAGGTGTTACAACCTACCTCTGTTACTTTCAACCCCGGTCTCCCCTACTTCTTTCTTTAGTTATATATTGTATTAATTAGTGACGTGACCTACACATATTATTGTAAAAAGTTTTTTTTAAATAAACTATTACTATTAATAATAAAAAAGATACTTAAATGGAGACGAACAGGAAACAGACCAAAAGCGCGACCAAAAGCAAGATGTGAAGAACACATCTATGAGGAATATAAATGTATCGGTTGAAGAAGGGAGAAAGGAATAGCGAAAAGTAATCGAACTAGCAAAAAGCACAACTATCTCTAACAACGGGAGTAAGAAGATCTTCAATTTATTAGGAACATAGTCAACTTTCCCACATGGCAGACAATGCCATCCTATGTGTTAGTTGACTCATGAATGACAACCAAACGTAAAGAGATGATAACGTAAAAATGTGTACAATAAAATTAACTTATTGAATTATTAGTTGTTGTGCAAATACAGACACGTGTTTTAGACTCACTAGTCCTCATCAGTAGGGTATAGCTAAGAAAGTTTTTAAAAACCTACATATTTCCACGGCTTTCACAAACAGTAGATAGTCAAAATCTGCTTACATCAGAATAAGCTAAATGTTGAAAGGGTATTTCTGCTTCAACTACAGTTTCATAATCTGCGGTTAAACACTTATTGCAAAGTAACGTTCAGAAAATACATCAGTTAATTAAAAAACTGCTAACATAACTGCATTAATCGATACATCATCTTTAATGGAAACATTGAAATTGCTCAAGATCATGCGATTATCAAACGCTTTCTGAAGTGTGAATGAGATGACATACGACGTTTGATGAGAAGCTCCAGAAGAGTAGAACAAGCATGTGATGATAGTGGAGGAAGACAAATTACCTAAGATAGCAAGAAGCAATAAACTATAAGGTGGGAGACGTATCGAAAGACCACGCAAGAACTAGAAAAACTACGGGCACAATCCATCCAACAACAATAGCAATATTAATAGTACAAAGAAGATAACGTCTATATTCTTTTTCAAACATAACAATATATATTTGTATGAACAGCAGTCGCTTCTCGAATTCTTTTACAGCGATATATATTTTAGAGCAAAAACGAAGCTTCATATAATTTCAAGTTCATCGCTGTATTAAATAAAACCTTAAGAGAGCACTTGAAAGGAATGTCCATGTTGTATGTATTGGACAAGTACATTAAAGGGGAAAAAGAAAAGGACCCCGGGCTAACTGTACTCAATAATATATAATACACAGTACAATCGCTTGCACGCACACAGTGGAAAATCAACCAGATGCTTCTGAACAGCTAACTGATATTTACTACAAATAACGTTGCTGCTATGGAGGATATCGCCGCAGACACTTTGAATATTATAGTTAATGTGGTCGGCTTATCGGACGTTGGTGGTGTTGTGCGATTTGCAGGCCTTTTATGATGTCGGCAAAAATACCTCGCATGCAAAACTAACCCAACTTTGCCGGCACACAAAGATTACATCGGTCACGAACATGACGCCATCTTATCTTTTAAAAGGCACCACCATCGTACAACACAATGCGCCACCGAATGCATAATAGAGGTAATGCCGTAATTGCAAGAAATAGATGTATTAAATTACCTATTCAATGTGGAAATTGTAAAAACGATTTCATTCAAAACGTTTGAAATTATTGTCACTGTAAGTTTTTGCTTACTTTGCATTTCTTACTCAAAAGAAAACTTAATAATAGTTATGTGTTAAATGAACACTCTATTTTAATATGCATACATAAAATACATATAATAGTTTATTTTACAACGCACGAGGGTTTAGAATGCTGACCTCGCTGAGCAAATAAAAGAAATAAACGACTTTGTTTGACATTAAAGATGTTGCAAAATAACAGTTACGAGAAAAATCTAGGATTGCACATGCTTTTCATTGATGTTAAACAGGCGTACGACTCAATTTCTAGGAAACAAATGTATGAAACTTCAGCAGAATTACAAATACCGTATAAACTAATAAAGTTAATAAGAATGACACTCTCGGACTCGAGAAGTAAAATTTTAATGGATGCAAGTTTCTCGGAACAAATTACAACCAGAAGAGGACTAAGACAAGGAGACCCGCTTTCGACTGACCTATTTAATCTGGTGCTGGAAGGAATTATGATGAGGGAAAGCAACATCCAAACAAAAGGCGTAATTTTCCACAACAAAGTACAAGTTATTGCATATGCAGATGATGTAACGATATTATCGAGGTCAAAGAGGGAACTAGAGAAAGTATGTGTTTGGACAATTTGTTGAAGGAGCTAGAACATAACATACGCATACATGATGTTTACTTTGAATTAATCTTCGTCTAGGATTTTTGAATTAAGAACCCTGCTGGTGTTTGGAGTGGTAGGCTAGTTTTCTTTTACTAGCAGTTCTTCCCGCAAATATAGGGTAATGGCTAATTAATAAACTAGTATCTTTGCCAAAGCTAATGATTCGTCAAACGCATGTCTAAGACGCGACTTCGTTTCACCGACGTTGATCAGGTATTTTTCTTCATTGCAATTACAATCTATCCTCAAGATGGCGCCACCTTTCCTTATGTATTAATGACTTGCTAAGGGAGTTTTATGAAGCTTTAATTTATCGAGCAATTACTAGGAGCACCAATTTAGCTCGGATGTGAGTGGTTATTACAATCGATGCCTTTCTATGGAGTTGCTAATCTCCGAAGCAGTAATTAGAAACTATTTACTTAGGCGTTTTGGAATTTCGCTTTTTTTTCGGACCAGTACATTACACGAGATAAGTGTAGTTTCATAGATGTTCTATTTTTTTTATAAACGTAATTATGTGGATTTACTGGTTTCTAAAATTAATTAGTTAGTAACTTTAACTTTATTTTCTGTGCCACCTGCATTTGTGAAAAATTTTTTTAACCTGAGCTTGATCAAATTTTGGAAATTTTTATATTAAATCTTTTACTGTCTTTCATATCTTTTGTGTTAAATTCATTAAGATTTATTTGCGTATTTATTAAATATTTTTTCTCTGAAGCACACCTGTTAATTGAAAATACAGGGGCGTATCGATTATGTTTATTTTTATTGAAATATGTAGTTTGAAAATTTTACAGTTCTTGGCTACCTACAATTTCGTATACAGGTTGTGACGCTTAGGAGAGGTGTATACCTGTTTTATTGTGCTGTTATACTAGGACATAGTCCTTATCACTTTTTTGTTGACCTACCTGAGTGGCACATTCTGTTGCGGATCTGCTGCGGCAAGTTTCTTTGAATGCCATAGTTTTCATAGAAATTTTTTTTTCCATTAGACTTTGCTACGGTTTCTCTTTTTGATACTTTACCTCAACGCACATTTTATTAGCTTAATTCAATTTAACCTTATAGTTTGCTATCTTTCATAATTATTTCATTTGCATTAATATAGGATATAAACTTAAATTTTATACTTTGGTTTCTTTGTTATTGACGAAATTGACAGATGTGTTTGGATACATATAAACCGAAGTTGTTTTATTGTACCTGTAATTTTCCTTTTATATTTTACAGACATCTTTTGTTGATATTGAGTGTGTTGACAGCTTAACTTCTGTACCTCTATCCTTGTTGACCCTTTTACAACAATTAGTGATCTGATATACGCATGATCTTGACACAATAAAAACTTATATAACTGAGGCCTTTTAGAACACTTGTTTTAAACCCCGACCATCTCCAGTTAAGCCAGCGGCTGACTGAGTGATAGGCTATGTCACAGGTAGGTGGGTTTAGTAAGAGCTTTTGTGTTTAAACAAGATTCAACAGGAGTTATATAATCTGCTACCTAGACGCCTGTGATTTAAACGTATCAAATTAAAATTATTTTTTAGGGATTATAACTACATATAAAATTAAAATATAACTTAATGTGTTTATTTGATTTATTTAATTATAAGGAATATACAGGGAGTTATTATTCAATCTGGTATGTAATATTCTTTTAAACAACAAAATAGGACTTTTCTTATTAAATTTGATGCAAACTGAATATACCTATGTCAATATTTTCTAAAACTATTTATCAGATAGTTTTAAATTTGGAAGGATCAACATATTTTTTTGTAATAATAATAATTATATATATATATATATATATATATATGACGTTGTGGTTTTCCGGGTTTGGAACCGCGTAGTATTTGCTCTATAGTCCCAAGAAGGACTGCTTGATCGACGTTTCGATGAGATCTCACTCATCTTCTTCTGGACGATCGTGTTCGAGTTGCAATCGGAGAATGCGGCTGGTTGTTGGTGCCTATATTTATATAAGTTGGCTCGCCGTGTGAACTGCCAATCAGAGCGCGCGCTTGAGTGGTAGTGGTGGGAGAGTTTGTGTCATTTCTTCGGTGATTGTCGTCAGCGCCTGTTGCCTGCGCTTAAGTTCTTTTACGGGATGTCGTTTTTGCTATATACGATATTATCGGTTTCCACGTTTGCGGTAACCGATAGCTAAGAGCGAACACCTGCCTATTCGAATAACAAGAGAAGCCATAGAAATAGAGAAGCGACCGCATAATCTTAATAAACGGGATGATGCTCAACGGTTACCGCAAACGTGGAAACCGATAATATCGTATATAGCAAAAACGACATCCCGTAAAAGAACTCAAGCGCAGGCAACAGGCGCTGACGACAATCACCGAAGAAATGACACAAACTCTCCCACCACTACCACTCAAGCGCGCGCTCTGATTGGCAGTTCACACGGCGAGCCAACTTATATAAATATAGGCACCAACAACCAGCCGCATTCTCCGATTGCAACTCGAACACGATCGTCCAGAAGAAGATGAGTGAGATCTCATCGAAACGTCGACCAAGCAGTCCTTCTTGGGACTATAGAGCAAATACTACGCGGTTCCAAACCCGGAAAACCACAACGTCATACTACGACCGCGGAAACATCCGAACAAATATATATATATATATATATATATATATATATTACAAAGGTTATAAAAGTATTACTAAAAGGACAATTAAATATAAATGCAACAAGAGGATATATATATATATATATATATATATATATAGAAGAAGCAAAAAAATGGAATATTGAGAAATTTAATTCATAAATGTGAAGGTTCACTAATAAAATTGATTTTGTCAAAAACATTTTTGTACGAATTTGTGGTGTTCAAAATAGAATTTATTTTTTCATCGCTTGACATTACACAAATGAAAATGATTACACATGCAAACGCTGTAGATACAGAAACGTTTGCCTATGCGTTTGTATGTACGTTCGTACGTGAACACAGGAAATAAACAGAATAAATTGGGTTTCGTTAATCTAGTAATGTGCAATTAAAGCAAAAACTTGTCTATTATTATTTCGATTTTTTCAATTTAACGTGTTATTTACATTTAAAAAATTTTGATCGGGTTATTTAGAGTGGCGGTGATAGATTTTTTTCCCAACAACTAATTGATTTTAAATTTAATTAAAAACTTATCCATATATACTCACAGTCACACCATTAATTTATCATGTTTTACGTGCAGTCCGTCATTTTATTTTATTAACTTTCGAGTAATTCGTGTACACACGTAAACAGGAGAGTAATAGGGATATCTATTTAATGTGGAAGCAAAACGTGTATCATAAATTGCTCTATGGTTGTAACATTACGTGTTATCTTATTTATAATTATATGGATGGAATAATAATTTTTGTATCAAATATATCTTTCTAGGAAGTTCTTTCTAGGATTAAGAGTATCGTGACATAATTAATAGAACTAATACGTGAAAATAAATAATTCGTGATTACCAATATGTTAATTTCATTTTGTGAAGTTTACATACATACAATTTATAACTATTCTGTGTCATATTACATTGGAAAATTATTAATATCCACAATTTATAATACGACATCAATATATTATCACGATATAAGTGTAATCTGTTCGCCGATTCTAAGATACAACATACAACAGATAAAAAGCATTAATATTACATATTCACTGCATTTAGATCTATTCCATCAAAGAGTGAACTAGTTTTATATGTACAAATTCATTATAATAATTTATTGATAGAGTAAGTGTTTAACATTTCAAAAATATTAGAAGAAATTGAGAAAGGTATAACAGTATCGTTATTGGCCAAAAAATATGATACAGCAAAATCAACTGTTTGTTTAATAAAAAAAAGAAAAAGATGTCATTTTAGGAGCTGTGCACAATATCTTAAATATTTCCAAAAGACGCACCTTAAAGGCATCTGCATACAAATTAATGGAAAAAGAACTTTAGAAATGGTTTCTTAAACAAAACGAGCGAGATTTACCTGTAAGTGACGAGATAATTTGAGAAAAAGCATTTAGGTTATGTGGAAACGAAACATTTACAGCTGGTTATGGTTGGCTGCAAAGATTCAAGACCCGTTATGGCATACGATTTCTGAAAATTGCAGGAGAAAAGTTGTCATCCCATCATCATTGGTCGACCTTCTAAAGAAGAATTATACAGAATTATACAAAAACTATCAACAAATATATAATGCAGATTTTATATTTTGGAAGTTTCTCCCAGAAAAGACTTACGTTTCTTTATCAGAAAAAACAGCCCCAGGGTTAAAAATTGCAAAGAAAAGATTGACATTCTTGGGCTGCACAAATGCTATAGGTCACCGTAAATCAACTTCTTTTATTATTGGGAAACCTAGGAACCCAAGGGCATTAAGTAAATTTAAAAATCCCATGATTTACAAACATTCAAAAAATTCATGGATGAAATTTTTAAGGTAGCGTTTTGAGAATGTTGTGCCTAACGTAAGTTTATGTTATATAATATAAACACATAGATACAGAATACATAATGCATTCCTCTACATATTTGTAGGTAAAAGAGTTTTTAAAATCCCAAGGGTTCTCCTAGTTACCCACCAAAAATATTGGCTAAAAACAACCGATGGAATGATATTCGCAATATTCATGCCAACCAATGTCACTCCACTAATTCAACCACTAGATCAGAACATTTTAAAGTGAACAAAACTCTACTATAAGAAAAACCTTTTAAGTTCTATTGTAGAAAAAAGTGGTCAACTAATAGACAGTCTGAAACTATAATACATCTAACGATTGCGTGGAATAAAATTACTGCCGATATGATTTGTAGATGTTGCAATAACATTTTAAAGTGTAATGAACCAGACTAAGATGATATTCCGTTATTGGAAATTTTGAAAAAATTAATGACACTAAAAATAATTGCTATAATGAAGCACTTAAGGACATGACCAAGATGGATTCTAAATCGAAATTGTTGACGATGAAATTTATGTAGATGAGGAATCAGAATTAGATCAATTTGTTTCACATGCCGATGCTACAAAAGCTTTGGGTTTAGCAATGCAATGGTATTAACAAAATAATGTTTGTATAAATAAAATTTTGTTCCTTGAAGATATATTAAAAGAGGCTGTTCTTTTATATATTCATTCTAAAACGATTCGAGAAAATACAGATTTTTTAAACTTAAAATAAATATTTAATACATAATATACATATATATGTACATACATACAATTTTTTTTCTTGAGGAGATGAATAGATTAACTTTTTTGTTACATAGGATAATATTTTTATTTTAAATAATTGATTGAAGACGGAGATACGTGTTGAAACTCCATAATTTACAAGTAAAAATTGAAATAAATTCAAATTGAGTTCAAAACAGTTTTATTCAATTGTTGTGAATTGAATGAAACTGTTTTGAACTCAATTTGAATTTATTTCAATTTTTACTTGTATTTTTATTTCAGTTACTATTTTGATTACATAAACGATTGTTTTATTACACTATCGAGCATGTACTGTAGTTTGATTGATAGAAATTTAATAATTTAATATTTAAAGTAAATATATCGATATGTATGTTTAGAAATGGGATGAGAAACACATAATATATATTAAGTTTAGAATAAATTTGATACATAACAAAATTCTGAAGAGTGTCATAGAATACTTAGAAATGAAATAAAAGGAATCATACATTAAAAACAATATTATTTATGCCTCAGATTTGTATACATTTGATTTATATTCTAAATAATCATAATTATGAAATAAATTATATGAATAATTATGAATTTTGTTTATTTTCAAATTGCTTTCTTTACACAATTTTTTTTAAATATAATTATCTTCTATATATCAAGAAATCTCTGACTTTATGTGTACTTATTTAATTATTACTGTTCACAAAATTTTACATATATTCGTTCATTTCGTATTTTCACTTTCGCTCAAAGTTTAATGAAATACAATATAGTTAACATGAAGATAACAAAAATTAGTATCCAGTTTGTTAAAAAAAACACACATTTTATCACTAAACTTCGGAATATTCTAAAACAATATGGGCTTCATCATATCAAGTTCAATATTACATACCACTACCTCATTCTTTAGATAATGATTGATAATTTACGTTTGCTGGTAAGTTTGCAGTATTTTGTAATAACAATTTTAATTTCAATATCCATTAGATTGGTTCTACATTAAGAACGACGATAATAAATAATCTTACAGCTACATGAAATTGCAATAAGAAAAACACTATCATGTGTATGTAGTAAATAAAAGAAAAAAGAAGAAGAAATGAACTAATAATTAAGAAACCAATAGGTTTGTAGCTGCTGCAAGTATTAGTATAATATTTATTTTTTATCAAAATCCACAAATGGCGTCTCATCTAAAACACTAAATGTCTCCTATAGGTACCGGTTGTGTCAAATACCATTAGCTATAAGTGATTAGTTTATACGTATGTATATAATACGTCGTAGCGCTGTATATACATCGTACATACATACATACGTATACACAGATCCGCTATGGCTAATGTTACTTGACACAGGCGGTATATAATTGCATGCAGAAAAATGCGCTTCAAATAACTACACTCAAACTACAAACCTCTAGTAGAAGAGTTGTTAACAAACTTCAATATTTTATGTTTTAATATGAGTTTATAAATACATTTTCTTCATAGACACATGGAATATTTTCTGGAAATTGAAATATAGTCAGCCAGAAGCAGGAGAAAAGTTTCACCATGTAATAAAATTAGTGCAAACTCGATATCAAGAAAAATGTAATATAGGCATGATATCCGACTACTGTTAAAAATCACAAGAAAAAAGGCTGAAGAAAAAATTTTCTGAAAAAGAAAAGCCGATATTTATATTTCTTCATAAAATCATTATTCATTGTAAGATGACTAGCGCAAAAATATAAATATGTAACATCTACAAGTGGTTTATAGTTTTGCACTCCAGAGCCTGTATTTTATATCATAAGTAATATTCGGCTTTGAATAGATCTCTGAAATACACAACAACATAAAGAACGCTCATTACTTAAAATATGATTTAAATATACCTTTTTTTCTCTAATGCAGTCTCATATAATTTTATTATTTTGGTGCAAGGTCTTTTTAAGGTTTTGTTACTTCAGCTAAATGCCATTAAATTATATGTGAGAAATTTTCGGAGATTGAAATCTTCCTGCAAACAATCTGAAACCTATTTGATATATCAGATTGAAGTAGCACTACACTTGCACAGGAAAAAAAAACTTATTTTCTTGATTTTAATGCTGCACGCAATTGAAAGCTCTTGAAATATTCTAAAACGTATCAAATACGCAACAATCGCTTTCAAGCTATAAATTGGATATAATTTGAAGGCCATTGTTCTGTTCATTTCAACTCTTCGCCAAAGGAGTTACATTTATGCATGGGAAGTGAAGGAGAAATACGAACGATAATTGCATGAATAGAGATGCGAATTTAAAAAAAAGGATTTATTTCCTCTTAAGCACCTAATAATTTATAGTGGTTAATTCCTATTCGTGTTTCATCGCACGTGTAAGAAAATTGCATTAAGTTATCAATTTCCTGAATCAACAGTGGGTACCATACCTTCACTGTTCCTCAACTTGAATTTACTCCCCGTTTATAAATGTAGAATCGATACGGAAATTACACCTGCAGATGTAAAGATATAAATGTAATTCACGTAGAAAGGGTAGTTACTGGCATATTGCGCTCATCTACGTTCGGGTATGCTTTGAATTGAATATAATACCTGCAGAAACTACAGGCTACGTAACTTGAACAACGATAATGGGGCCATTTTCGCCGTTGTTGTTTTTGGGGTGGAGCTAACTCTTTTCATTTTACGACTTTTGCTTTCTATAAAATCAATTTATTTTAATGGTAATACAATTTGCGCGGCATGTATGAATTGGTTTTGTTTTACTTTGTGAATAAGCGGCATCTGCGAAGACGTAGTAATTCAACTTTTTATGCCCAATTCTAGCCAGAAATGCATCGGTTGCCGTTTATTGATGACGAAAAATTTGCTTTTATAAAATTCCTCAAAGCATTCGTAGTGCAAACACATTTCTCGTCAACTTTCAACTGCACCTCGCGTTTATGTGATATGGTTTTGTAGCTCACGCTACTAAATTAAAATGACGTCAAATTTAAGATGTTGCCAAATTTCATTAACTATTATTAATATAACCTACAAAAGTCATTTCAGGACTCTCATAAATAATAATGTTCATACACCTTTTCAGATTTGTCATAATTACCAAGTAATTTTTATTATATCTGTTATTCATACAATATAAATCCATCAACAATGCTTGCCTACTAAAGGAATAGCCCAGTATTATATAAAATAGACGTGTAGAGACATTTATTTATAATATTTAATTTGTAATTGGCTTTCATGACATAGTATTCTACTAGCGGGAGGTATGTCCTGAAATATTAATTAAATAATTTGATTTTGTTTTGAAATTGTTCCAGTCGAACGGAATTTGTAATGGCATTGAATCGTCGTCTTTGGACGTGTCGGTTGCCAAAACGACTGAACAATAGATATGTGCTTTTCAATAGAAAATATAGTATGTTACGGGAGTATTTTAATATATTTTTTTATATCGATTTATTTGTTGATAGGATATACTTACACAATATATCAATGTGTAAAAACAACAATTAAATAAATAAATATGTAAACAATCAGAAAAACACTGAAAAGCATATTACGTCTTCTTCTTGGATATTCGAATTGGGTGTATGCCTTCAGTTACTAAACTTATATATTTATTCCATCCCCCGCTGTCATTCACTAGTATAGTATGAAGATAGGAGAGGAGGGAAAACCCACCTCTCCTTTCTCGTATATCTTCAAGTCACTTTTGCCAAGTCTTTCTCCATCTTCTTCTCATTCTGTTCTTTTCTTTGCCGGTTTCTAGTATTTTACTTGGAAATCTATTGGAGTCCAACTTCATCACATGGCCAAGCCAGTTTAATTGTTTCTATTCTAGTGTATCAATTTCTCATGCTTTCCTGCGATTCTTCTCAGATACTTCATTTCCGCTACTTCGAGGTGGCTTTCTTGTTTTTTTCAGTGTTACCCACGATTCGCGTTCATATAATAGACTTTAATAGGTGCGATTATTGCCCTATGGACTATTGTCTTTTTTGTCACTTCTTTCTCCCTTTGATGTTCGTTGTCTTCTTCTGACAATTTTATTATCTAGGCTATCATCATTCTTATAATTGCACCCAAGTTTTTACAAATTATTACCAAATTTTGTTTCTCTTGTTTGCAGGTTAAGGTTTTGCCTTTCTTCATATTTCTTTCCATTTTTAGGCTCTTTAAATTATTGCTCATAATATCTGGGACGTGATAGTGTTTCTCCAGGGACTATTGACAAAACTATAGAAGAAACGGATGATTTCGATTAATCTTATTTGCATTAAATTAGTTTTTGCATTATATTATCCATAAGTTGCTCAAAGACTTACAGCGCAGAGCGTTCATTAAACAAAAACAATTTATCGTCAGAAAAAAAGTGCCCATGTAACATTCAAATTACAGTTAAGTTAGACAATTTAAATTCTAAACAATAAGGGACCTAGAATATATACCTGAGGCACACCACGTCATAAGAGATATTTTTTGCTTAAACTCCTATTAAAATATACTTCTTTTTACTTGGTGCAGCACGCACTAAGTCAAAAACTGGAGAAATTATTGTATGAAGTATTCCAAGGCCTTATGACTTCATCCAAATATCATTGTAAGAACTATTGCATTTGTTCCCCAACAGGTAAATGGAGCAGGAGTGATACTGATAAACAAAAAAAGAAACACTGATTTTGATTCATCTGACTATAGTGCGATTTAAGTATGCTACACGTAAATATTTGCATCTATTATCTGACTATCTAACGATAAGACCACTTTACCCAATAAATGAGGTTTAAAAGTTTGGAGTCTAAACAATTTTTAATTACATCTTCTTTCTTTGACTTCCATAAAAATTTATTTGAATTCCGTGAAAATTCGCTGAGTTTTGATTCCTCAGAGGATATTATAAAAAGTTATTTAAGTATTGACCATTCGGTGAATAATATATTTTTGTCACACTTTACACATAGAATGCATTTCAAGAATAGATAGGTACATTCATTATTATTCCACGATATAAAAGAAATTTTAATACAAAAAATATTATAATTAAAAACTCAGATGATTATAATTTTATAATGTTATTTTTCTCATTTAAAATAAAAATTGAATTCAAATTAAAAACATTCCATACAATAATCGTTAAATGTTAAATGTTTCTTCTTTAATACCTTTTCAAAAATTTTTTAATAGCTTCGTGAGAAGTGAAAATTTGACATACGAAACATGGATTGTTAAAAAGTTGACAACAAGCGCAACATCTTTTCTTAAGCTTAAACACACTAATGTCCGAAGACGCAATTATTAATAACACCTACACAGTAGAAAATTTAAAATTCTTGTAGAGTTGAAGAAAAATAAAAAACTAATTCTAGCTCGAGGTCAGAATATTTAAAAATAGACACTTCAATAAATATTTGATAATGGAAATGCATATTAAATTAGACTAAATTAAATTTGTACTTTCATTAAACATTCCCTATTCACATATATTAAGCTGCGTCGCTATTTGTTCTAATTATTTCACATTCTCTATTATATATTACTATTTTATTAACACAGCCCATATTCGATCATACAAACACCCTATGCCAAATATGTATACACGGAAACCGTCAATGGATAATTAATTGTCCAGCGACCAAATATGAAGGAATATTTCCAATACACGTTCAATTCTGAAAACTCAGCAATAACAATAAAAATCACGAAATAGTTTCGCAAATCCATTATTATTACCTCAATACAATCGTAATTTTACTTGCACCCATTTGCCCGAAGAATATATAATGTCAATTTCGATGATTCTATTAAAGTTTTATGCTTGTAAATACCTATACGAGCAGTGAGTAAATTTATGTGTCCCCTTGATATTTGTTATGCAATTGCTTCGTGCGCGTAACACGATTGCCGAGCGTTTGGGATTTTATGTGTTTCGATTATTTTAACATTTATCTCTTTTACGTCGCTCACATTATGCGATAAATTTCAGGAAATCCATGCGGACCCAGAACTCTATGTATAATACATGTACAATTGTTCCTTTCCACATTGGGTAATGCGATAAATTCTCTGTTACAACATTAAATCTATTATTAAATGTACTCAACATTACAATCTAATTATTTTCGTTAACTACACAGGAAAAGTGATGAATTAAATATACATAACGAACGATGAGTTTCCGTGACTTTGCGTTATATGTAAGTTGTAAATCTTTACGTTCAGATTGAAATTACGTAGAATTGGGCGTAGATCGACAGTCGACCTTGTCTGACGGTCTCTGACCATAAAATATATAATTGTTTACCCCCAACTCTTCGAAGTAAATACCCACCCAACGGTTTTTTAAAAGCCAACATTTATTTTCGTTGTGGATTCGACATCAGCATAGTGCCTTTTATAAATGAGTTGCTTTTTCCAGTTTCTTAAAACCTCACTAATTTTTGAATTTGATATTTACTGTTTGAAAATTTCTTTGTTCGTGATTTACTTTTCTTCTTTAAAATGGTACCAATGTCCCTTACGGACAAATAGCACCGGACACTAGATTTAAATGAAAGGTTATGACTTTTTTTTTATTTTATATAATAGCCCCTTAAGCGCCCATTAAACTGACATCAATTTGTATACGTCGATTTTCGATGTATGACGATTTTTCGTCAAAAATTGTCCAACTTTTGAAAAATTGCCATGAAATAACGATTAATTATGAAAAAACACTTTTATGGTCTTAATTAGTAGAGATATTATTTCAATACCTGAATTTAATGTTTATTTCGACATTTCAATGCATTTTTATAAAAAATGAATAGAATTATGGTATATTTTTATGCCACTGAAAAGTACTAAAAATTTACTTTTTAAAAATAACTTTTGTTACTGCAAAAGTTTTAGAATGTTATATCCGATTACGACTTGTTGACTTAAAAATATGAATTGCCGTCACCTGCATTACACATAGCATACATACCTTATACATACCTTACTTATAATATTTTTTATTTACAAATATATATAATTTTTATGTTGTGATTGATAAAATAAGTAATACACTGACCAAAACAAAAAGTGCGTACGAAAGTTTTGCGAAGAATTTCGGATTCAGAACTGACAGAATAGTAGTTGAAAACACATCAAATTTGAAAAGCGTTTATCGCAATGTCATAGATTAATTTTAAATTACAAGTAAAAAATTAAATGAAAATTCAGAATTAATTCAAAAAAGATTATATTTGACAACTACGATTGTTTCGCTCTACTAGAGCTTCATCAGGCGATGAATATTACAATTGTAATAATTGTAATAGTGGTTAAACATAACCTGTTCTGAACTCATTGTGAATTTTAATTTTATTTTTTACTTGTAAGTTATGGAGCTTCAACACGCCTCACCATCGTCAATCAATTATTCAATTTTAAATATTTTATAGAAGCAGTAACTAGTTAATAAATATTTATTTTGTAATTCAGATTCTTGCTAATGTAGATATTGTCCAGCGACAATTTGTGCAAGGGAAAAGTCATTTTCTATCGCTAATAGAAATTATTAAGACTTTCTGTCATGGAAAGTTAGTTCACGCCACTCATACGGCCTATATGAGATCGCTAGATGACAAATGAGGCAAGGAACTAGGGTCAGATGATAGACATACATAAAAGACACAAAAACAGAAACACCCACTCTTTCAGATAACAACTAAGGATTTATTTAAAACACATCAATAATATCAATATTAACAGTAATAATGCAGTATTTTTTTTAATCAAAAATTGTTTAAATTGTATTATGAGAAAATAAATAAATAATTGTAAATTATATCTTAATACCTTATAATCAAACAGAAAAAAGAAAAATCTCCACCTGCTCCCGCTTAAGCAAACTGTCTATTAATTAAATTAACATCAGCAAAGGTTTCTCAAATGTTGAATAATCTTCGAGAATTATAAACGTCTACGTTTCTCAGTTCCTTGCAGATAGACTGATTGGTCAAATTTTTAGTCAAGTGTTTTGTAATATTGCCATGCTTGTTCAGATCAAGTTCTTTTAAACTTAGCCAAAGCTTTGTCTCTCTCCAACTGCATAAGCTTAATTGTAGCAGTGAGCGATGGTTTCTTTCATTTAGAAAAGATACGCCTTACAAAAGGAGCACGATGATCAAAAACAACCTTCAAATACATTTACCTTATTCTCAGTATTATTAGAATCATAGACCATAGAAAACAGAGCATTAAGATTTGCTTGAAATGCAATAAATTGAAAGTTCAGAAAACGTCGGTAGATTCTCTCAATAGGCTTCTCATTTTGACGACTAAAATTAACTTTTGTAGAAATTAAATAATGATCGTAATAACCATGAAACTCTACCACACCACTACTGACCAATCCAAATGAACTTGATAGTATTAATCAACAATAATTTTAAAAATATTTTCAGAATTTCATTGCATAGATAATAATAATAACAATAATTTATTTAGACCTACAGTATTAAACCAATTATTGGACAAAGAAGTAATGTACATTAATAAATAACAAATTAATCATATTCTTATATGTAATATAAATAATTTATAACTATATACATATATTTATATATAAAGTTGAAGAATTATGCATTACTTGCTGAATTAGAAACAAAAAATATATCTCCATAATATAAGTTTGCAGCACGACACATGGTGACTAGTGTCGATCCTCGAAGAAGAGCAGTCCTCGAAAAGGGCAACCAAAACGTGGAGGAGGAGCGAGAGGAAATCCTGGGAATGTAAAAATTTAAGCATGATAGGAGATGTGAGCAATCAATTGCTCCATTACATAGCTTCCATATGAAGCGTCCACCATGTCATGTGCTTGCAGTAAGAGATTGTAATCGATGCCACGTCCCGGATAAATTCCCGTAACCTTGAAAGATAAGTATTTCAGGAATCGCCGCTGCACTCTCTCAATGGCTAGTTGTAGATATATGTACTGAGGTGACCATGCTTGTGATGCATATTCCAGCTTACTGGCGACAAAACTGAAGTACAAAGCCTTCAGAAGCAGTTGATTTTTAAAGAACTTACAACTGCGCAAAATAAAGCTCAAAGCTTTTGAAGCTGAATTGCAAATAAAATATATATGACTGGAGAAGCTCAAATGTATGTCAAAGAACACGCCAAGGTCCTTTGTACTGTCCACCCGCCTAAGCTGGTTTTCCTCAATAGAATAAGTAGATGGTATATTATTTTTGCGAGAGTAAGACATATAACAACATTTACTTATATTTAGTTTCAAATTGAAGTTGGAACCAAGTCGATATATGATTCAAGTTTTCTTGAAGACGAAGTACATCGTGCCAAGTTCGTATAGAGCAGTAGATCTTTATATCATTCGCATATGCGAGTACATTGCATGTTATTGATTTAAACAAATCGTTGGTATATAGAGTAAATAACAGAGGTCCTAAGTTAGAGCCATGTGGCACCCCGGATGAGAGAGTAAACTCAAATGACCTGAATCCATTGTAAAAGACATAATTACTAAATACGCCTATTTGTGAAATATGAATGCAAAAGTTTGAGCAGGGACAGGCTCAATCCAATTGCTGCGAGCTTTACCAGAAGGATACCATGATCTATCGTGTCAAACGCGCGACTAAAGTCAGTGTAGATCACGTCTAATTGGCCATTAGCAACCAGTTCATGAGAGACAGCCTGAGTTATAGTGAGTAGGTTCGTAACTGTAGACCGTCCACGAATGAAACCATGTTGACATTCAGAAATCAAAGATTTTGTATTGAAAGCTATGCAGGAATAAATTACGTTTTCAAAAACCTTTGCAAAGTTGGGTAGAATGGATATTGGCCTGTAGTTCTCAACTCCAGTTCTGTCATCTTTTTTAAAGATTGGGCAACAGATGCAAACGATACACGTTATACAGGGTGTAACAAAATAACTGTAAAACATTTCAGGGGGTGATTCCTTAGCGAAAAAGAGATAGGGTCTTTCATATAAAAAAACTTCAATGGAGCATCCCTTGTTAAGATACAGCCCCATAAAGGGGGTACATAAAATTTGTTTTACAATTTTTCTCACAAACACTAAAAATGTAATTTATTTCCAATGTAACTTTTTGTCTGATTATTTGTTTACCATTTAAAAATCTATTTCCAATACCTTGTTTCATTCGAAACAAAAAATGTCTCTTGAATTTTTTGCCCAAAAGTAATCAGTTCGCAGCAAAAAATTATTTTACGAACAACTACAGAGATACATCGTCATAAATGCGAACTGGATTAGTATTGTTATTTTGTAGTTACTACCTGCATCAAAATACATATGATTAAAGATGAATAAACAAAACTAATTTATTAATAACAAAACATAAAACATGTAGAAATCATAGTAAATGTTCAATATGTCCACCTTATTTATTGAGTGTATGCCTCACCATTTAATCGAGGAGGTAGAAAATGAGGGCCAATTAAATAATCCCCAATAACTCCGAGCCACACGTTAAGAGAAAAGTGTTCTTGATGGTTAGCTTGTACAATAGCGTGAGGGTTTTCATCAGACCATATGTGGTTATTATGAAAATTAATTATCTTGTCCCGAGAAAAAGTACATTCGTCTGTGAATTCGATCGTCTTCAGAAAGTCAGGATTTCTTCTAATCATTCCCAGCATCCAATTGGAAAATTCAAGACGTTTCGGAAAATCTCGCTGTAACAGTGCCTGTACTCGTTGCAGATGGTAAGGGTATAAGAGTTGTTCCTTTAAAATTCGAAATACCGTCATATGATCAACATTTAACTCGAAAGCAATCTTTCTAGTACTGCTAGTAGGTTGTTCTTCAACCAAATTAAGTACTGCTTCTTCAAGATGTGTTGTTCTAACTTCTCGATGGCGACCACAATCCTGCGTTCTTTTGTCGAATGAACCATATTCTCGTAATCGTTGATGAAGTCAGGCAAATATTCTATGCGAAGGAAGCTGCCGTTGAGGATACATTTCAGCATATCTTCTAGAAGCTTCTAACCCATTCCCCTGCGACAGACCGTAAACGTAATGCATATCAGCCATTTCCTCATTTGTGTATGCCATTTTAATAACAAGTGAATTATTAAACTAACAAATTACGAACAAAACAACGACACACAATTAAGTATTAATTCAATTTCAAAAATTTACAAATTGACAGCGTGATACCACTACTAGCGGCCTACTAAATAAATTAGTTTTACATTTTCGTTTTATGACGATGTATCTCTGTAGTTGTTCGTAAAATAATTTTTTGCTGCGAACTGATTACTTTTGGGCAAAAAATTCAAGAGACATTTTTTGTTTCGAATGAAACAAGCTATTGGGAATAAATTTTAAATGGTAAACAAATAATCAGACAAAAAGTTACATTGGAAATAAATTACATTTTTAGGGTTTGTGAGAAAAATTGTAAAACAAATTTTATGTACCCCCTAATATGGTTCATTCGACAAAAGAACGCAGGATTGCGGTCGCCATCGAGAAGTTAGAACAACACATCTTGAAGAAGCAGTACTTAATTTGGTTGAAGAATAACCTACTAGCAGTACTAGAAAGATTGCTTTCGAGTTAAATGTTGATCATATGACGGTATTTCGAATTTTAAAGGAACAACACTTATACCCTTACCATCTGCAACGAGTACAGGTACTGTTACAGCGAGATTTTCCGAACCGTCTTGAATTTTCCAATTGGATGCTGGAAATGATTAGAAGAAATCCTGACTTTCTGAAGACGATCGAATTCACAGACGAATGTACTTTTTCTCGGGACAAGATAATTAATTTTCATAATAACCACATATGGGCTGATGAAAACCCTCACGCTATTGTACAAGCTAACCATCAAGAACACTTTTCTCTTAACGTGTGGCTCGGAGTTATTGGGGATTATTTAATTGGCCCTCATTTTCTACCTCCTCGATTAAATGGTGAGGCATACACTCAATTTTTAAGAGAAGTGCATCCAGTACTGCTGGAGGAAGTTCCTTTGGGCGTCAGAAGGGATATGTTTTTTATGCATGATGGGGCTCCCGCCCATTTTAGTCAAGCAGCACGTCAGCATTTAACCCAAACATATCCAAATCATTGGATAGGTCGAGGAGGACCACAGAATTGGCCCGCTCGATCCCCGGATCTCAATCCTCTCGATTTCTCTACTTGGGGCCATTTACAGACTTTGGTTTATCCTACTCCTGTTCGCGATGTAGAGGACTTAAGAAACCGCATCATCGATGCGTGCAGGGCAATTAGAGAGGATCCAGGAATATTTGAGCGAATACGTGGCTCAATGCGCCGACGTCTAGACGCATGTGTAATGACTGAAGGTGGACATATTGAACATTTACTATGATTTCTACATGTTTTGTTTTGTTATTAATAAATTAGTTTTGTTTATTCATCTTTAATCATATGTATTTTGATGCAGGTAGTAACTACAAAATAACGATACTAATTCAGTTCGCATTTATGACGATGTATCTCTGTAGTTGTTCGTAAAATAATTTTTTGCTGCGAACTGATTACTTTTGGGCAAAAAATTCAAGAGACATTTTTTGTTTCGAATGAAACAAGGTATTGGAAATAGATTTTTAAATGGTAAACAAATAATCAGACAAAAAGTTACATTGGAAATAAGTTACATTTTTAGTGTTTGTGAGAAAAATTGTAAAACAAATTTTATGTACCCCCTTTATGGGGCTGTATCTTAACAAGGGATGCTCCATTGAAGTTTTTTTATATGAAAGACCCTATCTCTTTTTCGCTAAGGAATCACCCCCTGAATTGTTTTACACTTATTTTGTTACACCCTGTATAAAACAAGAAAAACTCCTTGTTATCCAAAGTTAAGTTGTTATTGTTCTTGTAAAAAGTTATTAAAAAGAAAAACAAGTGTCGCTGTATATTCAATTAAAAACGTTAATACATGAAAATATTCGCATGTTAAATTCTTAAAGTCGTTCGCTCTCTCTTTCCTGCTTTTTTAATTTCAGTAATATCGATAATTTAAGCAGATAAGAATCTTGGGCAAGGTAGGTAAGTAAGTCGAAAGTTAAAAAGTTCAATATGATGCTGGAAAAGTTTCCGGAGCAATATTAAAAATTGGTCGGGGAGTACTGAAAACCGAAAGCGGCGAGTAATTGTAATTGTCTTTTTCGTTTTTATCTGAAATATAAAAGAAAACGGCGAAGAAAATACTACAGAAAAATTTCAGTATTGTTCAGTTAACGTTCCGAACAAAAACTTCCCATTTCATTACTGAGATTACATATTTTCCGTTGAAATACGAGAGGAACTTTACAGCTTGATAAATAATCAATGTCCTAAAATGTGTTTGAAACACGGTGAAGGCGAAATAAATGGGGAAATCATTTATGTTTTGCCATTAATATTGCAACAAAATGTCGAGATATTTCAAGTATACGTGTGTGAGTGCGTTTGTGTACTATATATTCAGTGTAAGTATACATTTCTGTTGGCAATATCTGGTGAATTAAGTGGCACCCGATGTATGATGATATATTAGAGGCACACAAGTTTCATTCAAGCATCGTTGAATAGATGGGCGCTGCGCGATTGGGACCGTGCGTAACCTATTGTTTGATGTATTAGACACAGCGGTTTGCTACAATAATTACTTGGTTTATGTTGGCTCAACTCAAACACATAGATTAGTGCTGTAATTAGAAGGTAATTGACTTCGATACCGCGCTATCTGTTGTCGCTTTACGTTTAAATGACCCTCGGAGTTATCTGTTTAAGCAATTACTAAGCAAAAACCGAATATATTAACCAAGTCCATACACAAAATAAACTGGACATGCTTCTTCACCTATTATTATATTCCTTTGATAAAGTTGATATATTACGATGAGATATTAAATTATTTTTCAATGTGAAATGAATTATATAAAATATATTTATTTCTGTTAGAGAATTATAATTTAATTACGATTTTTTTTCGGAGAACAAAATCGTTTTATTTAATCTCACCTATTCTGATTGCGCGATCAATCTATAAATGTGAGTTTTAAATTTCTTCATATAGGTATGTCACAATATAAGTGAATTCAAAACTTAAATCTCAGATTACAAATGGAACTGGCAATATCATATATGTGTATGAAATTAACGCATATTTTATTGTTTGCTATTTAAGTAATGTGATAAATACCTTAGTAATAAAACCTTAAATAAGACAAAAGATATTTACTTGTAAAAACTCAAAATATAAGACTGATATGGTTTGGCCGATTCGGTTTGAAGAATACGGCTCTACTAAAGTTTAGACTTTTATTTTTAGCAAGTTGTTTTATTTATTTCCACGTATTATTAGCTTTATATGATTCTTTGTATATCGATCTTCTTAAATAGGGTATTTACTTCTTCTTCTAAAACACAGTAATCCAATCTAAAGTTCTGGATATCTAGACAAGTCGTTTGAAAAGCGTACGGCCTAGCCATGGTCATTTCAGCCTTCGATATATAAAAGAATTGCAGTGTGTTCTCTCCCAGTTCACAACTCCTTTTTATTTTCTTAATATGTCAAAAATACTCAATATCCTGTATAGAGTTCAAATGACAAACACTTTTTAGGTAACTGGTGCGATTTTGGCGCTTTTCATTTAAATACAATTTTGATGTTAAACAGTTCTTATGATATATTCAGATAACCTGGATCATTGCAAAAGCTTGTTGTGTGTTCTTTATTTTCTGCTTAATGTCATTTTCTATGCAACATTAACCCTTTATTACAATCTCCAGATATGCCAATTTACAACAACTTTAAAGGGTTCCCCGACGGAGAGATTCTCCGATACGTTTCTAGGTCCGTTCGGACGCATGTATATATATATATGTTGTAAATTGTATTGTTACGTATTTTAAATTTTAAAACCCTTTTAATGTATTTATTTGTTGTACATGTTTTATAAAAGTTATTAGGACACTGTTGTTACATATTTTGGAGTAAGTTTTCTCATTTTTTAATATGATTCTTATATTTTTTGTATACATATATCAAATTATTTTTGTGTTATCGCATTTTGTATGTACATGGTGTATGTTGTTTCAGAAAAATTGTTTCTTACCTATTATCATTTCTGATGAAGACCAAAAGAAAGGTCGAAACGTTAAAAAATAAATCAAACATTATAAACTAATGTATGTTTATTTAATGCCGAAAATGCCCAATGCTCATCAAGAGTTTAAATAATATATATATGTATATATATATATATATTCATTTCGTGATTGACGAAATGAATTTTAAGTTATATGTTTTATGACCTTTGAGAAAGATGTTAAATACATCGAAACGTAAGTAAAATGTGTTAGTTTTAAGTAAAAGAAAAACCACAAACCCAAGAAATAAAATAAGTTTGAATAAAATAGTGGTTAAGAAAGAAATACATATATATATATATATGAACATCAGAATTAGCATATATAGATATATATATATATATATATATATATATATAAATAGACGATATGAGTACTCGCTTACGAGTCCCGCGCTAGTCTGATGCTAACGGGCGGCTTCTCACCCGTGCGTCTCGGGATCGAATCTGCTCAGGGACATGAATTTATTCAGTCATTTAAATTTCAATTTAATTGAAATTAAATACCTCTATATGATATATTTCTCTCGTTCCCTTAGTCGACTCGAGCCGACTTTACCCGACCGAGCGTTACATAGCCGAGCGTGACGGCTCAGTTTTGTTCAGTGCCCACAATCACCGCAACGCGCCCAAAGAAGTTTACACTTCCAAAATTTGATTAGATTTGTTAAATCTTGCTAGTCCCGATATGGATGACGATCTTTTAGAAGTCCAGATGTACATATATGCTTATATAGTTTGCCGATTTTACGAAGCCCAGCGATGTTGCCAAATATTACTTTATCCATTCCTTGATAGGGTCATAGGGAATGCATTGTTAGATCAGCTGCAAAATACTTTACATAGCGTACCGTAAAATTACTAAATAGTACCTACTTATTTACTTTTGGAATATTGTAATTATTTATTTCAATGCTATCCGAGATTATTATCGACTAATTCAATATAATTTATACTTAGTGTTATTAAAATTTTTAATTTAAAAAGCAATGCATAAAAAATAAAAATCTCTCTATTGGAACTAATATATTGTATTGGCAAACATGTATAAGTAAGAACTCGAGAATTTATATCAACGGCTGAATAAAATATTAACATTCGTAGAAATCATAAAATTCTTACTAAATCTGTTGATATTCATTTAGTTAGCATTTCGTCCGTAATTAATTTTAACCAAATTGAAGTACTACGTACAAGCGTTTATCCGCTTACTATGAATTTTTCAAACGTGTCGTGAATAAAAGAAAATATCTATTGGTAGCGACGTAGTACTGGTCATTCAAATATCAGTTCGAAAATTATTTGGATTGTGATCCTAGAATATTTTCCGCTACATAACGATACCACCGCAATCATGAATAACAATAATTATCTCATTGATATGTATTGTTTAATGTGTAAAAATATAATAAATATAAATTAATGTAATAAAAATCGGAATCGGTCGCCCCCCTATTGATGGCCGCTTTTTGAAACCTCGTTAATTTAGACGACTCAAACAAAATTTGGACCGCCACGGCACCTTTAAGAAACCGACGCAAGAACAGCACCGATTTAAAAAAAAAATTGCAGTAGATGCTCTTCTCAGTGTGCATGAAAGTCTGCCTATTTCATACACATACCTAAAAGAAAGTGAAGGTAATAGAGTAAACTGATGAGGTTGGAGAGAAATATTTTGTAATTCTTATTTAAATATGAATTCCAGAATTTGTGTAAATAATATTCGTAGAAATATAAATATAAATATAAATATATTTTCAGAAACTGAATGTGTGAACATTCAGTTTCTGAAAATAAGTGGATGGTTGAAGGAAGCGTCATTAGCTGTTTAGCTAAAAGTTGTGGCCAACGCTCTTAACAGCCACAAAATTCAGAAAGCAAAGTGCAACCTTGCAGTGAATGAGCACGCAACTGAATTAAAGAGATCAAAATGTCACATGAGGCACACCGGAAATTATTATGTAAAATAGTGCTGTAGACTTTTACTTTCAAATTACGTCAGGATGTTTACTAAACGGCAAATTCTGCCAAGGTCCTACTTATGCATTAAACATTCTATAAGTTTCGATTCCATGGAAGATGAAGACCTGTGGAATATAGAATAGAAAGGGTTTTGTTCTCTATTACGGTTGACAGAGAGTACTGAATAAAGAAGGATTAAGTGTAGAGCAAAAGCTGGACGAAAAACATCCATTTGACTTGCCAGTAAAAAAGCATCTGGTGCTTTCGATGGTTAGATAAGGATAAAAATTTGTGCTAAAGTATGTACTTCTAATTAATTGCGTTTAAAAAATAAAGTAGCGCCTAAAAATGCAAATGTGATCAAAATCTCTTAAAACACAAAGAATGTTTGATTAGAATTATAAATACTGGACCAGAGTGAAAAGACTAGTTTATAATTCGTTTAGAGGAACATAAATTATTTTCTCATAACATAAACAGTATGCAAGACATCTTTTATTGCTTTTTTGTATATATAAAAGTTGTATTTTTATGTTTTTAAACCAGAGTATAAAACAATTTTCAATAAATATATTTTCAAAACCACCGAATTTGATAATTATTTAATTTATGCTTGTTTAAATACTTCTGTAATTATCATTTAAGAAAAAAATGAATCACCAATTTATCCTACTAATAATATGGCATACAAGAAACATTACGCGTTTGTAGCTAGGTATTTCCGCATTTTAATAATTAGTTACCGTTAACTTTGAAATTACATAGTGTTTCGTTTTACTTTTCAAATATTGGTTCCAATACTTTCAGATTTATATTTTATTGAAATTCTTTGTCTTCTCTATAACAAATCGAAGCTAATAGTTTTACGATTTCTCAAATCTGCATTATATGTAATTGCTTTTTTGTAGACGTTGTTGGCAGTTTTAGGGGCTTCCTATTCCGTGTGAAACATATTTGGCTCGTAAAAGCCGTGGAACATATGAAAAGTATATACATATGAAGTCATGCGCCCCCTGCCGTGCGTTACTGGGAACTAATGGCGTATAAGTTGCGGTATTCCACCTACTTACGAGCCCCTATGAAATTTTGTTAAACGCTATAGATGGCAATATCTATCACAATAATGCTTTATACACACTTGTTTTTAGGAAGCCCGATTTGGGCTTCGTAAAAACAAGGAGGGTTTCATATGGCATTTTGTGCTTCTTAAAGGTGTTTTATTACCTTTGTGACTGTTTGAAATGGAATAAATTATTATTATTATTATATTAATTTACTTGACAATTTACTCCACTTTTTGTGAGAACTTCGATATACGGTATGTTGCTGCCTTTCACATTCCAAATATGCTTCATTAGCATGGAAGAATATGACAAATAAAAAGAAGCTTCTTAGATAAAAGAAAACAAAGGAAATATGGTGAAAATTAATCCTAATCTTCTCTACTTGGTCATTTCGCTTGTATAGAAAAGCATGAAAGTGTTTTAAAATGTTTTAATGGGAAAAAACTAAAACAAACGATTTATATTGCTTGTATAATGAGAAAATTAGGATTTCGGTAATAAAAAATGATTGTAATTCGTAGTGTACATTTATCCGGAATTAGCTAAACATGCGATGTCAATGTTGTTGTTTTTTTCGGTGGAGCATGCTTTTTGATTATGCATTACTTTCTGTATTTGTTTTGACAACCGTAATTAACTTTTCTGCACGCAGGCCATTCCGAGTAAACAAAATTGACGGTGCGGTATGCACCGGATTCCTATGCGTAATCCCACTTCGTGAATAAAAACGCACTGAATTTATATACATAAATGAATTCCGCAGCGCCATAATTACAATTTCCCTTTCTGCTGGCTGCCGGCCGCTACACGAAAATAAATGAAGGAACACAGAATGTAATCGATTCGGTTTTGTAACGAAAATATTAGGTTTTTATTTTCGGTGTTGTTCTGAATGTTCTGACAGTGGGGTTAGATAACGGTATTTTTGAATAAACATGAATTTTAAGATTTATATTTCGTTATTATCTGACAGTATGTTAATGGGATATTAAATTTTATTAACATCGCAGGGGATACTGAAAATCACTGAGTGTGAAATAATAATTTATTTTTGGTATATCAACTTGTTTTTCTTACCGGTCTAACATAACTAATTTAATGCAGGATACCATTACGTTGTTTTTAAAAGCGGAAATAGGGATTCGAATGCTAAAAATTCTTCCTTATATTTGTTACAAGTCAAATTTGAAGGAAATTTGTATTTCATTTAATAAATTAAACATTTTTCTCCCAATTGTATATTACTTTAATGATATGAAAATGTTCTTTTTAATTATTTTTTCGTTTTCAGTTGAAATTAATTTGCACAGAATTGAGTGACAAAATCAAGGTAGCTTAAACATTTTATGCTTGATGACAACTGACTTGACAAGAAAATTTACGAAAAAATGTTTGTGTACGCTGTTGTGCGAGTGTAAATTGTTAGAGCATGTATCTAAGGAATGTCCTACAGAGAGATTGTTCACAACTTTGCTAGAGTATATCCTGATCGGCCAGTTTTAAGTATTTTGACAATATCTGAATTCCAAAGCACATGTTGCGTAAATTGTGACCCTCGAAACGTATTAGAAATTCATCAGTCGTTACAGAAGTAACCCAAACGAACATATGTTTGATGATTGAAAACGAGGGCTTTACAAGCTTAAATATGCTTTCCGACCAGTTCCAAATTTCAAGAAGCAGTTGCTATAAAGCATTGAAGACCGAAAAGTACAAAACTTATAAGATTAAAAATGAAAAACGATTTCATCCCAAGAATGGAATTTTGCCAATTTTTGATGGAAGAAGTAAATAATGATCCAAATGTGTTAATAAAAATCCTGTTTTCTGAGACGAGTGTATATATGCTCTGGATGCCACGGTACATAAGCATAACCAAAGAATTTGAGCACGACAAAGTCCTTACAAGATTCGAGAGGCTAACACGTAGCGGCTACAGAAAGTTAATGTTTGTGCGGGCATAGTTGCGAATAATATGTTGAGACCATTTTTTATCAACGATAATTTAAATCAACAGAAATATTTACATCAGCTTCAGATGGAGTAGGCCCCCGCTTGGATGAGTTGTGAGCTAATGAGAAATTAATATTCCAACAAGAAGAAGCACCAACCCATTGTGCGGCCAGAATTTTTTGAAATTTTTGAACCAAAGTTCCCCCAACAGTTGGATTGGAAGATATGGACCATTTAGATGGCCAGTCAGAAGCTCAGACCTTATCCCACTCGATTTTCTTTTGTGGAGTTAATGTATCAAATAAAATGTACGACAATGTCTGAGAAAAACCAAAAACTTTTAAAAACTGAGAGGAATAATCACAAACGCTTGCAACTCCATTACCATTGACAATTGCAAAACACTCATAGAAATTTCTACGATCGGTTAGGATATTGTTCAGCTGCCGAAGACAAATATTTTGAACAAATTCTTTAAATTATTTTCTTCTTCTTCTTCTTCTTCTTCTTCTTCTTCTTCTTCTTTTATTAGTCAAAATGTCTGATTATTATTGGAGTCGTTTTCATTGATTCTCCTGTGAAGTAAATAGCCATAAATTATTTTTATATTCATTAATTATGAAGGATGAGAAGTCAGCAGTGAGTGGTATACGATGTTGCTCTTTCTATACTTTCTAATGACAAGCTACTTAAAAAAATTGAATATATTTTTCCGGTAAGAGGTCATTCATATCTAAGTAATGGCCAAGACTTTTCATTGGTTGAAAGAAAAGTTGAGCGAATTCAAGTGCCAGAAGAATGGAAAAACTGATCGTAAATTCAAAAGAGAAACGGTCACCATTTAATGCTGTCAATGTTAATCCGTCAGTAATATTTAACAGAACGACAGGTAAATACTTTCTAAAAGCGGCTAATGTATTCTTATTAGTTTCAAGTTTTTATTTTTGTAAAATTTATAACTATTTTTTAATAAATTAATGTTTAATTAACATTAAACCATTTTTTTGTTTAAAAAAGACACTTGCCCAAAGTTTTCTTTAGTAAACTCAATCTATGTATGTATATCTAATTTGAATACAAAACCTCACTCTATACGTGATATTTACTCCAAAATTCTTAGCTTTTAGTTCAGCATTCAATAGGCTGGAGAGATTTGTCTTAATTCCTTATAAAAGTAATTTTTGGACAAACGCGGCTTTTACTTGTTCTGTGCAAACGCAGTAAAAGCCTACTTCATAGCCTCAGACTTTTTCGCCTCTCGAATACTCGCCGGGCAGATGGTAACGAACAATCTCGCTTAGTGTTTAGTTTAATTAGTGTTTTGCTTAATGTTAGTTTTAATAAATAGGTTTATGTGTTACATATCATATGGTTATCACTCCACACAAAACAAAACATTACTAAATGATCGGCAATTATATTGTTGTGTTAGGGTGGAAGGTGTTGTGTAAGTGCGGGGAAGAGAAAACATCCTAAAGAGGTATTAGAAGTATTTTATCAACCAGAAGTTATACTAGAAACCATATAAATAATACATAAAGAAGTAGCTAAAGACATAAAGTAATTTGATAAACTAAAAAAAAAGAAGTTGTGAAGATTTTTATGAATTATAATATTGATTGACACGCATTTATGACAAGAGTTAAAATAATGAAAGTGATGTCAACATTGTATAAGTCATAGTCGGGTTTATTCAGATATTCTTTCAATAGCTTGGAAATATCGCAAGACACAAGAAAATAGGTATTTTTAAATAACAAATTTTTAGTACTTTCCACTCTCATATAAATATTCTCTCTCATTTCATGTCGTGAAATGTAGCGCCTTACTAGAGATAATATGTTTTGTATCTTTATATCTTATAAGAATTAAGAATATGCAACGCTATGGTAGCTCAATTGGTGTAACACACGACCGAGTATCTTTGATGTCTGTTTAAGTAATTTCGGACGAAATATTTATGATTTCTCTAAATAAAAATTTTTTTTTTTAATTATTTGCATTTTTAATTTAATTATAGCAGTAATTATCGAATTTTATCTTATTAATTTTATTCGTCAATGTCCATTTATATATTAAACGTCCCAAAAAAGTAACATTTCTCTGAAATGACACAAAAATTTCCCGTTTTGTGTGCTTATAAATATCCAGTATATAAACACACTTTCGTATGATATTAAACTTTCGTAACAACCCGAAAGCGTTATTAGCCATTCAATTTGTCATAGTACGTTTGCAATTAAGCCGTCAAGTGTGTTATTTAAGATTATACACAGCATTATTAATGATTAGCCGGCTAGGAAATCGATCGTCAGCATTCTATCAAAATTTTGCTCGAAGAAACCCATAAGGCGTATTATTCGACAACAGTTCGTGTGTATTTTCTATTGACTTGTTCAAATGCGATCGTTTACAATGGAAGTTATGTAATATGAAAAAAATGCTATTGAAGTTGTATATAATGTTAGTGGCAAAGTTATGTTCATGTACAGCGATGAATTTATATACTTTTTGATGCTTTTGTATATATGCATTATGTATATACATCGTGCTATACAAATGTATCTGGATAAATAACAAAAAAAACTATTTTTGTCTAACCAGAATAGCATATTATTTATGAATTTTCAATATATGCATGTTTACGTTGTTCAAAAATTATATACAAGGTTATTATTTTTATTTATCTTTTTAATAATTTCATACGACCAAAGTTAAAAGATAAGAGGTTTAATATTACTTGTGAAGAATAAAACATTCTTTATACGAGGAATATTCATTCATATTTGGACTATAAAATATTCCTAAGCCCTTGACTGCACTTGTCTATTTTCGTCGACATCAGTATTTTCGCGACATCTGTTTTAGTTGGCCATCTTGTTTCTATCAAAACTAGTATAAATACCAACATGCAAACCTTTGAACATTAGGAGTTTTTGTGGAAGCTGCACATGTAGGGGAAACTAATGTCAGTTCCAACAAAAAATATATATATATATATTTACTGTTATGAATAAATAATAATGAGTACTTTACATTTTTTTCCATGAAAGAGTGAAATTGACAGCTATTTACATATATCAAAGTTTAGTGATAACTTTGCCGCTTGATCTGGGTACATAGACGTATAAATAAATTGTCATTAATTGTATTGTCAGTTGTTATCGTCGGTCTTGTAAAAATTATTTGCTCTGAATTCATCATATTTATATCTTTAATTTCGAACAGAACGGAAAATTCATGGCTACTGTTTTTCGGGACTCAGAACAAACCTGTTTTTTTCAGAGCTCAATAATTATTTGTAAGTTGTAGGTAAGTAATAATTTAATATAAAATACAATTTGTGTTTGAATAACCATCACTTTAACTTTTTTTCAATATTGAGTGGAAAGTCAAAAATGTTTATGCCTGAACAAGACACACACATTCTTATGGCCCACTTTCGAAATGCAACTTGCAATCATGTCGTACAGTTTGCAGACTTGCTTCGATCAGTTTGTTGAAGCGTTACATAATGAAAATGTCAACTATGAGGTTTTCGGCCATCAGAATCGTGAGATTATAAACCGTCTTGAGAGAAAACATTGTATTTGTAAGGATAAATCAACCGGAAGACCAACACTATTAACTGAAGCTGTTAATGATCTTGAACGAATTAATCAAAGCATTGCAACAACGGTTAGATTTTTACTTATTTAATATTGAAAATTTAATATGACAATTGTTTCGTCAACACAGTGACTTCATCAGAAATGAATCCAATATTACAAATACACTGATATATCTTAAACATGGCATAAGTTATGAAGAGGGGGGGCAGGGAGTTAATAATCTTATGTTATTCAAGTACATTAAGTAAAGGGGAAATATTTGTTTCTAACAGAAGATTTTTAACTCCCTACCCCCTCTTCATAGCTTGTGCCATGTTTAAGATATATAAGTGTATTTGTAAAATGTATTAATTTCTGAAGAAGCCACTGTGTTGCCGAAACAGTTGTTGTTATTTAGTAATTAAAACTATAGATCTTCATTAAGTAAAGACCGAATCAATCCAATATTTGCTTTTTTCATGTAATAGTAGAGCTAGTTGCGCAAACAGTCTACATAAAAATGTACATATGCATTCCTACCAAGTTTCGGTTGTGCAGCAATTATAATAATAATAATAATAACAATATTTTATTCGTTGTAATTACCATTACAAGAAAGTCAGTAAATTAATTAAAATGCACAGTTAGCTGTATATGTCAATAAAACAAACAATAACAACAAAACAATAATGTGTATATAATGCATTAATGTATTTAAAAGTCATTAATGTTCTAAGTCACACTTTAAGAACTCTTCTATTGAATAAAAACTGTGGTAGCTTAAAATTTCCTCCACTTTTTTTATGAATAATTTGTCCCTCTCTTCAATATGGTTCTTGATTTTGTTATACAGTTTGGGCCCCCAATAGTCTACGTAGCGTTGTGTCGTTTGCAGGCGGTGATATGGGATTTGGAACTCTTTTCTGTGGCGGGTTTCGTAGTTATGATGCCCTCCATTCAATATATACTTTTCTTGGGTTTTTCTAACGTATTTTATACATGTAAGTATAAATAGGCAAGGCAAGGTCAGTATTCTTTCTTGCTTGAAATGTTCCTTACAACCATCCGTGTATTTCAGATTACAAAGAGCTCTAATCGCTTTTTTTTGCAAGCAAAAGATTCTTGTTGCTGCAGGTGATGTGCCCCAAAACAAAAGTCCGTAGCTTATCCTACTGTGGAAGTTCGCAAAATAGGCAGATTTTGCAGCGGCATGGGTAGCAATAGTCTTCAGTCTTCTTATAGTATATATAGCTATCGTTAGCGAGTTAGCTAATTCTGATATGTGCATGTCCCAAGTGAGTTTATTGTCAATCGTGAGCCCCAGATATCGAGTGGCGTGGGATGACTGTTCATTTCTTGCTGAGAAACAGAGATGCTGTATTTTCTCTTCATTTAATTTTAGTTCATTATCTTGGAACCATTTTGTGATTTCTTCCATTACCCGTTTGCTCTCTTTTCCAATTTCGTCAATTGGCTTTCCAGTTACTCCGTAGGATGTATCATTAGCATAGAGACAGTTTTGTTTAGGTTTTATATTTTTTGGAGATCATTAACGTACATCACAAATAAAATTGGTCCCAGTATCGATCCTTGTGGTACCCCATTATGAATTGGTCTGGTATTTGATATTTCTCCATTTAAGTCCACTCTCTGGCATCTTCCCCTCAAAAAGGAGGCAAGTAGATCATGTTCCGTACCTCTAATACCATAATAGTATAGTTTCTGTAGTAGAATTTGGTGATTTACCATATCGAAAGCCTTACTGAGGTCACAACATGTCAGTTCACATCGTTCTTTATTGTCGTGGGCGTCAATTACAGTCTCCATCACCTCCAGTATTCCAGTCACTGTGGATTTCTTTTTCCTGTATCCATGCTGTTCATTAGATATATAGTTTTTTCTTTCTAAGTATTCTAGTAGACGGTCTATACCATCGTGATTGTCAACAACTTATACTGTACTGTCAATGGTTTAACGAACACCGTAATAATAATGCTTTACTGGACCTAACCTTCTTCAGTGACGAAGCATGTTCTATTTATCTGATTATGTAAACAGACAGAATTACCGAACTTTAGCTATGTAGAACCCTCACAATTTCGTTGAGAAAGATGTGCATCCATTAAAAGTTGGAATTTGGATTGCAATTTCAAGGCGGAGAAGAATATGACCAATATTCTTTAACGAAACAATTAATGTAGAGAGATATCGAACTATCATTTTGACAGAATTTATTAATCAGCTGCATGATGATAAAATAATGACAGGCTATTTTCAACAAAACGGAGCCACTGCTCATAGTGCATGGACCAACATAGATTCTTTGCAACAATGTTATGGAAATCGTATTATAAACCAAGGCCTGTGGCCACCAAGGAGTCCAGATTTAACATCACTAGATTTTCTTTTTGGACAAGTTATAACACGCCTGCTCTCTTAAATTCGTTAATTACTAAATAACGAACCTAATTGCCACAAAAAACGGTCTGGTCATTTATAAATTTACACACTCGGTGTTTAGAAAACTTAATATCCTACCTATTTATTCCTAGGGATATTTCCTTTAAAGCTGGCTGTATTATCGGTTATTATTACGCTTGGTAATCATTCACCTCTGCTGTCTACATTGACAGTTGACTGATTAGTTTTAAGGCGCGAAACAAAAGTCTTAAATAAATTATAATGATAAATGGTGTTTGTGCCTAGTGGAAGTGATTGTGCCAATAATAATGTCTATTTTACGGGTTTTTACTCAGAACGGAGAAAAACAAGGTAATATACACTTTCGCATTTCACTCCAATTTAATTCTGCTAAGCATAAATAGAAAACGAGACATTTCAACGTCAAATCTTTTTATTTACTTATTTCTTAAACATGTAACTATAAATCAGATATATTTATATATATTTACAAAAATTTAATTCAAGAAAAGAAAGTTAGATATAATCGTTTATACAAAAGAAATTATTGTTCAAATATTAATGTTAACCTCACATTAATTAGAATTTAATATACATAGCAAAATTACAAAATTAAATTTATTTATTTGCTAATAAATTTCTTCGTTACATACATTTCCTAAATGAAAGAAAGATCCATGACATTTTTGTTTGCTATGAGAAAAATGATATTTTCACAAGTTCGACAAAAAAAAAACACATCGTTTACGGAAAAAACACGTGTTTATACATACGATGTTATAGAAGGAAGATACGACAAGAGAAATGTATTCAAGTATTATATGGTATGAGATTACCTTAGAACATATTAAATAAAATTACTTTATCGACGACTAAACAATAAAGTATGTATTATATTAATCAATATTGGCTAATAATAACACTCATAATACCCGTAGGGAATAATGAAATGCGACCAGTGAATAATGGGCCATAACGTTACCATTATTCACTGCATTCCGCCAATAAGAACATAACGTTCCTAACGTTGTCATAGTAACGATAGACAAGTCCGGCCATTTTACTGACTGCCTAACCATCAAACGTCATATTGATATAGTAATCTGACATTTTCGTTTACTTATTTTGATTTTTTTTAGTAATTTTCAGTTAGTCGTCGATAAAGTAGTGTATACTAACTCGCAATAATGACTATTATTCCCTCGAGCTGAGTTACTCCCTCGCCGCTTACGCGGCTCGGGAGTAAATTCAGCTCTTGGGAATAATAACTGTCATTATTGACTCGTTGTATAAACTACTATTACTTAATACAAACATAATAATTAACAGGGATAACAGACTTGTACAGTGCGTGGAAGAAAACATCTAAGATTGCAGTGGCATCTAAGAGAATTTGACGGACTCTCATTAACACGCTGTGGCTGTTAAAGGATTTAGGGACAGGAAAAGAAACTTAAACTTGCGGCAGCGTAAGAAACTTTGGTGGAAAACTATCACGTAGCGCCTGGAAAAACTAGACGAATCCTTCCACGAGGTTGCCTGGAAGAACAGGTTGAATTCTTCCACAAGGTGTCTGAAAAAACTGATTTCCCTAATAAAATCGTGGCTTTATATAGGCCTAGACTTGTACAAATAATACTTAAAAACGATATTTTTGCCGTAAAACGCACGACTGTATCACTTGCAAAATGCATGTACTGAACTCTACGTCATGTAGAAAATTGAAAAAGATATAATTTTTCTAGTTGCTAATTGACAAATATAAACATTAAATAAATTAAATATTTATAAAAATACATTCGTATAGAATTATCGAACCCATTAAGCTAAAAATTAACAAAAAGCATTAATACATATTAGAGAGATAATTTTATACAGGGACCGACAAAAGTCCGTTACAGAGTAAAGAATAATAACTATAAAAACCGCTTGCACAATTTGATCGAACTTCAACTAGCGATTAGGAATGTAATTCAAAACATAACATAAGAACAACTTTGTCAAGCATTTGAAAATATGAAACGAGAAATAATGTTATGTTTACAAGGAAATGGAGAACATTCTCAACAATTTTTAAAAATAAACTTATTTTCTACTTATCAGTGTTATTTTCATTTAATAATGGCGTTTTTAGTTTGTCTATTAACAAGCCTGTACAATATAACCTCATCGTGCTTTAGAGCTTGTCATTATTCAGAAGACTGTGGACATGCCGTGCCTCTATACTCCGCCACTGGATTTCACCAACTTTTGGAAAATAAAATCCATACTACCAATTTAATTGGTGTACAAATATTTACAGACACGCAGTATGTAGATACTAAAATTCAAATATTTTATTTTCGGAACGACATAACAATTTTTCATCAGATTATATTTTACGTTGGCGTAACTGGGTAAACCAGTTACTACCAATTAGAATGACAAATGGTAAACACTAACGGAACTATTTAGAGTTATTTATATTCGGCAAATAGACTCAATTATGCATTTATCAGTAATTTTACTATGAATAACACGTGTAACCATAAATTTCAATCAAACCCGACTGATTTGCGACGGTTAATTATCGATGAGGCGAAACGAAATATAACCGGAATTGAATTAACACATCAACTTCATTCGGACGCGTAACACGTTTCATGAAGTGTAATAATTTAGAAGTGACGCGTACGGTAATGTTCTCATGGCGTAGAGAGAGAGACTGACCGACCTGTACACAAGGTTCGTTCATCATTAATCACACTTTAATTATCTAGAAATATGCTGTGCCGAGCGTACCGTTACGAAAATTATTATATATGCATGCGGATGGAATTGTTGCGGGCAAACCAGAAATTGGAGCAGACGCAAGAGTGTCACTAACAAACGTAGACAGTTCGGCGGGTTAATTTAGCAGCTTTAAATATTCATGGTGGGGTTTTTCATAAAGACTGGATTATTAGAAGTCTCACGATATCTTATGGATATGTCTACATACCCCCTAAAATTGACTGTAAATCGAAAAATATTCGTTGATTTATGTCTTTTGACTATGCATCTGAATCATCATAAAACAACCAAAATAACCGGGATGTTTGTGTTACATTTCTCTCTTGATTATGAATTGGTAATATTCTTAGAAAATAGGGCTGCCTTATTAAACCTTAAACCGAGCGTTATAATGAAGAATTAAAAGTTGCGTAGAAATAGTAGCTCAGCTCCCTGAGATAATATGTTTATTATTCGAGTTTTAAACTACCTAACTAGACTATCATATTTATATCAATTATGCGCTAAATGATATACTAAATATGTATTACGCATCCGAAGCAACAAAACTGTATTAGAGTTGATTAGAGTCGTTTCCAATATTAAACCAAAACGAAACGTTATAAAGATCAAAATGAATTGTGTTCTTAAATTATGGGATTATGGGTTAAGTTTTAAAAGGATAGGAAGTCTAAAATTGCTCAACTTGTGTTAGATATTATAAATAAATAAATAAAATAGGGTAGGATGCAGATTCGAGTAATTTTTTATGCTTTTGATGAAAAATGTTCTTAACCTCACTTACTAATCCATGCGATTATTGCGAATGTCGAGGTGAAAGTCTAGTCTATCGAAGCGAAAATTGTGCAGATTTGTGCATTTCGTCATTAATCCCTTCTTGTATATTACAACTTTTAGATGACATATTGCTGTGACCTTCGAATAAAATAAAAATAAGAATGTTAAGAATTAACTTAATTGTTAAAAAAAGGTAACACAAGGGTATAATGTGTTGCCTATATTTAAAGGTAAACTCATATCAAAACAAATATAATTTTATTAGTATATCTTTAAGTTAAATAAATACTAAAAAATTAAGTATAAAACAAACACAAAATAAATCTACGTAATCTATATTTTTGTAGAAAAGACAAGCGTGAGATATGATTTGAATACACAGAAACACAACCCAATTTTTCACAAGGCGTTACTTTAGCTTTAAATATCTTGAATAATGGACCATTATTTAAAAAACAAAAAGGTACTGAAAGTTAACAACAGAGAAAGAGTTATGTTGAAAGATGGGACGGTAAAGAGAATAAATCATTTAAATGCCATTAAATTATATAAGCAAGATCAGATTATAACGGTACATAGGTACCACTCCATTTATTAATTTTATAATTTTTAATTTTTTAGAATTTAATTAAGTATATTCTGTTATTAATATTTTGAAGAGAAATAATATTTAAAATCAATGAATAGTTTATGGTATTATTAAGTAAATATTAGTCATAAGCTTAGTGTGTATTTAGTTCTAAGAACCGTGGCGCCGAATGTTTACAACAGTGAAATAAACGCTACAGTTGTGATAAACATTCGCCTACGTAAAAGAGTGTGTATGGGAAACTTAAGTGGAAAGAACCGAACTATATAGAGAAAGGGGAACCACAGACACTTTTATATAAAATAGAAACACGCGCTAAAAACATGAGAGTCGACCGCTAGACTTGATTCGAGTCGGAAAGTTAACTCCAAGGTCGAAGGGATTTGACTGGCTGGCTTCATAAAGAAGTCGTCAAACCCCGACTAGCAAAAAGTTCAAGTAATATACATTAAATGTTCTATAAAAAGGAGAACCTAAAACTCTTATAATAAATTACATAGCAATCATAGGAATTGTTATTTGAAAAATAGTGATTAAAGTAGCACTTAGAGAGTAAATGTGCTCAGTGTTAAAAGTTTATAATAAATATATTGTGCTACAGTAAGCAGAGCAAGTAGATTCGTCACGTCAGGATCGTGACTACTAAGGAAATTCCGTTGATGACAACGCCAAGCAAAGAAGAGTTTGCAGAGGATAGACATCGCCGAAGAGCGAAGAAAGAAACTTTATTATAAGGTATTTTTAAAGGTATTTTTAAAAGATTATTGTAAATGAAAATATTGTAGATAATGAAAAGTTCGATTATGAAATAATTATGAAATAAATTTTAAATTGAGATTAACATAATAAATGATAAATACATATCATCTCCGTTCTATGAAGGAGAATGTAATTTAATCCGTATTAATATTGTTGTGTATTTATAAATAGTACACAAAACCAGCCGACATAGTAAATTCTGGCATCCGTTGTTTATGTTAGACTACGTCGAATAATATACATAAAAATCTATGGCCATTAATTATTTGTAAAAATGTATTAAAATTGTCTTTAAATATATTTTATTTCTTTTGTTATATGTAAAAAAATAGTTATTTATATATAATTCATTGGTTTTGAATATACGAATTGTTTAAAGTTTTACAATGGTATTTTTTTTATTAAATATAATTAATGTTTAGGAACACCGTTTACTTAATCATTTCTTATTAATCCGAATCGCCCTGAGATCATCTGATTTGAGTTTAGCCGGCAAAGCAAATTATTTAAATTTTACTTTAGATTTAAACTCTGCAATTTTATTCATTTTAATTAATAGTGGGCTGTTCCACTACATTATGGTGTCCAACTTTGGAGAAAGTTTATTCATTTTAATTGCATTATAGGCTGTTCCATTACAAGATTTGGTATGCTCCAGACAATAATACAATATTGAATAGGTAAATGTAAATTCAGACATGCATAATGGTGCCAATTCATGAGAAAGTTATTATAATCATAGTTAAAAATATAGCAAATACCTTGAACTTATATCTATGAATAGTAAAAGGATATGAGTCAAAGCATTTATAATACGATATATTCGATGGCAGTGTTCTGTATAAATAATAACTGTACGAATACAAAAATACATTTATAAGTTTTTATACGCATAACGCAAGGGCTTCAATAGACTATAGACATCTGTGGTTTAAAAACTTACAAAAGAAAAATGCAGTGTCAATATTGTTTACAGCTTTCTGCAAATTAACATACTACCAGAAGAGAGGGCATGGATGGAATTTGGAGACAATGTGACGCAGGCGAGTGGTCTTTGTAGTGCAGGCTCCGTGAAGAAAATTCCAGTTGTATATAACGTGTTCCCAATACCACCTAATCGGGGTATTCCTGAAAGAAAATTAAGGGTAATGTTAAGAAATGATGAAAAAGGAAATACGTTTATATACAAGTACAATGAGGGCCTATATTAAGAAGAAAAAGAAAAAGGAATATTGCTACTGTAGATGAAACACAGCAAGTTCGTGAAAGACTTTTAGTGCTGACATTTTTGTGTATGAACTGTCAAAGACAAGGTGTGCGTATTGGGTAGATGCGATAACTTGAAGAAAATGAACAAGAGGGATTTCATTATGGGTATTTCAAGAAATCGATCTCAACTTAAAATTTAATTTAAGAAGAGAAGCGCTGTGAATTGTCGATAGTCAATTGTCTTCATATATAATCGTAAAACAAGTATCGACTTGTCTAAGATGAAATTTGTATTTTGAGCTAGAAAGACGTAAAATTTTCTAACAAGATAAAATTTTTGATATAGCAAAAGTGGGAGTAGGTTTGATACACTACTTTTCGACTCACGATTAGTTTATTAGTTTAGCTATAACTTTTGCATGACGGCGCAAGGCCCTACTCTTTAAATCAAAGCAAACTGTTTTTGACACAGCAGAATTGGAAGGTCCTGCAACATTCCCAATATATTCCGGATTTAGGATTTTTATTTATTTGGAACTTTAAAGAAATGTTTGGCGGGAAAACGCTTTCCTGATCCGGAAGAATTGCAAGATATTATTGTAGACTACTCTAAGCAACTTGACAAGCAACAGTATCGTGAAAGCATGTTTAAACTAGTATCACACTACGTAGATAGATGTAGTTCTTATGAAATGTATTAATTTTTTTTTTTTTTGGTTATAAATCCTATAGCGTAATTTTGAATTGTAATATCTTACGCCCCTCGCACGTAGATGCTCCTACTTAATGACAGCAGTAGAATCACTCGTTTTCTTCAATTCAGATAATTGAAAATTCACTTGCGTATAGATCCTCTAGAAAACATACCTTCTTTAATTACATGCAAATGTAAGTATACCCTAATACACCGTTAAGCACACAAGAGCTCATACAGCGTTTTCGAATATATCATGTTCTAAAGTTACTCTAAAACATTTCCGCATGAAGTGTGTAATTATTCATAGCTGATTTTAAATAATTTACATACACTCAGAAGGCGTCGAAAATTCATTCGTTTTATTGTTAATTACCTAATGTTGACGTGACATAGCATAATATTACTCTCATATTTTGAGTATGTACGTAGTACATTTACGCAAATCTATCCCTTCCCAGCCTATATGCATGAATTTTGTCTACGTCCTACGTTCTCCATTACTTTTCAGTAGGACATTTTTATCGTACCCACATAATTCGGAGTAATTAGAAAATGATTTATATTCAAGTAGCTTTATATGATTAATATCGTTTTTACAAGAGGCAGTAATTATTTTTAAAGTTACTTTCATAAGAAAAGCTATTTATATCTGAAAAATGTCGAAAATACATAACTTTTAAAATTAGATCGTACGTGTTTGACTAAATGTAAGTAAGACTTAATATTAACTGAATGTTCTTGTTCAAAATTAAGACGTATTTTAGCATTTATTTGTAGATACTAGGAGTGTTTGCAAAGTTCTGGGAATTGTGCTCTAACTAAATTACGCAGAACTTATAGGCAATGCTATTGGTGGTAGACAAGCCTTGACATGTTTATGCAGCTATCCAGTGCAATATCGTTTAGTCTGATTCACGTATTCGACCGATAAGACGCATTTCCGTAGCACCGTGTGTGTAACCATTGAAGACGCGGCTAAATCTCAAAGGGCAATAATTTTTTTGGTGGAAAGAGGGTGTCAAAACGTCAGAAATTATTAAACGTCTTCAAGGAGTCTTTGGTGAGTCTGCAGAATTTAAAAGTACTCTATATCGGTGGCTCGATCGTTTTAAAAGTGGTAGAACAGCATTGGAAGACGATCCACGCAGTGGTCGTCCCAGCACTTTGGTAAATGAAAGAAATATTACTGCCATGGGGAACCTACTAGAAGAAATTAAATTAGTGTCTGCCTATGAAAAGACGATATCCATATACGGAAACCTGGCAAAAAATATATATGCACACAATTAGTGGAAATAATATGATCGCTGAAAAAATCAGGATTTTCTAGTGGGCGGATTATTGGAACGAAAATAGCAGGGGTTTCCATCATGCACCAGAATATTCAAAGTCTTGGCAACAAGATTGTCGAACTGCAACATACTTTGCCTAACAGAACACGGATGCACAGGATTAACATACGTTGATCTACTACTTTAGTAAGAGGTCATTTATCCATGGAGGATAGGCAATTTTTATTAGTAATTTGCTGAGTAGTAACACTAGTAATATTGATGGATTAAGTGAGTGGTCTATCGATTTGCATTTCGAGTGTGAAGCGTCAAAATTTGATATATATAGCTGGTCAATCCTTTATAGTGGTCGTCATTTATAGGAGTACGGATGGTGACTGTAATTTTTATGAACAAACTTGAATTCAGAAAATTATTAATAATTATAAAATTGAAATATTTCACAATGCTATTCAAGATCATTGCGCGCAGAGGGTGCAGTTTTGTTTTGCTAAACATATTATATCAAACAAGAAAAAAATACAGCATTGGGGAGCTTCTGGGTAAGGAAAGCTGGCATTTCCGACGACTAGCAAAACTATAAGTATTGATCAAAACAATGGCAGGGCTTGGGTTACACAAGGGAGACGTATTGCATCACTAAAACTAAAATATTTATACTTATTATTATTTAACAGTAACAAAGAAATAATTAACTATTATAAAACATATAAATATGTAGAACATTAATTAAAAGTGTTAAATTATTGTATAACAACAATATTATCGAAATCTAAATCTATATTAACAGCATCAAGGACCTTAACCTTTACATTGCGTGTTCTTTATATTTGTATTTGTACTTTTTATTCTGTTTATATTTTGTAACATGACTTGTCCAACATATTTATGTATAATTTGTGGACCAATAAATTATTCTATTCTATTCTATTCTATGATACATTCAAAAAATACAGGGTCGGGCAAAAAGAGCGGAACACCGAATTTATGGCTTAACTAGCACTTTTTCGAAAATTTAACCTAAATTAAAGTTTTTGTATACTTTATGTTTTATTTATTGGTGTTTGCAGATTTTCCGTTTTTGTCACATTTTTGGAGATATGATGTCACCGGATAGTATTTTAAATGAATCACCCTGTATTTATATTTTTTTTGAGTAGATATTTTTTTCCTGAATTCACTAATACCAGGTTTAGTGAGTCTCTGACTTATGGTTTCATAAGAAAAAAATAAAATGTAATGGCACCTAAATATTTATTTAATAAAAAACGAACGACAATAACTAAAGATTCTATTCATTAAAGCGTCCATTAACTTTAACAAATGATTATGAAATTCATTTCTCGCTTAAAGGTGACATGAACTTTTAATGCAGCATTAACTTTTATTATGATATCGGCCCTAAGTAATTATCGCAGTAGGTATACCAAAAATCGAATCAGAGCGGCGGTACAAAATAGTACAACGCCTGAAATGATACAAAATTCATTAAGGTCATTTGTTGACAGATTAGGATACTGTCAGGCAGCCGAAGGTTTTCAGTTTGAACACCTATTGTAAATAAATGTACGTAGATTCAGTTATTGTCGTTTGTTTTTTATTAAATAAATATTTAGGTGCCATTACATTTTATTTTTTTCTTATGAAACCATAAGTCAGAGACTCACTAAACCTGGTATTAGTGAATTCAGGAAAAAAATATCTACTCAAAAAAAATATAAATACGGGGTGATTCATTTAAAATACTATCCGGTGACATCATATCTCCAAAAATGTGACAAAAACGGAAAATCTGCAAACACCAATAAATAATACATAAAGTATACAAAAACTTTAATTAAGGTTAAGTTTTCGAAAAAGTGCTAGTTAAGCCATAAATTCGGTGTTCCGCTCTTTTTGCCCGACCCTGTAAATCCAAATTAGCATGGGAATATTATTAACTCAAAAACAGAAAACTAAAAGCAACGGCGATATAAAGCTTAAAATTGAAGACCAAATAGTATCTAATCAGAATGATGTGGTAGAACATTTTAACGAGTATTTTTTGTAAAGTAACGAATAGTATAGTACACGATGTGCCACATAAAAGCAATAGAATTCAATCCATTTACATTTTTCTTACACCCAGTTGATGAACACGAACGGAGTAAAGTGATCCTAAGTTTAAAAAGTAAATTTTCCTATGGTTGCGATAATATAAATGCCGGGCTACTTATGCACTGCATTGATGAGGTTATATTTCCCTTCATTAATCAATGAATCGTTTTTGGAAGGTTTGTTCCCGACGTGGTTGAAAATAGTAAAGATTAAGCCACTGTTTAAAAAACGGTTAAAGGTGGAGAATTACCGTTCGATATCTTTGTTAAGTGTATTTGCGAAAATTATTGAACAGCTGGTAGCAAATAGACTAGTACAATTTATGCAAAATAAATAATCTGTTTAATGACCACCAATTTGGCATCAGAAAAGATCGTAGTACAGTTTTAGTAATTACAGAGTTTTTAGATCTATTATACAAAAACATAGATGACGGAAAGGCATGTGCTGGAATTTTTGTAGACTTAAGTAAGGCATTCGGTCTAGTTCATCACAGACTGTTGCTACAGAAATTATTTAAAATGGTTAACATTATAAAGATTGATTTTGATATTGTCCATGGGATAACAATTTTGAATAACTATAACCAGGTTTGTAATTAATCACTCTTCTAATTGCACCATTTCCAGAAAATCATTTTACGCTAATTTTACCTGAAAAACATGTGGCAACGTTGTCTTGAATTTACACTTAAACCACTTTTTTGTACCCACCGCCTGTAAAGTGACATTTGACACATGTGTAGCTCGGTTAGGAAAGAGGTTTTCCCGGTCGAGGCGACTGTAAAAATTGAAAAAAACACTGGCTCTTTGGGATATCTAAAAAAAAAATCTAACTTGGTAGTAATAAAATTTAGTCTATAAAATACTACTTCCCTCGACTATTCTTCACTATAAGTTGGGGAAATAGGAGTAATAATTAAAAATTCTTCCAAAAAAATTGTGGCTCCATCTATTTGACGACATTTTAAGCGACATTCAAGCGCCATCTATTTGACCACATCGACATTCATATTGGGAGTTTTTTTTGTATTTAAACCAAAAAACGCGATAAATTTACTATAAATTTATAAATATAAGAATAAATACCTCATGTTTGCCATCTGTAAGAATATAATAACTTAATTTCAAGGAAAGTTGAGTAATAGTTACGTAAATGAAATGCTTAAATTAATTAGGTAGTCTATCTTAGGTTAGGTATGATACTAATGACATTAATCATTAATATTTTTTTTAAATTAATGTTCGTACAAAAAATATTGTACAAACCACTTGCGTGAAGACATCTTCCACGCATTCGCGCAATTAAAAGCTCTCGCTTCCTGCGGCCACTCGTGCTTACAAAGTACGCTCATGCGGGAAAATAGTCTTCCCGCACTTGGTTCGTAAATAACTATAACGTAAAACATATCGAAATCAGAATTGCTTATTAATGTCATTTTGACGTTGTCAAATTGTCTTGCTTATTTCAATCCCATTACTATCTTCACAGACTAAACAACCCAGACCGGCAACTACTTGAAAAAAAAATATCCAAGATCTTCTATCCTTGTCACACATCAGTGAACTTGGTACGAAGATGGCGCTAGCAGCATATTGGCACGAAATTTGAAATGAGCTTGTTTTTAGAATACGCTTATTCAATAGGTTATTTATGTAACAGAAACATACACAAAAGTTACTAAACCTATGGTAATAAATATTACTTACTGTAACAATTATAGCCATAGTTTGAGCATCTTATGTGTAATTTTGTGGTGTTACATATTAAATATGTGATATATAAATATTAATCTTTTACTTACATGCATTATAACATCCCTCTTACGGTTACCTATTAGACACAATAAACTACTACTCTATTTAAAATTAAGAGAAATATAATAATCTAATAAGTGAAAACTGTCAAGGAAAACAGGTATATAATAATAATAGTTTTTATCGCCAACCGTCAGTAAAGTGATGCGTTACCATAGCGTTTTACGGAGGTAAAGAAACACTTTATCGTACTGTACAATAAAGTACTTTACCTGCCGCTAATATCTGTCAGCGTAGCCATGACTGATGACTTTAAAAATAAATTGTTTGTCACTGTCATAAACTGTCATAAGTTATTATATCTTTATTTCTTAAATTAACAATTTTGACGGTTGGCGATAAAATTTTGTATGCACCACGTCAGTAAAGTACCTTTACCGAACTCGTCTGTTACTCGCCGCGCTCGCTTCACTCGCTTGGCTCGTAAATCAGACTCGTTCGGTAAAGTGTCACTTTACTGACTTGTTACATAAATAACTATTATTGAAACATATACTTATACAATAAAACATAATAAAATCAAATTACACAACCAGTAATGAGTAATTTATACTCACTTGTCGAGATTTGCAGAAAACCTATGCATTTTGTCAACTTTACCCTGCCCAAACCCGCACACTAAACACTTGGACATCATATTTGTATCAACATATAATTAATACCATGTACGACAAAGGATTGCAAAAATATGTCACACGTGTCAAATTTGAAATGTAGTTTTGAATGACAAATAACCACAGCATAACAAACATTTCAATTGACGCTAGCGCCATCTCATCTCCAAGTTCAGTGAATCTGACAAAGATGGTAGAGTATTGAAATTTACGTTTGCTAAACAAGGATGAGTAGTCTGGATAAAATCTAGGACTAAGTTGCCGGTCTGGATTGTTTAGTCTGTGCTTATTAATTTTCGTTGCATTTTGAATGTTCAAGGTCTTAGCTTATTTTCTTTTTTAATTTATGTTTTCAAACGACGAATATGCAAACATGCATTTCGTGCTAGTGGAATGCGGAAACAAATCTGCTGTTGCTGCAAGAGTCTATCGCGAAAGATATCCTCTGAGAAGACGTCCTAGTAGTAATGTCTTTAGATGTTTAGACCGAAGAATAAGAGAAGGAAGCGTATCACTAACAGGTGCCTTTTATCGGGATAGAGGTCGCCCAAAAACTACAAGGACCCCTGAAGTAGAAGGTGCCGTTTAAAATTTATTAGCAGACAATCCAACAATATCAACACGTAAACTCGGTATTATACTAGACATATCACACAGTTCAGTTGGCCGAATTATTAAGGAGGAGCGGTTTCACCCTTATCATTACAGAATAGTTCAAGCTTTATTACCTGAAAATTTTCCACGTTGTGAAAATTTTTGTAACTAGTTTTTAGAACAGATACAAAAAAAAATTACAGGAATATCTTGTGGACGGACGAGATGAATTTTTCAGTCAGCGAAATTCACATTTTCATACTTTGGAAAATCCTCAGGTATTTAAACCAGCATAGGTTTAGCATAATATCTGGGCAGGTATTATCGGGAATCGGTTAATCGGGCCAGTCATTATTCCTAACAAGCTAGCCGGGGACGACTTTTTAAAATTTCTGGTAGGTAAATTGTTTTCAAAATTTGATATATGAACTTACATTAGCGGTAATCAATAATATGTTGCCACAAAGAGATGGTGCTTCTGTTCATTATGCGGCACCGGTGAGAAACTGGTTAAATGAGCAATTTGCCGAAAGGTGAATACGAAGAGATAGACCGTTCCGTTGGCCGGCTAGATCTCCTGATCTCACCCCTTTGTACTTTTTCTTTTATGGTCACATTAAAGCGTTTATAACCCCGCCAGACTTTTTGTATTTTTATCACAGCAGCCACAGTCCTCAGATATTTCTGCACTAGATACATCCTGCAGTAGGCCTGCAAAACGGCAACTGAATTTCGGATGCGAAAGAACCGTCTTCGCTCCAAACAGGCCCTGAACCACCTCTGCAGCGTCACTATACTCGCCATAATTTGTTTGTGTAGTTTGCAGTCTAACTTGTACTTTTCGGATTCCCTAAGGAAGATCTTACTGGAACCCAACTGATAGTTATCACGATTTAAGTTGAGCGTGTACAAGAAATCTCGGACGTCGATTTGGGAACTTAACAGTCCTTTCGGCAATAGACACATGTAGAGTTGTATGAACTCATCGTAGATCAATCGAACGTTAAAACCAGCCTGCCTTATCCTCACTGTCTCTAGCATTCCCGTATATCTCAGTTATCTTTGTACGGTCTCGTCGTCAAATTCGTTAGGGATTTTATTGCTGTTAGATTTGATACAACGAATGAAGAACGGGTTAGCTTGGTTTAGGGTGTCCATTAGGGAGTGGAGTGATTGTTGGAATTGAGCTGTTACTGTCACAGAACACCAGTTTTAAATAATGCAGATTTAACTAACCGGATATTTGAAGCAGCTCGTTCAATAGATGGTGAAATGCAAGAAAGAGTGCATAGATTAGCACGGATATAATTATAAACATTTATTATAAATTTATTATTATAATTTCATCTCGTTGACTCTTTTGACATTTATCGTATTTGTCATTGACATTAAAATTTTTATTTCATTATTCTTTCTTATTCCAATGGATACGGACAACTCTAGTAATAAGTCAAACGTGTTGCCAAATTTACTTTTACAAAAAGCCAATATCTTCTAGAATGAACAATGTGGCATTTTTTAAATATTTTTTCCGTGTATTTTATCGCTACTTCAAACCGTAGTTTGGAGTTGTTCCGCGAATTTTGGAATACGTCGTATAATACAATTGTAAATAACAATATAACAACATGGGAAGACCGTCTAGAAAACAATCGAAATTCTCCGTTTCCGTTTCTAATAGGGAGACGATTAATTCCTATAAACGTCTGGAATTACTTTAGGATACTTAAAAACATTCAACAGAGATCTACACTTAAGAAATACTAATGAAAGCAATAATGACGAAAATAGAACAAGGCCGAAGCAACCTTAATTCCTTTATTAGTTTATCAACAAATGTTCGTCCTCATCATTGATTATTTATTTAAACGTTTTAATTAGTGTGGATATTTCAATTTTAATGAAAATTTCCAGCGCTGCAATATTAATGCTGCACCACGAGGAAATTGTAACACACATATATTATACATTTGGATTTCACAATAGAATCCCCGGGGAGTTCTGTCAAAGCCCCTCACTGACAAATACACTTGCAGTTCAGCAGTACAAACTACTTTACACAAAATGACCAGCTATAATATTATTCTAAAGTTCTAAATAAAGCTCTCAGGGTTTCCGGAAACACTCAGTTATATTCTACTTGAAATAACATTTCTGAAGACTTAAATATCACCTATAATATTAGCGGTGAAATATAAGGAAAATACTTTGTAGAGTATATTTACATTATAAAATTATTAATATATTCATCAATTAAAAAAAACATTTAATAAATATGAAAACTACTTCTATATTCATTCAAGAAAATCTTAAATATGCAGTCGTATCAAGAGCTTAAATAAATTGCATTTTAAATACACTATTCACCAACACTATTCGACACTAATGTATCGATAGTTTTATACAGTACGAAAAATTAATTTTGCAGTAATTCAAGAAGTTTAAAATTTATTTTGAATTTGTAATTTTAAGCTCACTACGATATGCGAATTGGAAATCAAGTTAAACAATGTTATTACAATTCCTTCGTCTAATCTTTCCTTGGTTCCGATAAAGGCAATAAAAATGAGAAAAAAAAAAGAAGGGCTTTATACCTTGACGATGGTTACTCTTCAGTAGATATAAATTTCGACAAACTTTTTTGCGAATCCTATGTTTTAGTGTTATGTATTGAAGCAGAATCATATTGAAACCATCATTCTTCATTTTTAAACAGTCTTTCGCCAAAAGCTTCACCATATGCCAAGAGCTCTCTCCTGGTAGACTCTGGCTGATGTTTTTTACTTACTTTTTGCAAAAATTGAGATGTCTTGTACCATGGCCCTATACTCCCCGTCAAACCATCACTAAAGTCGAATGATGACCACTTTGGACTATGATAGATATGCTAAAAGCGTCTCGAGCATATCCGGTATACACCTTTTGTCATTTTATGCATTAAAATGCTCCTAAATCTTTAAAAAAATGACGTCCGTGAACATGCTGCTGACCATCTTGGTTCGTTCTGTCTGTTGATCAAAAGTTATGATATAGAGAAATTTCCAACCCAATATCTTAAGTCCATCTCGATAATAAGTAAAACCATCCTCGTCAAAATATTCATTTCGCTCGCACTGATTTTATATTTTTATACTGCTAATGATTGTATAGCCCTTTCACGATCAGCTATTCTCTAGACTGTTGTGATATTGACTGATAGGTTGGTACAAATTTTGCTATTTCCAAGCGATCGAACATTTTCGAAAGCTTCGAATTTTCCAATTATGCATATAAATAGAAAAATTATAGCAATGCGATTATTTTTTACACTTCATTCCTTTCTTACGAACTTGCTGATTAAACTCAGCTGAGGACAAGAAAGAGACTAGATCTGATCCTAGCTGCTGATCGCGTCAGTTTTAATAAACAATACGTGATTCAAAACGGCGACTTAGTAGCGAGGCTTATGGAAGGGTTATAAATTTAATTAAGAAGTATTGGAAAAAATTTATAAATATGGGCAAGTTGCAGAAAGCATAAGATAAGTATAGAAAGAAAAGACCAAGATAAGTACTTAACTTCAAATATTTAGAAACCACCGGAAATGTTGGTACAATGAATAAAAGAATAAAAAATGATAAAAGAGCAGGAAGATTATGTAGCAGTCTGAAAATTTATGTTTATATTAACACCGTATTAATAAGAAAAATCGATTTCATCGTTTTCATATACAGGTGTGTCATCTCCGCGGGTAAGGCAGATTGTGACTTTATGAGCAAAGATATTTCGAAGCGGTTCTCTTCCAATGATAGCCACTTATTAGGAGCACGTTTTAAACTTATTTTTATTACACAGAGTGTTCCATAACTTGGTGGTTAAATAAAACATCCTATATATTACTACATTTTTGTATTCTCCGTATAATTCTTAGTCAAAAATCTATAAGATAGAATAGGCCTCAAATTTAAGGTCTTCGACTTATTCCCATTTTTCTGAAAAATGCATTGTTTTAATAAAATTATATTTCTCGAAAACGACGTATTAGATGGACACAATTTTTGGTAAAGTTGTTCATAATAAAAGGTCCTAATATAAAAATATTTTAATTTTTGCAATTGCTAGTTGAATTTACATAAAAGTTGATTAAAGTTACGTGATATACTTTTTCAAAAAGTGATTTTTTTCAAATGGAATACTCTGAATATCCGTTCATTTTTGGATTGCTTACTAAATTTTGCACCAAAAACATGTAAGACGTTATTACTTTAAAAGTGACCGTTATTGAGCTATTGTTGTGTTTTGATATGATTTTGCCAACTTTATGTTTTTTATTAGAATATATATCTTATTTATAATAGAGCAATATAATTCAAAGAATATGTAGAATGTAGCACAATAAACAAGTTTAAAACCAAATAAAAAAAAATAATAACTTGACTTTAGTAGGTGTAGAAATAGGATCTGTTACGTCAATGGATGAATAAAAATTTAAAGTGTTATTTATTTATTTATTTATTTATTTATTTATTTATTTAAATTTAAATACATATGCATCTAGGTGTTGGCCACCTGTATGTGCAATTACATTATAAATTCTAAGAAATCTATTAACCTAATATGAATACATATTTCGTGTACAAAAGTGTACATTACTAAAACTAACTAACTAACTATAACTATAATTATTTCATTAAGAAATAACTTGTGTCCTTAAAACATCCCCGTTAACGCCTCCAAGTTAATAAAAATAAAGTTTCTTAAGTGCATTACGTATGTTTTTATTCTTTTAATAATTTTTATTTCAGGTAAAATCTTGTTGTATAGTTTCGGTCCTAAGTAACAAAAGGATCTTTGGTAAAATGTGGTATTACTTGTTGTTGTTTGAAGACATCCTATTATCCTGTTTCTTGTAAGGTATTTATGATTTACAGACTCTCTTATTTCAGGATGTTTATGAAGAAAAGTACATGATGTCAGTATATATAAAGATTTGATGTTAAGTATGTCTACGGAATATAACTGTATTGTTGGATAAAGTCTATCTTTCTTGTATATTGTTTTGAGCAAGTAGTTTTGAACAGAATTTAAGGATTTTAATTTTATTGTTCAAATTCACTTTTAAAAGTTTCTGAACATGCTTCCGAAATGATAAATTGACATTAATAAGGCATTAAGTCCTTATATTTCTCGAATATATTCACTTATACCTTCTTTTCTGGTTACAGGTATACCCTATATTTGCTCTTTTACGGATTCCTATAAAAATAAACCAATATTGTGATGTCCGAAGACCCAGCAGGTTAGTCAGTAGGACCTCCACGGCTAGCTACTTCGTTGGAAACATTTCGTTATAATATTTCATTCTGTAGCATATAATGTGGTTATTCACAGATTTGTTGCATCTACATCTCTTCGTAAATTTAGCGGAACGTCTTCCAATAATTCCACTAAATGCTTGACTAAAATTACTCTTAAGCTTCTCCGTTAATACTGCCTTCAAAAAAGGCGGGCCTATCATCCAATTACCAATAATGTCTCCCCATAACCTATGGTGATAATCTATTTATTAGTGAAGAAAGGGTTTTCATTTGAGTAGTAATGGAATATTTTCTGTTAACTGTCAAAAATAATTGCTGGGCATTTATTTTAATTGCTGCCCATTGGAAGAACACTCATCTAGCTTTAAAATGATGCGTGCGTAAATCAATATTTAAATGTATTTATTACGGATGATATTTATTTCATTTTAAGGTCATTGCAACGATGGTTCGGCAAATATCTATCAAACGACTTCTTTCATGGGTACTGACATGTGGATTGTTTGTTGTTGCCATAAGTATTGATAATTGACTTTCATCATTAACGACATATTTAGGTTTCCTTGTTTTTGAATTAGCAATACTACCAGTAGTAATGAAAGCATCCATTACTCTTCTAAAGGCATCTGTTTTGGAATATCTTCTCTCAGGGTAACTCTGCTGGTAAACTCTTTGAGCTGATAAATAATTTCTTTGACATTCCTTCAGTACAAAAAGACCGTATTAAAATAGAAAAACATAAAGTTGACAAAATTATAGAAAAAAAACGACAATAGTTCAGTAATGGTAACTTTTAAAATAATAACGTCTTACATGTTTTTGATGCGAAATTTAGTAAGGAATTCAAAAATGCACCCATATACAGTGTGTTCCATTTGAGAAAATTTACTTTTAGACAAAAATATGTCATGTAACTTTAATCTACTTTTCTGCAAATTCAGTTAGTAATTGCAAAAAAATAAAATATGTTTGTATTAGGACCTTTTACTATGGAACAACACTACCAAAAATTGTGTCCATCGAATTCGTCGTTTTTGAGAAATATAATTTTATAAAATCATTGAATTTTTCAGAAAAATCGTAAATCTTAAATTTTAGACCTATACTATCTTATAACTTCTTGACTAATAATTATACGGGGAATAGAAAGTGTAATAATATACATGGTGTTTCATTTAAAAAATTATAAGTATGGTCAGCGACCAAAGTGTGGAACACTGCAAAATACTTTTTAAAAGATGCTGCTAATAAGTAGCTATCATAGGAAAAAAAACTGCTTCGAAATATCGTTTGTCATAAAGTCACAATCTGTCTTCCCCGCGGAGTTAACTCACCCTGTATATAATGTCGTCTGTAATCATAATAATTAGACAAAATCGCTAATACCCTTCCGCCCAGGTACATACATGTTTCATATGCTATACTAATATTCGTACCATTATTAAGATTTGGCACCTAAACATTGATGTGTTATTTGTTATCCAAGAAATCAATATCGCCCAACTACGGATCTGAAATTGAGACGAATTGCTCAATATAACTTATGTATAAGTATCCCAGTGCGTTTTTAAATTTAAATTTGTTTAGGCTAACCCAGCGGAGTATTCCAAAATTTCAACCAGTGCATTAGCAAAGCCTTCGGGGTTTTCATTAAAATAAAAACAAGAAATAAAATTTTCTAAAATCTTCAAGACGTATTCACTGACTTGTCAAAAATAGATTATTTTATAAGGAATATTAATTTGTACATTATAGGTACGCATTTGTTTAATTTAGGTTATGTATATAGTATTTATGGTTATGTACTTTATTGACAGTTCTAGATATTTATTTTATATTTGTGTGCATGCAATGAATGCTTAGTAAGTAAGTTGTCTCTATAAGTTGTATGCCGCATGGTGATCATGGTAAGCGCTATTGCGTATGTCCATAATTCAGTTTCTAATATAAAATATGTTAGGTTGCATGTACATTTAAAAGCTATGGTCGACCCTATTAAATTATAAATATCTATGCATTTCTTTGACTACATGTGACAAAAATAAATTACAGTGCTCACTCTAAAGCATAATTTTTTATGCTTTTAAGATATATAAAAAATGCGTTTTACATAAAACACACTTGCGGATTCTTTTCTTCTTTAAATCTTTGCATAGAATATAGAATACATTTATTTATGTATGCGATAATGCACATATATATATATATATATATATATGCATTCACTTTATTAATATATATCTTCTGTTCATGCAATGTAAATAGGGAAAAAAAGATTAACCGTCCGATGAATACCCAAGGTAAGGTAAGATTAAACTTACGCAATTATGGCTCCAATTAACGTAATTATTTAAATATATCAGAGCAGTTTATCAAAGAATAAATCATGCTAACACCTGGCTTAACGAAATTACTCGGTAACGTTTATACATAATCGAGGTAAATAATGAGACGGGGGATGTGAAAAACGCAAGGGTCAGGCCACTGAAAATAATCCCGCACTGTATAATTATAGCACATGAAACACTAGGCTCGATCCCGTTTTAGTAATAGTTATAATAATTCTGTAATTCGCGGCTAGATATAAATTCGAGATATGTCGTTAATGTTTGGTAATTTTGTCAAAATAAAATTGAATAATAGGCAGGTTTTTGTGCTTTTGATGTTGTATTAAATTAATCCTTGAAAATTTCTTCTTTTCGATGCGCATTTGAGGAAAATACCAAATTGCGTAAATACAACTCCAGACAATATTTCGTTAAAAGTAGAGTATACCTAAAAGAGATGCCTTTGTTTACATTTGTTATACTTCAAAAGAAATGTATTAAAAAATGGTTTTTCCAAAAATATATTTTCGCATACTCTATGTTAATTTACAACAAAGTTCATTTATTATAGACAGCATAATATTATGTAATGGATATAATGAAAACAATAGCATTCCAAAAAGAAGTAAAAAAAAATTAGGTGTGGGCACTACTGACATTCATATACGAATGTGCCTTCCGGATTTATTAAACAAGAATTATAAGAAAAGTGTTACTTTCGGTCAAAATTTTGAATTTTCTTTATACAAAATTTAGTACAAACCTAATTCCCAATACTTTTACACTACTTTTTCAGATATTTTCGAAAAACTTCTATGCGATAAGAGTAAAGATAAGAGTGTCCGGTCCATATTTAGAAATTTTCTTTATACAAAAATTGTTTGGTATCCCGCTCAAAATGCTTTTGCCCTCGTATAAATCTGTGTCAAATGCATAATCTGCTACATATTGTAATGGTGTAAAAATCATAGGCTTGATTATTTCTATTTTTAATTAACAATTCCGCCTCCCAACTACATTTTTTCTTGAAAATGCTCACTCTTTCTTTTCTATCCTACTTGGTCTTAACTTTTAACTAATGCGTCTTTAAAGTTAAAGTGATTTGTATCACTATAGCAGAGGATCTATAACTTGTACAATAGTCTGACAATATAATCTGCAAGCGTAGTCTGCCATAAATTACATATTCATTTTACAGTATATATCACTCTGAAGCAGTGGCGGCTCCGGGCGTGAGCAACCACACAGACAAGACCGACTCGCCCATTATCGGCGATGTACTCCCAGATGTCGAGCATATCACTGACAACAAACGAACCAGTCCCGTCCACGCAACTGCACCTCCAAAACGCGCTCACCAGCCGCCACTGCTCTGAAGTAATAATTTGAATCATACAATGTTGTAATAATTATGACGCAGACATCATTTTACTTGAATAGGACTTTAACGTCATTCCTACCCTAAATGACTTATTATTAAATTAAATATTATTAAGTTGTGATGATTAATTAGCTTTTCACAATTTTGCGAAAAGTTAGCTGGCATTATTTTTCACAAAGATTTCAGTATCATTCTTCCTTATTTTCTCTTGTAATATTCAAAATGTTTTTCATAAATTTACAATCATGAAAGGAAACAAAAAGTATTCGATTTTGCAGTAAAACATATAGGTAACCATTAAAAAATACTATGCAACTATACTTTGCATTAATGGTTTCACACAAAAAGAAATTATCATTATCAAATAAAAACCAGCCATTATTTTTTTAAGATACTTTTTACGTACTCTTTATATCAAAAGATACTGAAGATATTACATGTATTTAAAAAGCCATCTTATCACTATTATTAGATACTAGAATCCCATAGAACTAAGTTCGAAAATATCAGTTGAAGTTAAAAGAATTGACCAAAATAGAGAACATCAAAAGCGTGGTCCCAAGCAACGCGCTTATCTAGATTTTTTTAGTTTAATAACCAATGAAGCACATCCACGCTTACTGGTTCAAAAAATTAGGTGTGGCCACCACACGACTTTCTTATACGTATGAAAGTATTACTTCCGGTCGGAATTTTGAAATTTCATTTATACAAAAAATATTCCAAATCCAACTCTATATACTTTTGTACTCTACATAGATATATATAGAATGCATAATTTACGACATATTTGCAAAAAATCGTTATTCGGTAAGAGTAAAAGTGTTACTTCCGGTCCGAATTTTGAAATTTTTTTATACAAAAGATATTTAAAAGTACGTTCTAAATACTTTTATACTGATAATGTACCTGCCTAGAAAGCATGACTTGCGAGATATTCGCAAAAAACTGATTTTCGATAAGAGTAAAAGACCTACTTACGGTCGGAATTTCGAAAAACTTTGTTAATGCAATTTTTCTCAAATTTAATTTTGAGTACATTTGAATTCCTTATAAATTTGTTTAAACTTAGTAATTGACGAAATATTTGCAAAATTCGACTTTTTCACTGAAGTAAACTACTACTTCCGGTCTGCCGATTTTGCTCAAAATGTAATCAGTTCTCAAGAGGAAGATTATGTTCGTAAATACAAAATTTGGAATTGATATCTGTAGCGGTTTGACCGCTATCGTGGTCACACAGACACACACACACACACAGAGAGAGATTTTTTAAAAACCACTTTTTTGGTGTCAGGGGACCTCAAAACGTGGACATCTACAAAAATCTCTAGGTCGAAAATTTTCATCATCACAATACTTCCTTATACTACGTATAAGAAAGTAAAAACGGATTATACAAGTTAATAATTCACACTTTTGCAAGACCTGTTAGATTGTCATTAAATGTTGTTTGTGAGAAATTCTTGATATGTATTTTATGTTTTTGCATACATTTCACATATTTGGTAATTTATCACAAAAGAGTTTGAAAAGTAATACAAAACACTATATTATAAATATAATAATAGTAATATATATACCGTATGTGTCAATTTTCATTAGGTATATGGATTCAATGTTTACATGCGATTTATACGTATACAAATAATATGTGGCAACGTGTGTCACCCCTACTATCCGTCACCAATCCCGAAAACAATCGACATCACAATGACTTCCTCCAATCTTCCCACTTCTACATTAAATGTTTAGCTGCGAACACGTTGCGATCTAGTCTGCAATAAAAGCCGTCATCATCAAATGGCCGCCGCGATCTAGTAGTTTATTAGTATTTTCAGAATCCTTTTTTATTTACTTTATTTTTAATTTTATTAGAATTACGCTTTTGTTTGTGACATGCAGCGTGAACGCAGCTTAATAATTCTCTGCATTTACTGAAATGAAAAAGAAAAATCCTTGCAATGCGTAATATTATTTCTGAGCGCAGTACAAACACCCTAGTCAATAGTCCAACAGCTACTGCTAACTTGAGCTTGTATCGGTCGCGCTCGCATTGAAGAGGAAAGGTGGGGGGGGAGGTGCCATGTTGTCACGTATTGCATGAATTAATCGCCTATGGCTAATGAAAATTGACACGTGCTGTATATGTATTTAATGAAATTTGCTATTAACATTTTCGTATTTAAATTCATTAAATTCTACAAATAATTACTAACATGATAGGGGTCATGCTAGAAAATAATATAAATAACCCTTCGGGGATATATTTTTAATTGGAGAAAATTAAATGATCAGCATTAATACAAAATGTAGATGAATATCAAAAACATCAATTACATCTTCAGTATTAAAATTCAAAGTGCATGACCAATTGCTATTCAAATTTATTTTCCGAATTAAAATCCGAACGATTTATAGAAGTTCAACGAATACAGCAATTTAAACGTAAAAATATATTGCTGTGTTGCGATTCTGTGTAACTGTCACACGAATATTATAATGCTCCACGGTATTGTAATTTACAAATTAAAATCGACGCTTGCAATCTGTTTTTTACGATACTTTTTCGTGGTCTCTCTTTGATGACCTACATTGTCAGACTCGTAAACAAAGTCCTATGTTTTCCATTATTTTCAGACAAGAGCCACTTTGATAGGATTTGTATTCATTTTAGTAATTATTTCTATCTCACTGATGTATAATTTAGATTAATTAATTAAATGTGAAATTGCTCAGTCTGGTAGATGACTTGTTTGAAAATCATTGTCGGAATAATAGCGAATAAAAATCGTTTCTTTGTAATTCTTTATGCGAAAAAATAAAAAAATTTAAATATCAGAGATTTGTATATGTATATAAATTATATACCATTGTAATTAGAAATTATTTTGTCAGAATGAAAGTTTGGGACAGAACAAATATCAAATATCAAAGAGAAAATTCTGGTCCCGATGTCTCTTTAAATAACTATACAATTGAGACATCTTATAGTAAAGAAAACTAGGAAATTGTTTATTTGAAATATTGTATAGGCAATAAAAAATATAACTAGTAAAGTGCAAGTAGCAGAGCACTACATAATTAAAATTTGAGTATAGTCGAGTCGCTCTCGCAACCGACATGCGCCACTAAATTAAAATGGCGTCAAATTTGAGATCTTGGGAAAATTTACCTGTCAAGTAATATAACCTACAAAAGCCATTTCAGGACTGTCATAAATGATATTATACACCTTTTGACATTTGTCATAAATATCTTTTAACGTTTGTTATAATTGTCACCTAATAGTTATTTATTATACAAGGGAAAAAAGTATTAGATTTTAGCTCGAGGTAATGTTTATCTCCCAACGCGAAGCGGAGGGAGATAAAATACCGAGAGCTAGAATCTAATTTTTTTCCCGTATATAATACACTATTTTTTTCTGTGATGGGAAAAATGACGATTTAATATTGAAAAAAAAAACACGTTAATACTATACATATATTAAAGTCAGAAAATCAATCGATGTGACTTTTGAAGCGGCATTACACCTGCCAGGAAACCTGTAAAGTATTCAAATATCTGTAAATTTCACCGGGAAAAAAGTGCTCACTTTCTTCCCGGGTTGAAAAAGTCACATTTTGTTACCTGTCAAGAAAGATAAAATGTCAAACTTTTTTCCCGTTACAGAAAAAACTTTTTAAATTTTTCAAGAATGCTTGCCTCGTAAACAGTATAGCCAAATGTTATATACAATATGGGTGTAGAAAAAATAATATTTAATAGCGTTATTTACAATATTTAATTGTGACTGGCTTTCATGAAATAGTATTTTACTATGGGAAGGTATATATCCTGAAATATTTATTAATTACATTAATTTTATTGTATTGAAATTGTTCCGGCCGATCGAAATTTGTAGTGGTATTGAATCGTCGTCTTTAGTTCGTACTTCGGCCGTGTCGGTTGCTAAAACGACTCGACTTTAGTTACAAAATTTGGATTCTACAAGTTGAGTTAGAAGAGAACATAATATATGTTACTTATTGTGAAATGCAAAGTGGGCGCTTACATGATTATGATCTTAATCAAGTCGTACAATAAAATAACAATACGAACAACATATAATTTAATATGTGTGAATACCATGGTAATACGGCTTTATGAAAGATAAAAGTGTTAACACCGATCCCAAAGACTATATATCAATACAGTATATATCGGGGTTGCATAGATTGCAGGAAAGCATTTGATTTTGTAAGTCATACTATATTTCTGATAAATTACAAAAAAACAAACATAATGTTATTAAGGAGAAATTAGAAGAGGGAATGTAGACAGCCCTATACATCGACATGAAGAAAACCAAAGGTTTGGAACAATTTAAGGAGCAGATGTATAAAAAAATAAGGGGCAAAAAATATTAGAAACAAAGGAAAGGGTACACAAATTAGAAATGATAAATACGTAACATCGGTGAGATATTCGCAGGAAACTATTTTTCGATAAGAGTAAAAGACCTAGTTCTGTAGGAATTTTGAAAAACTTTTTTTTGTAAAATGTGTTATAAACTCACTTCTTAGTACATTTGTATTCTCTATAAATTTATCTAAACTTAGTAGTTCATGAAATATTGGTGAAATTTTATTTTTTTCGCTAAAGTAAACTACTACTTCCGGTCTACCTATTTCATCGAAAATCTAATCAGATCGTCAATGGAAGATTATGTTTCGAAATTTAAAGTTCGGTTTTGATATCTTTTACCATTTGGCCGGTACCGTCGACCGAGAAACACACACTTAGAGAGAGAAACATTTTTCAAAATATCTTTTTGCAAAATCAGAGAATCGTGCAAAAATCTCGAGGTTGAGCATTTTCATCATCACAATAATCCCTTATACTATGTATAAGAAACTAATAGAACAATACCTTGTATGAAAAGAAAATTTAGAATAAGATGCCACAAAACATGAAAACAGCAACATATGATTTAATTTTCACGCCGACAACTTATCTAATTAATTATTGAGTCAAATAACCGGTAATCAATTCTTGTCGCGTTTAAGAACAATAAAAATAGATATTGACATTTTGTAGAGAACTGATATCATATTAGGAAAAATTCAACTATGGTCGGAAATGAATAGTAATTTTAAAAAACGTAGGGATTTTGTAAAAATAGTAAATTAACTTGCAACCAAGTCGACATTTTTTATCACGAGTTGTCGTCAGTTTTTTTTATTTGCCATAAGAAATCTAGTAAGATATGCAAAGTTGGATATGGTTAGCATATTGTTTACGTACTTGTTTTCAGTCAATACTCGGGTACGGTATTAAATTTTCCGCGTATTATATCTAGAAACTGCAATAAATAAGTCAAAACTAAACATATAGAAGCATATCACTGTTAAAGATCCCAACTACTGCTTTCAAAGGATAGATTAATCATCTTCTTAAGATGTGCAAATGCGTTGTTGTTTTAGTTTTCCTAAATATACTACTAAGGTATATCATTTACAGTAACTGCTGGCAATTTTTTTTGAAGATGTGAAGTATATTTTGAAAAATATTAGTTTTCAAATAACCGTGCAGATAAACAACAATTTGGAGTCCCGTCATACTATCAAAATTCCAATTATCCCGGAACGTAAACGGATATCGACAAAATTACGTTGATTTTCAATTACCCAGATTATGTAATTTTTGCTATATATATGTTCTGATAAACCTGAAATTAACTGACGTAAATATCATATTTCCCTCACAATCAATATCCAACATTATAACTCTTACTCTATGTACATATACAGGGCGAGTCATCTAAACGGGTAAGGCCGATTATGCCTTTATGAGTAAAGATATTTCGAAGCGGTTTTTTCCTTGTGATAGCTGTTCAAATTTTGTTCATCTAATACGTCGTTTTCGAGAAATATAATTTTATACAAACATTGAATTTTTCAGAAAAATGGGAATAAGTCAAAAACTTTACACTTTAGGCCTATACTATCTGGTAACTTTTTGACAAAAATTATACGAGGAATTCAAAAATGCAATAATATATAGGGTGTCCCATTTAAAAAACTATAACTATGGTTAGCCACCATGTTATGGAAGACTCTGTATAATACAAAATATTTTCGAAATGTGCTCCTAATGAACAGCTATCACAAGGAAAAAAATGAGGTGTGGCCACCACACGACTTTCTTTAATTTTAAGAATTTTTTTTACAAAAATTATTCAAAATTCTATTCTAAGTACTTCTATTCTCTTAATAAATCTCTATAGAATGCATACTTTGCAAGATATTATCAAAAAAGTGCTCCTCGCTAAGAGTAAAAGTGCTACTTCCGGTCCGAATTTTGAAATTTCATATATACTAAAGATATTGCAAATCCAGTTCTAAATACTTTTGTACTCTTGATAAATATATATAGAATGCATAACTTACGACATATTTGCAAAAAATCGCTATTCGATAAGAGTAAAAGTCGTACTTCCGGTCTGGATTTTGAAATTTTTTTTATACAAAAGATATTGAAAATTATGTTATAAATACTTTTATACCCGTAACGTACTTGTCTAAAAAGCATGACTTGCGAAATATTCGCAAAAAACTGATTTTCGATAAGAGTAAAAGACCTACTTCCGGTAGGAATTTCGAAAAACTTTTTAAATAAAATTATTCTCAATATTAATTTTAAGTATATATGAATTCTTTATAAATTTATTCATACTTAGTAGTTGACGAAATATTCGCAAAATTCGATTTTTTCGTTGAAGTAAACTGCTACTTCAGGTCTACCTATTTTACTGAAAAACTAATCAGATCTCAAGAGGGAGATTATACACGTAAATACAAAATTTGGAATTGATATCTACAGCGGTTTGGCCGCTATCGTGGTCACACACACACACACACAGACAGACACACAGACATTCTTTTAAAAACCACATTTTCGGTATCAGGGGACTTCAAAACGTGGACATCTGCAAAAATCTCGAGGTCGAAAATTTTCACCATCACAACCGCTTCGAAATACCTTTACTCATAAAGGCACAATCGGCCTTACCCGATATATAAAGTTCCTGCTAAAGCTTAAAATTAGTAATTATTGGTATAAGAGCTAAGCAAAAAACAATGAAATAATATGAGTTTACAAGAATTGAGCAATATAATTAAAGAGTTTACCGTTAAGTTTTGGTAGTGATATCTGTATGTTGAAACTTAAACCAATTTCGAAATATGAAATGCGCTAAAAAAAACGTCGGCAAATTTGATCTATTGTCAGATATTCAAAAGTATTACTGTAAGTACTGGCACAATTAAAACTATACAAAAAGATAAATTAAAATAGGGACATCCTCAAGCTGCCTGAAACTGAAGTATAGATTGAAAAACATTTAATACAAATAGATCTGTCCGTAAATGCAAAATAATGAATTAAATTGGTATATATAAGGTATTGACTCAAAATTAACGATTTAAATGGAAAAAATATATAATTATAAGCAAATAAATGAATTACGTCTGAGACTTTCTATATCTCTTCTGAAATTAAATGAATTGTTTGAAGTTTGGATGGAGTACGGCTAAGATCTTTGCATTAGAAAAATCAGCAGAATTATCAAACTTTGTATTATTTTGTTATAACGCGATATAAATACCATTATTTCTAATTTATTTCTTATTTAGTCAAAAGTTTGCTCGATGTAAAATACCTAATAATTGTTGAAACTTATCTAATAAATAATGTGTCTAAACCTCATCAATTACATCCGACTTAAATTTATTTTCTATCGGATATTTTGTTTTACTAAACAGTGATCCAACCGTTAGGACAACTTTGGTGGCAAATTTAATATTGTCTTTAAACAGTTTAATGTTTCAATTTTGCTGCTTGTAATACGTTATTTATATTGTATATGTATATACAGGGTGCGTTTTTTTGAATGTTTAGCATTGGGATCTCAGAAACTACTGGAGATAGAAAGACGCTTAAATGGGGAATGATGCGCAGTTTTACGAGTTTGATTTAAAACTGCTTTTGTTACTCCGATAACTTCCATGGCTTATTAGATATTCAAAGAAAACTAAATTTTACGATTTTCTTTAAACATGCTTAGCATCGTTAATAGTAATTTTAGAGAAAAAGTGTTCAGACAAAAGTTTTAGATAATTTTACGCCAAATAAAACTATGTAGCTAATTTTTTTTTTCGTTCTCCATTATCGAGTTATGACACAAACTTCTGTTTTTTAAATGGAAACCATAGTTGGTTTTGATATCATTAAAAAGCTTATTTTTTTCTTATTACAATGATATAAGGTTTGATATGGTTATTTTAAAAAATGAAGAGGATATAGACATTTTTATGGGTTTTATGGAAAACAATTGAATTTCGAACTGATAAAATACAAATCAAACGAAAACTTATTTTGAAATCTTATGTAGTAATAAAACGAAAACTATAAGAACTTTTATTAAGGGCACACAACATTATTAATGTTCAAAGATACCTCCATTATTATTAATACACAAATTACATCTCTTCACAACAGAATTTGTAGCATTGCGTACTTTACGCCTATCGATGTTATTAAAAACAACTAAGACAGCTTCTCTTAAATCGTCGATTGTTTTATATGTTTCTTTTGTATACTGTGTCCTTTAGTACACCCCACAAGAAAAAATCCAAAACTGATAAATCAGGGGATCTAGCCGGCCATAATGGGTGCATTTCGTCCTATCCATTGATTAGGGAAGTTCAAATTTAAATAATTTCTAACATTCAGTTGATTGTGCGGAGGCGCTCCGTCATGTTGAAATCATTGCAGCATTGCTCGGGTTCTTAAATTTAAATTATGTAATATTTCCTCGAAATCTTGTTGTAAAAAATTAAGATAACGATTGCCAGTTAGTGATCCATCAAAAATAAAAGGAGGAAGAACAGTTGATCCTATAACACCACACCAAACATTAAACCCAAATTTAATTTGTGGTCTCCTGTGTTCAACGTGAAGTGGATTTGTTTGAGACCATATGTGCTCATTGTGCCTATTAAACATTCCACAATTTGTGAAACGAGATTCATCAGTCCATAATATTTTCATTGAAAAGTGTGGATCGTTTTGACACTGATCTTTAAACCATCTACAAAAAGCTATTCGTCTGATGTTATCACCTTCATGTAAAGTTAGTGATACTGATAATTTGTAGGGACGAAATTTATGCTTCTTCAACACTCTGACAATAGTGCGTTGAGAGGAGTCCATTTCTGTCGAAATTTGTCGGGTCGATGTAGATGGATTCTGAGTGACACATGCTAATATGTTTATTTCTCTATCTTCATCCATCCCTTTTTTTGATTTTGGTTTAACGAACGAACCATAATCTGCTAAATTATCCCATAATCTCTTAAAAGTAGGTAGCGACGGCTGACGTCCATCAAAATAATTTTCAAAATAAACTTCAGCAGCTCTAGCAGAATTTTTCTGGCACTGAATGTAACATTCAACCATATCACGCTTTTCTACGTTAGAAAATTCCATAGCCAATGCAAAGTTATGATTAACGGCCGTTTGCACCGCTTATAGTTAAGTTACAATTAAATTAATTAATAGTTAATTGTCAATGTTTGACAATTAACTTGACTTAAAAGTAAAAATTAACAGCTCTCACTTCTGTGACTCAACGTGAAAGCAATGTTAGTATATTTATCTAGACTGCTCCAACGAACACTATTGTAAGTCAGATTTTTCGTTTTTTGAATTACAAAACACCAAAATTTTTTTTTTTAATGTTTATATCTTATAAAGTGAACAATCATCGAAATGTCTATATCCTCTTTATTTTTTAAAATAACAATATCAAACCTTATATCATTGTAATCAGCAAAAAATGAGCTTTTTTTTTTTGAAATACAAAACATCAAACTTTTTTTTTTAAAGTTTATATCTTATAAAGTGAACAATCATAAAAATGTCTTTATCCTCTTTATTTTTTAAAATAACCATATCAAACCTTATTTCATTGTAATCAGCAAAAAATATTCTTTTTAATGATGTCAAAACCAACTATGGTTTCCATTTAAAAAAACACAAGTTTGTGTCATAACTCGATAATGGTGAACGAAAAAAAAAATTAGCTACATAGTTTTATTTGGCGTAAAATTACCTAAAACTTTTGTCTGAACACTTTTTCTCTAAAATTACTATTAACGATGCTAAGCATGTTTAAAGAAAATCCTAAAATTTAGTTTTCTTTGAATATCTAATAAGCCATGAAAGTTATCGGAGAAACAGAAGCAGTTTTAAATCAAACTCGTTAAACTGCGCATCTTTCCCCATTTAAGAGTTTTTCTATCTCCAGTAGTTTCTGAGATACCAATGCAAAACATTCAAAAAAACTCAGCCTGTATAGACATAGAGGCTTTTTATTGACAATGTCGGTATCATATTTGTGATCAATAAGAAGAAAATATTATTATTATTCTTGTTACTTTTTTCTCTAATTGAAATAATGCCAAAATAATCGTTTGTTTCAAGTAATTCTAAAACATTTTATAACTTTATAACAAATTCAACTATATATTAATTAAAAAATACTTCTAATTTGGATACCTTATCAATTCCTTTTCTTTTTTAAAATAAAATGTATCCATATCACGTTTTCATTTTAACCTTCCCCGAGACAAGAAAGTGAATATCATGATTTAAAGAGAATCCAAAGAACAATACATGACATTCCTAAGTTCCATATTTAAGAAACGTTTTTAATTTAATACGTATTTTATGTCGCCACGATATTTGACTTAAACAAAAGGCCGAATAAAAGCTTCCACAAACAATGGGCAACATTTAATTAAATCTTAAAGTAATATCAATAGAGAGAAACCTGTGGAATACGATAAAGCAGTACAAACACAAAGACGAAATTCTTATGATATTATTGCATGGTCTCTTCTATTAAGGTGTGTAATAAAATTCGGGGCGAGTTTGATCATAATAAGAGATTCGACTTGTCCAATAAAATTAGTTGCCTTTAAATGAATTATAAAACCTGTCCAACATTATAATAGTATAAAAGAAAGGTGCCCTTACAACGTTTTATAGAATTATTTTATTGTGTTTAGAAACTTCTGACATATTAATTTTAAGAATGATTCAAACAATATTTCAAATAGGATAAGTAATCTGATATATACACTTATACAGGATGAGTCATTAGTACCCGGTTCTTCGATTGCGCTTTTGTGTTTTAAATAAAAGAAAAACAATTAGTGGAAGATTCATGGTTGCTTGTGGTGCATATTTTAAAAATACTTTAAGCTGTGACGCACTTCCGGTTTCACCGGAAATGCACGGAACTTAATTTTTTTAAATGACACGCTATATATTTTTGGATTTTCTTGTACTGCTTTAAATTGTCTGTTCAATACTTCCTAAGCACATAACACTCCAGATCAAATTTGGCAAGTTTTCAGAGATTTCAATATTGTTCATATCTTAATGAAAACTTGCCAAATTTGATCTGGAGGTTTATCACGTTTTAAATTTTATAAAAACGTTTGACACGTGTTGCGATATATTCGTCTCACAGCCAAATACGTGTATAAATATATAACAACACAGTACATACATTTCACTTACAACAATAATAGCTTCAATCATTTAATTAATAATATTAATTTTGAAAGTACTCTTGAGAAAAGTAATATTCTCTATCCATTAATATTTCCTTCACCACATTCTTGAATTTTTTCACAGGAAGGTGTTTTTTGCGGCGATATCTAAACACTGCTTAACAAACTCACCATCTTTAAAAGGCCGACAAGTTTTTGCTATTGTTCGAGATATTTCATAGCTAACTTCAGTAGCTGTTTCAGCATTTTCGATTGGTTTTGTGAACATAGCTTGCTGGCCTATTAGTTCCCATTGTAAAGTGGAAATTTTTTGAGTTTGATTTTCGCCGGTTAAATTGGTAAAAGTATGATGCTGGGTTTTATAGTGCCTTTTCACATTATATTCCTTCGGAATAGAAACATTACTCTTGCATATTAAACAGACAATTTTGTTATGCGATGAAACACAAAAGTATTTTTCGTAATTGATTGACAACGGAGATACGTGTTGAAACTCCATAATTTACAGGTAAAAAATTGAAATAAATTCAAATTGAGTTCAAAACAGCTTATTTATTCACTACAATTGTTTCGTTCTACTAGAGCTTCATCAGGTGATGAATATTATAATACAAAATATATGTAAGTGTTCATATTTATGTCTTTTCCTAAATGAAGAGGGGGGGGGAGAGTTTGTGACACAATGTCACAAACTCCGATAAATATGAACACTTACATATATTTTGTATTATAATATTCATCACCTGATGAAGCTCTAGTAGAGCGAAACAATTGTAGTGAATAAATATACTGTTTTGAACTCAATTTGAATTTATTTGAATTTTTTGCTTGTAAAGTATTTTTCGGTCCAAATGTCTTGAAATTGTCGATTTTCATCTTCAGCCTTACGACTACGTTTTCTACTGGGACCTGGTTTATCCATATCAAAATTGATATTATATTGTTACGTAGGTAGATGCCAAGTTCGAACGGCGAAATATTTATTCTTCACAGATTACAATTCAAACAATATAACGTTCTCTTGTCCGTAGTTAAAAATTAACTGCCCCGATAGCGGGCGATGTGTTGTATTTATACGAGTTACCTAACATCGAGATCCTTCCACATTGTTCGGGGATAACACCGACGTGTTTCGTTAATCGTCGAGTAATCTAGTTGGTTCGACATATTTCTAGTCTCGTAACAATATGCCTGATCAAGAAAGTACTAGGCACTTAAAGATGCATATCTTACTAACAATTATAAAAGTTAGAATAAAATAAAAACTTACGAAATATTGATTTGAATGGGTTTTTACCTACTTTTGTAGTTTTTCAAACAATTTTTAAAATTCATTGGCGGTCCGCATAAATATCGACAGTGGGCCGCAGTATGTGGATGGCTGAACTAAAGGCTAGAATTCGTGAGAAGACTGTATCAACCGGTGTTGAGATATTGCAGAGGGTTACGTTGAATATGCATTCACGAGTAGAAGAATGTGTACGCAGAGAAGGACGTCATTTACAAGACGTATGGTATTAGCATTCTGATGATCATGTGTAAGTATAAATAAACCGTTTCCAGGCACCAGCCTGTATATAAAAAAATATTTCTTCTCAAAATCGACGTTTTAAATTATATAGGTACATATACACAGAGGTACAGTGAGGTTACTACTATATCTCATCGGAATCAATATGCTAGGAAGTTAATAGTCACAGGGGCGCTACGCCATTAGTGTAAGCTTATTTATAGTGACTCGGCTTCGAGAAACATGAACTAAATTCTTGTGATTTCTTATTTAGAAGAAGATTTTTAAATTACACGAAAACTTGGTTATTTCAGTGAAAAATTTAATATGATGCATTTGCCGTCACACTCTAGCTGCTCCATTTGGAAATAGAAATATTTAGAGAATCGCAGCTTCCACAAGTCGGACTGACGACACCCGCGTGGATTTCTCCTTGCCGTAAATTTCCCTCGTAACTACTAAATAAATTTATGAAAGGAATGGGATTTCCTCAAATTTAAAGTTATAATAAATACTAGTAACAACCGAAACTATTATCAGTGCAGTTTGCTAAGGTCTGAAATATGAAGTTTTGTAAATATGATCTGTAAAATCTGGCAGTTTGTTCTCTAATGAGAGCAACTATTATGATAGCGTAGGTGTAAATTGTATTTATTGTCAAGTAAGTTCAAACATTGCTACAAGTATTTATTGTGTGAGATGCCGATGTCCAAGAGTCAGTCAATTTATATGATATCATAAATTGATCAAAGCGGAAATTAAATAAAAGATGATGTAGCACTAAAGTAACCATTCAAAAATGTTGTCGTAGAAAATACATGAAGAATCATGTTTTACTTTTTACAAATAATGATTTGAGCATAGATAACAAAATAGAGTGCACGCTTAAGTTTACGAAGAGAGATTATCGTGGCGGAATCAAATTCGCCATAAATTAGATAACAACAATATTTCTCTGATTGAGGATTGGATGAAATCTATTAGATCAAAACATGGAAGCGGAAACGACGCACAAATATTAGTACATATTGCAGTGATCTTGAATAAATAATAATATGTAAATAAATAAGTATAATCAAGATCACTTTAAGTTTTATTTAAATTAATTTTACTTTATTCATTTTTACCATAATGTGTATATAAATATTCACTATATCAATAATTTACGAAAACTTTATTTTTATTTAAGTAAAACAATAAAAGGATCTTAGTAAATTTTTATAAGGTTATAATATTAAGACGTATCAAATGTTACATGAAAAGGAGCGAGCAGGTGTTTCCGGCACAAAGACTTCTGACATTGGCAAAGATCGACTGTGTAGACCGGCGCAAAAAGTATTGTTTATCAGGTGCACGGCTGAGTCATAAACGTATAGACGAATTTATATTCGCATGTTTGTTTACCTTTTTCAAGGATTATTAATACACTGTTTCCCCATGTGACCGATAAGGGCAGCACCGTCGATATACAATTTTGGAAGTGGATTCGTGTTTGCCGAAAGTTGCCGGATGTTTTTATAAAGAAATTTAAGCATAAAAGCGCGGACGGATAAAATTTCCGGGATTGCTTGGTGAAAACCGCAATATTAACTAGTCTAAAAGTAGGTGATAAACCACTTCCTCCTTCTTTTAAAAGGATTGCTCTTAAATCCGGACTTAGAATAATTTTTGAGACTTTTGATACTTATAAAATTTTAACAAGATTCAACGCATATAATATTTTATTTTTAACATGCAGCGCGTATCACATAGAAATGTCTAGATATATTTGAATAATTACTTATGTATGAGATACTTTTATTTATGAACTCGGTTTTTGAATTTATTTAATTTCATTTTATTTTCTTTTTTCTAGAGTGTTTTGTTTTGCATGTAGGGGTACTATGCCATACATTATGACAGAACCTTCTAGTAATTGTAATGATAACTTTGGATAGCATAATCATTTCATTTTCACATAATTTACTTTTCTTTTAAAATTATTTATCCTACAAAAGGTATTTGAAATTAATAATTTTGTTTTATGTGTGTATAGGTTATATATATATATATAAGTGAATTAAATTTTATTGAAAATTCATTATGGATGAGTTTGAAACGATGTACGAAGAGTTAAGGTGATTAAACGATATTTGTTATAAATGTGTGTATAGTGGCGTACCAAATTCTTTATTTGTAGTGGTGTTTTTGTATTGGAATTTCGCGAAAAAGGTAAAGTTTATTTTTTTTAATGTATATATTATTTCTTTTGATATGTGTATTAAGTATATTTTTGTTGTATTTGGGTGTTCAATATTAACGTGTTGAATAATACATCAGGGATGTGTGAAATGAATTATGTCATAATTTAATTCATAGCATGGAGTCCTGGTGAATTTGAAAAAAAACACGAATTGGTCTTGGTGGTACTGCGTTTGGGAGCGAGAAAAGGCACCAGGCAGAACTAATCAGGGCTGAGTTAATTTATTGGATACGCAGAGACATTATTTTATTTCATTTTATTTATTTAATTTAAAATTTATATATTCCTTAAGGAGTGTGCACATTGTGATGTATGTTCGGGTTGCGTCCAACGAGTTGAAAAGGACATGCTCGTAGGGTGGAACTTTGGGATACCCATCTGTGTGAATTTGTTATCTGATGGTACTGTGTTGGGAGCGAGAAAAGGCGCCGGACAGGACTAATTAGGGCAAAGCCACTTCCTTAATGTCTATATTTTGTTAGCAAATAGTAGACCGTACAAATTTTATTTTTATTTATATTCCAGTACAATTCATCACGGGTAATTTATTTTATTTTTGATTGTTTACATGTATCTATGACAAATATTAATCATAATAATCACGTTCACATTTTCTTTTAGACATAAGTTTTTCACGACATCATAATGTCATTTATTCTTTATTACTTGTAATATTTTATTGATGATGATGTATAAATTTGAATTATGACTGAATATTGATTTTTTGTGTGTAAATATTTGTAGATAAAAACTTTTGAATTCGTTTAAAATTATTTTATTTTAATAAATTAGATATTAAGATTTATTTTGTATTTTATTTCTTTACCTGACCTGGAGATAATTAAAGAGCAGGAGAATCAACTCATATTTTCTGCCCCTGAGAGAACTATTTATTTTCAAGCGGAGCTAGTTGCATGTAAAATGTTTTGCTTAACCTACCTTTCAGCAGAAAGTTCACCGTATCTTAGTCTAGCATAAGGCCTAGCACTAGGATGCGTGCTTGACTCTCAGTTACGCTTTAATTAAGTAAATTAAATTTATTTTATATATATTTATAAATTTGTAATAGTCACAGCATAATTATATGGCGACCAACGTAGTGGGGCAAAACTTTTACATTTTTAAACTGTTTAGATAAAAATTAATTGATTATTTAATATTCAAATAGCTGTGTAATTAAAGGGAGGTATTTTCACCTTTAATTGCATTTGAATAATTAATAAATATAATTCACAAATAAAATTTTGTCAAGTTTTGATTTATTTTTCTCCACAAATAAGTCTCTTTAAGTGCCAGGACAGATAAAGTAAATATGTCTGAGTATAAGGGTGAGGGTGAAAATCCTGAAAGTGGTACAGATACCAAATATTTATTTGAAACGTACAGGGAACCACAAGGCATTTCCTCTGTGACAGATTCAGAAAAGACGCTACCTCTTGATGAGGATGAAAATGTAACTGAAAATGTAAAAATTGAAACGAAAGAAATGTCAGGCGGAGACAGATTTGATATTTTATTTGAAAAACTTTTCTGTAAATTGGAATGTGACAAGATAGATATGAATAAAAAGTTTGAAGAAAATAAAGAAGAAATGGAAAGGAACAAAAGGGAAATGAAAACTGAAATAAATAAAAAGTTGGATGAAAATAAAGCTGAGATGAAAGAAGAGATGAATAGAAATAAAATAGAGATACAAACTGTGGTAAAGTCAATGAATGAGAAGATTGACGAAAGAATTAAAGCCTGTAGAATGGAGATGTCTGCAATGAATGAGAAAATAAAAAAGGATGTGAAACAAAGCACAACACAGATCAATGAGAGAATAGAAGCGAGCGAAAAGAAGTGTAAGAATAGCAGTGAATTCTTAATAGATGAAATGAATGAGAGAGCTAGTGTAGCAAGAGAAAATTTTAAACAAATAGAAGAAAGGATTGGAGGACAAGATGAAAAAATACAATTCTTGGAACTGAAGGTGGACAGTAGTGCCATGTCAGTTCAGAAAGATGTTAAAAATTTAACAAGTAAGTTTGAAGACTGTAGGGTTAAATATGGTGCATGCACAGACTCTCTTTTAAAGCTACAGGATATGACATTAAATTGTCAAGATACAATTAAGAATTTAAAAACAAGAGTTGAACAAGGTACAATCACACCCGGTGTTGTACCACAACAGATATCTATTGGTACAGAAAACATACCTAAGTTTTCTGGATACAACAAAGACAACCCAATGGCATTTCTTAAAACCATTAAGACATACATTCGTGGTATTAATGATGATATGTCAAAATTACATTTCATGAGGGGGTGTCTTAGAGATTATGCATTATTATGGTACGACATGGTAATTGATGAGGTACAGACGTACGAAGAATTAGAAAATATGTTTATTAGACAGTACTGGGGACAAACTCAGCAAAGACGCATTAGACATGACCTTACCTTTGGAAAATATCGTTCTATTACGTCTAGAGAGAATTATGTTATTCGGAAATATTCTTTCTTGAAACATATACAACCTGTGATCCAGGAGTGTGACATTGTTACCCAATTAGCTAATCATTTTGAGCATGAGGTAGTACAAGCAGTTGCTTTACAGGGTATAGACACCGTTGAGCAACTCTTGGAATTGGTAAAGCGTCTGGACGACGTGGAAGATAGGAGTGTATCTCAGAATAAAAATGGGTATAAAGCAGGTAACAATGGTAACTATTATAATGCCCAGCAAAGATATAATGGTAATAACCACAATAACCAACAAAGATACAATGGTAATCGGTATCAGAATAATAGTTACCAGAGAGGAAGGGTGGAGAATGGTAACAACAAGAATATGAGTAATAGTAGTAGTAGTAATAATAATAATAATTGGAGACAGGAGGGTCATGTAGGAAGGAAATATGAAAAAAATGAAACAGAAGATACCCGAGGATTTAATAACGTAATTATAGAAAGTAAAGAAAATAAAACAGAAGCTGTGATGAAAGATGCGTCAAGAGGAGCAATAAAGAAGGACCTGGATTTTTGGTAGGTCCAACCAAAGGGAGAAAGAAGAAACAACGAGGCAAGAGAAACGTCGTAGATTTAAGTAATATAACCACTAAATTTCCACTGGTAGATGTTAAAGTAGGGGATGTATATGGTGTAGCTGTAATAGATAGTGAATTAGAATTGTCACTTTTAGATGGGGGATTATTTGATAAAAGGTTTGAAAAATTAGGTTTTTATAAGCAAGATAATGTATTTTGTATAAATATAGAGATGGGTGATGTAGAACTTGTAACACAATTTATTGTTACACCAAGATTAAAATATTGCTGCGTACTTGGGATGGATTTTTTGAGTCTATATACATCGAAATTGGAAAGGGAAAATAGAACCCTTCACAATAGTAAAGTAAACATGTCTTGGGACAAAGGCGCTCAAGATGATAAAATATTAGTTAATAATTCAATCATTGATAATTTTGATAGGGACCTCACTTTAAAAATAAATAATGATAGTTTGATTGACAAGGATAAAGGTTCACACCATGTGGATGATCTTCAAAGGGAAGAGTCCATGTTTGCCACGGGTGACATAAATAATAAATGTACACACCATGTGGAGGGTCTTCAAAAGAAAGACGCCACGAAATATATGGGTGACATAATAAATAAATGTTCACACCGGGAAATAAATATGGGTGACAAAAATTTGATTTGCAACAAACAGATTAATAATGATAATGTGAGTGATCCTTTGAAAAAAGGTGTTAAATTATTTAATGGTAATGTAGGTTTAGCAGTAGGCTATGATAATTGTTTTAAAACAGAAACGACTCATCCATCTTCCCATAAGCAGAAATTAAGTGTTCAATTTAAAATTAAAAGTTTGTTAAAAGATGAAATTATTGAAAATTTAGTATATAACTTAATGAACCCCATCACAGTAGTAATTAAGAAATATTTAGATTATTTAGAAAACATTAAGAATAATAAATCAAGTTTATGTTTATTTCAATCAATAAAACAACAGCTACAACTCCCCAAATTATTAGAAACATTATTGTTAATAAGTACTGATGCAAAGTGGTTTGTAAACGTTAGTTCTCTTTGGTTGGTACAGTTATATAAATGTTTCATAAAATTATATCCAATAGTGATAAATTTATTAGTGAATTTAAATAAAATTGTTCATAAGGAACAAAATATTTTACATTATGGGTATGTAAAGCCCGTACAGCACATATTAAACTCACATGATGAAAATGTGTCACATCATGTGAATGATAAAATGATTTTACAAGAGGGTGTGAAATTTATATGGACCCATGCGAGAATAGAGGTTTTGGATGCAGTTGAAAAGTACCCACAGCCCAGATACTTAAAAATGTTAAGAAGTTTTCCCAAAATAGTGGACTACAGTTGCCACTTCATTTTAAGGGAACTCGATGATGCAATTACAATATTTGTAATACCTATGAAAGGTGTAAAATTTAAAGAATTTAAGTACACTTTTGTATATATAGTAATAAGTAGTTTAATTAGTTTAGGTGTTTTAAATGTCATTTGTTTAAACTTTCTCGTCATGAAAGGAGTAAAGTTTAAAATAAACTCCAAGAGTTTTGCATATTTACTTCTGACTTGTATATAGATAGAATAAGCATATTATAGGGAAATTTCATGTCTCTATGCTTTATATCAATAATATGATAAGCAATCTATAAGTATATTAACTGGTATTTATGGGAAATCTTGAATTTATACCATTGGCATTAGCGATTCTCGCTTATAAATCGCAGATATTCCCATAGGGATATTTATGCAGTGATCTTGAATAAATAATAATATGTAAATAAATAAGTATAATCAAGATCACTTTAAGTTTTATTTAAATTAATTTTACTTTATTCATTTTTACCATAATGTGTATATAAATATTCACTATATCAATAATTTACGAAAACTTTATTTTTATTTAAGTAAAACAATAAAAGGATCTTAGTAAATTTTTATAAGGTTATAATATTAAGACGTATCAAATGTTACATGAAAAGGAGCGAGCAGGTGTTTCCGGCACAAAGACTTCTGACATTGGCAAAGATCGACTGTGTAGACCGGCGCAAAAAGTATTGTTTATCAGGTGCACGGCTGAGTCATAAACGTATAGACGAATTTATATTCGCATGTTTGTTTACCTTTTTCAAGGATTATTAATACACTGTTTCCCCATGTGACCGATAAGGGCAGCACCGTCGATATACAATTTTGGAAGTGGATTCGTGTTTGCCGAAAGTTGCCGGATGTTTTTATAAAGAAATTTAAGCATAAAAGCGCGGACGGATAAAATTTCCGGGATTGCTTGGTGAAAACCGCAATATTAACTAGTCTAAAAGTAGGTGATAAACCACTTCCTCCTTCTTTTAAAAGGATTGCTCTTAAATCCGGACTTAGAATAATTTTTGAGACTTTTGATACTTATAAAATTTTAACAAGATTCAACGCATATAATATTTTATTTTTAACATGCAGCGCGTATCACATAGAAATGTCTAGATATATTTGAATAATTACTTATGTATGAGATACTTTTATTTATGAACTCGGTTTTTGAATTTATTTAATTTCATTTTATTTTCTTTTTTCTAGAGTGTTTTGTTTTGCATGTAGGGGTACTATGCCATACATTATGACAGAACCTTCTAGTAATTGTAATGATAACTTTGGATAGCATAATCATTTCATTTTCACATAATTTACTTTTCTTTTAAAATTATTTATCCTACAAAAGGTATTTGAAATTAATAATTTTGTTTTATGTGTGTATAGGTTATATATATATATATAAGTGAATTAAATTTTATTGAAAATTCATTATGGATGAGTTTGAAACGATGTACGAAGAGTTAAGGTGATTAAACGATATTTGTTATAAATGTGTGTATAGTGGCGTACCAAATTCTTTATTTGTAGTGGTGTTTTTGTATTGGAATTTCGCGAAAAAGGTAAAGTTTATTTTTTTTAATGTATATATTATTTCTTTTGATATGTGTATTAAGTATATTTTTGTTGTATTTGGGTGTTCAATATTAACGTGTTGAATAATACATCAGGGATGTGTGAAATGAATTATGTCATAATTTAATTCATAGCATGGAGTCCTGGTGAATTTGAAAAAAAACACGAATTGGTCTTGGTGGTACTGCGTTTGGGAGCGAGAAAAGGCACCAGGCAGAACTAATCAGGGCTGAGTTAATTTAATGGATACGCAGAGACATTATTTTATTTCATTTTATTTATTTAATTTAAAATTTATATATTCCTTAAGGAGTGTGCACATTGTGATGTATGTTCGGGTTGCGTCCAACGAGTTGAAAAGGACATGCTCGTAGGGTGGAACTTTGGGATACCCATCTGTGTGAATTTGTTATCTGATGGTACTGTGTTGGGAGCGAGAAAAGGCGCCGGACAGGACTAATTAGGGCAAAGCCACTTCCTTAATGTCTATATTTTGTTAGCAAATAGTAGACCGTACAAATTTTATTTTTATTTATATTCCAGTACAATTCATCACGGGTAATTTATTTTATTTTTGATTGTTTACATGTATCTATGACAAATATTAATCATAATAATCACGTTCACATTTTCTTTTAGACATAAGTTTTTCACGACATCATAATGTCATTTATTCTTTATTACTTGTAATATTTTATTGATGATGATGTATAAATTTGAATTATGACTGAATATTGATTTTTTGTGTGTAAATATTTGTAGATAAAAACTTTTGAATTCGTTTAAAATTATTTTATTTTAATAAATTAGATATTAAGATTTATTTTGTATTTTATTTCTTTACCTGACCTGGAGATAATTAAAGAGCAGGAGAATCAACTCATATTTTCTGCCCCTGAGAGAACTATTTATTTTCAAGCGGAGCTAGTTGCATGTAAAATGTTTTGCTTAACCTACCTTTCAGCAGAAAGTTCACCGTATCTTAGTCTAGCATAAGGCCTAGCACTAGGATGCGTGCTTGACTCTCAGTTACGCTTTAATTAAGTAAATTAAATTTATTTTATATATTTATAAATTTGTAAGAGTCACAGCAATATGTTGGATGTGTGAAGTTAGCCTCTTTTTTTTTTTTTCAAAAATCGAATATCTGACGGTTGTTCTAGATTTGTTAGAACAACCCTCAGAATTTCAATTTTTGCAAAACGGGGGGCTGTGAGAATATTTTTTTTCTAATATCTCGGCCAATTATAATTTTTTCCTTGAAATACTTTGGAATAATTAAGAACAAACCTAGAACAAACTAGAACAACCATCAGAATTTCGATTTTTGAAAAAAGGTGAGCTGGTGAAAAATTGCTTTTCGCCATTTTCATACTTGATTATGATTTATTTTTTGAAATACTTTGGAACAATTTACAACAAACCTAGAACAACATGAAACAACCGTCAGAATTTAGATCTTCAAAAAAAAAAAGGGGATCAACTTCTCACTTTTCAATATAGTTTATTTGCAATATCTTTTGATATATATGAGATACGGTTTTGACATATTTGAACAATATTTAGAACAAAACCAGAACAACCCAGAACAACCGTTAAAATTTTAATTCTTGCAAAAACGGGGTATAAATTCATACTTTTGGCGTTTGTTTTTCCCCATTTTCTCCTCTGATTTTGATTTTTTCTTTGATATACTTTGGAACAATTTATAACATATCTAGAACAACATAAAACAACCGTCAGAATTACAATTTTCAAGAAAAGGGGGCCTGCCAAAACTCTTTTTTTTAGGATTATCTCGGTCAATCTCTAATTTTTTTTCGAGATTCTTTGGGACAACCTGGAACAACCTTCATAATTTCAATTTTACAAAAAAAAGAGGCTGGGTGAAAAGACGTGTTTCTTAATTATCTCGGCCAATTTTGGCTTTTTTTGAAATACTTTTAAAAAATTTGGAAAAATCTAGAACAACCGCCAGATTTTCAATTTTCGAAAAAAGAGGGCTAACTTCACACATCCACGTTAGTTATATGTAATGTTTACTTTTAGTGTAGTTTTATTATATTTTATTAATTAATTAGAATACTATTTTTGCGTCCCCGACAACTATAGTTTTATATTTCGGCAGATATATTTACCTTTAAATGTGCAATATAATTATATTGGCTCATAATAAAATCGTGTTTGATATTGTATATTTTGAGATAAAACTAACCAACAAAATATCGAAAAACATACAAAAACAGCAAAACAACATTAATTTATGATATTTTTTTTGTTTACAATACATTTAGCAATCATTTAACAATTTAAATTACTCTAAAAGAAAAAAAATTGTTTAGACAAATGTTGATTTACCGATTTCTGTGTTGTTGGTGTTTTGTTGGTTATTTTCATCTTCAAACATTTACAATAACAAGGATGATTGTATTGGGCATTGCATAATCTTTATATTTTTATTATTTTGAAAAGACTATAAAAAAAAGATAATAAAAAAAAAATTTTTGCGACCGATTCTCATGAATAGGTAAAAAATGTGTCTTGAATTGAAAAATGCATATAGCCAAGAAAAAAAATATCAAAATAAAATTTTTGTTAGCAAAAAGCATTATATATGTATATAAAACATTAAATTGTTTGTAGCCAATTTATTGAAGAAAAGTATAAAACTATTGACTTAGTGGCATCATTGACAATCACAGAAAAACTAATAATAGGAAGACAGGTTATTTGTAACCATCAACCAACTACGTCAAATGAGAGACAATGCCACGCTATGCGCTAATAAACCCGCGGAAATGTAGAAATTATAAATTAATTATTAGGATGTTGCAACCGCAGACACGTTCTTCAGACTCGTTAGTCCTTATCAGTATGGTATGAAAGAAGAAGGCGTGTGTTTATTGAAAAATATGTGTTTTATAATACAGTTTTATTCTTATTTACCCCAATATTCCAAAAGCTTTATCCATATCCACAATGTTTACCAAGAGTAGTTAGTACTGAATTTTATACTATGTGGATAACATTATTATAACCTGGCATATTAGTATATTTTATGGCTTGTGGGTCAAAAAGCGCATAGTTTGGCACTGTCGACAATGTGGTGAAGGTGGCTGTTAACCCCGATAAATTAAGAATCTTAAAACAAAAGCTACAAATGCCAGTCTGTATTTCTAATTTAATTATTAGTTTACTAAGCTTGTTAGTGAAGCCATTAATCATATTTGTTTTTCACCAAACTTTCGTATGTGTTAATATGAGTAATAAATAAATTTATTTCAGCACTGAAGCACTGAAATAAATACGAATAACAGCTTTTGGTGACATTCTTATATTCAATAATAATATGCCATACATTCTGTCATGAATGCTTCGAAATTTCTGATTAGTGTTTTCTTATTTTGTCACCCAAATATAATTAATTATATTCCTTTTATTTGTTTTAAGTTTAACTTTAAATATGTCTTTTTTTATTCCTTAAATTGGCCGTCTAAATAATGTACATCAAGTATTTCTATTTTAAGAAACGAAATTCAGTACATTTGTCCTTGAAAAGGCTATGTTAATCAATTATTACCACTAGACGTTAATATACAATCTCGAGAGATTAGATGTTAGCTGCAATTAAGAAAATTTGTTTGTAACTTGCTAGACAATAAAATTGATTCCCCGAGCTTGTTGTCCCAAATCCCATTTCTTATTCCGCTGTCTTCTGTTAGACTAATTACAAGTCACACATTTTACAAGCCTTACGCTCGTCTGAATTTCTCTTTACATATCCTGTTGTTGCTATGTGTAACAGCCTTAATTTAATATCGTCACAATGTGACATTAACTTCACTCTCACATATCGTAGCTTGTTATTGCCACGAAAACGTCAGCTTAGTTTCTATCCTACTCCGAGTTTTTAAATAATGCTAATTTTGTTTTAATTATTATTTTTAGAGTTTCTATTTCTTTATACATTTAAGAATGTTTTATTTTTTCTTATTCATACGTATTTTTTAAGTATATTGTTTTTGTTTTTAGATTAAGTTCAAAACAATATGTTTTCTAGGATACCTCCCCTAACGAAATGAAAGAATTTGTTTACTCGCCTTTTTAGGGTTACAACTTCCCGAAATTGTCTGGTATTAAGATACAATTTCTTTAATGATATATTCTTTCTTAATATTGTCAGATATATAATAATATCCTTTACAAGTTTATATCTATTAATCTACTATTTCAAGTATTTTCAATCTTCAATAATCTTCGGATATCGTTCTCTAACGAATAACTTTTGTTTTGTGATGTTAGTTATTCCTTGGCTCACATATATGTAAGAAGTATGATTGTTTTGGTTGTTCCTTCCAGACATATCAATCTCAAATAAAAATGTTTACCTATATTAAATTTATTTAGGTATATTGTGACAATACTCCTAATTTATAAAGAGTATTATGACATTCAGGTACAAAGTTTAACTTTAAAATCTTTTATATAATTTTATCCCAAAACTAGCTCAGTTATTAAAACTATCAATAATTTAAATAATAAGCATATACTATTTGTACTAACTGGGTTGCTGACTTTCAGTTACTTGTAAGCAAGAGCATCTACTATTTGTGTTAAATGGGTTGCTGACATTCAGTTACTTGAATAATTCATGCAGATTCCTATATCTTAATTTGTTCAGTACCAAATAATGTAAACTAATACGTTCGCATCTTTACCGATCTTTAAAATAATAAATTATAACAATGAAATAATTCCGTAAAGATGTGGAATTGTCCAAGAACCTATTCGATCTGATTACATCAGTTTTAAGCAAAACTATAACAAGGTATGTATCTCAATAACTATTTATACCATTTACATTTACTGACATAAATTTTCTCCTTTTAGGTTATTGTTATAAGCGTCTCTGTATATTTTCCTACTCAACTCTAACAAAATCTTTATTACTATGCCAAATAAAAGAAAATATCAGTACAGATTTGTTTAATACGTTCGAAAATTTATAAATATGACTATGTAAATTTTTAACATCAATCAAAAGAACACATATGGATATTTACACAACACGTCTAATCAACAATATGAGATGTACTTAATTCAAGATTGTCAATTGACTAAAATGGATATAAATGCAATAACGTAAGTACTAAATTTTATTATTGCTTATTACGATAACTGAAACCTGTTTGAATCTGTCATTCACAGAATTTTTATAAAGTATTACTCAGCAGAACTTTTATATTTCATGAAATGCTAAATTATATTATTCAACTATGTAATATTTTAAAACACCCTATTTTTAAACAATCCCTAAATTGAGATTATGTTTTTATATCGTTAAGTAAAGATTTAAATTTACTGTTAATTTTGATAATATACAGTAATTCACACAATTATAAAAATGATTTATAATTTCTCATCAGAAATTATGCAATAAACATTACTTAAATTCAGAAATTAATTCAAATGGTTATACAACCTGATATAATTATAAAAGTATTTTCTTTCTTATTCTTCAATATGTCTTTCTTTCTAGCGTAACTTCTTCTCACTCTAATGATGATGTTAGTATAACAACTGGAACCCTCGGACCTCGAACTACTATCCTGAAGTACCTGGATGAAAACTCTGCACTCTCGCACACCTGGAATAAACACACTATCCTGACTGATGTACTCCGGATTTCTGTTTTCCTGGAATGCTTGAACTGGGACGTCGGAATATCTCACTTCTGTATTCGTAAACTTGTACACCAAAAATTATCGCTCGTATTTAAATTCTTCTCAATTTAACTGGATCGATGATACACATGCAGGAACTCAATAATTATTCTTACGAAATGGTTATAGCTGAATTGGATAATACTTCGTGAATATTCGATAATAAGGTAAGTTTGAATAAAACTCTCTTCTCTTGACTAGGCGTTAGTAATATTAATCCTTTCTTCCTTCTTTTTTTATAACACACCAGATAATCTCAATGGGAAATTTCAAATTATTAAATATTTTCCTAAAATAAAATATCACTATCTTCTCCGTTTAACATTAAGCACTTCTATATCACTTTGGAGCGAAAATCGAGAACAATAACCGTATTTATTGAGAAAAATCTTTCTCTACTCGAGAAAAACGACCGCTCTCTTCTCCAAAATTTTAGAATTGTTATTTTTTCCATTTCATATTTCCTTGACGATCAGTAATTAATTTTCTTTATCCAATTATATTATTCCACACAGTTTATTTATCCAACAAAGTTTCCATATTATTTTTGAATGTTTTAAATACTTATATAAAATTCCGATATCTTACTATTCAAAATCATAATTTAATATTTGAATTCCCCTGCTACACTTCTACATATTTATACCCATTTCTAGTAGTATTTATAAATGTCAAAATCTGACAGTTCCAGAATTTGAATTTAGGCGCGTTAGCTATTCATTATTTTATTGCATTTATATTTCAAATTTCATTACTAATTACTATTCTCATATACTTTGTTAATTAAACAAGTTTTCACAAAAATTATATTACATATACAAACAAATCAAGTAATATTTAAATCTCTACTTGCAGAGTGAAGAAAAACAATGCAGCAAAGAATCCTGCCACATCCATCTATGTAAATGCATGAAGAAAACAAAATAAACTACACATTCGATAACATCAACATCTTTATACTTTTGGTATACTTTAAATATTTAAACAATATAAAAATTCTGCTATATAAAAAAAAACACTTTAAATTAAATTCTCCTAATTTATTTATATACCATATTGTTGTCTAGTAATGGTAAACGGCAAACCATCACAATATCTTACCTGTATGCTTAAAATTGTTTGGTTGCCTTTAATTCCTTTGTGTTTTGATTTTTTCAATAAACGTTATCTAAATATTTTTTTTCTTTATAGATTAGTTAAAATGGAATCAATACTATTACCATTAAAGGTACATAATTTTTGAAATTCTTTTTATAGCATATACGAGAATAATGCTCATTTCGTAATATGCAAGGTTTATAAACCAACTTTATAATGAATACTGAAAAAATTTTCAATTTTTTTTAATACTTCTAATGGATTGTTACACTGAACAATCGTAACCTACTATTTCTAATTTCCTTGATACATAATGAAAATAAAATGAATAACTATGAATTTCATATTGAACACATTTTATATTATATGGCTCACGAGGAAAATCTATAAATGTTATAGTACAATAGCTGATATATATACAACGAAGTCGTAGGCTTGTGACATCCTCCTAGTAGCATCCTTTTAAAAATATAACTTCTTCCTGCATCTATTGAGAAACGATACGACCGTTGCATTAGAGAAAATGAGGATCCTTTCAGTATTTACAGTGCATGTTGCTGACCATGTATTCTTTGTAAATGTGTTGTATTTTATCTGCGATGTTTAATATGTTTCCCTAAAATCGTTTCTTAAAAGTTGTGTGATCCATATATTTTTATTGCACTCAACTAATAGAAAATTCAGAAATAAATTAATTAAGCACACAATACCTCGAATGTAGCGTTGTTGTTTATTTATTTATTCTTTGCTACTGTGTTAATTATTTTACTCACAATTTTAATAATTAAAGTGATATAATGTGTTTACAAGGGCAATTTCTATATGTCCTGAAAAAAGATATAATGACATTAGAAATATTCTTTAGAAACTCGTTTTTTGTCATTCTGTGACGACATTCATAATCACTTGAAATAATAAGGAAATATTTGTAGTTTTATTGTGTATAGGATTAAGTCAAATAACTAAACATAATAATAAACTGAACGAATTCAAACGGTTATCGTAACAACTATGAGGCAGGAGGGAAAATTCTGTTTAATTAAAATCTAGACTCCACTAAATTGTTGAAATATTATTGAAATAAACCTAATTAATTATCTGGTTAACAAAATAATTGCAACATACCAGACGTCAATGAGATCATATTATTCAGCCCGCCGTTTATTTATTACCTAAAAGAGAACTTTGAAATTCGGACCATATGTATGAGTGCGTGGTTGGCTGGTTTATTTGGACGAACTTGGGTCTAATCGGAGGCGAAGTTAATTTTGAATGTTTAAATACAACATTCTGTATTTTTTTCATATTCAGTTTCTACTGAAAATTTACCATCCACTTTTGCAATCTCTGGTGGTATCTATTAAATTTATCCATTAAAACTAAACTGCTTCGTAACAATTACCTACCAACAAAGGCCACCAAAGTTGGTCTTGGAGACAATTACACAACATATTTCTGACATTTAAACGCATTGGCAAAGGCAATATTTATTTCACGTTGAAATTACTAAAGAACAACAGAATTCTTTTTTAATTTTCAAAAGCCAGATAGATTAAAATAGTAACACCTATTTTTTATTGCATTGCCATAATTGGCATAATTATTATCACTTTCAAGTGATATAAAATATTGTGTGGTTTAGTGGTGGATAATATACTTTTAATTTATGGAGAACGTCGTAAAAATTCGAGAGTGGTTGCAGTGCTATATGCATAGCACTTTCCAGACCGACAATTCTCACTCCAACATTACATTATAATAGTGCAATCTCAATTCAAGAGAGTAGAAGACTATCCACAAAATAATAATGTGGAGTTGTTGTTGAAGAAGTAAGAGAAATTAGTGTTGTCACATTAGTTAAAGAAAGATATTTGGATTTATTAAACAATAAGGTTAATAACTTTTTAAATTATTTGCCAAGGGTATTTTTTTTAGGAAGATGCAGCACCACCTCATAATTCACGCACCCCGCTGAGGATTATTTAAATCAAACTTTTGATGACTATTGGATTGGTACCAATGGGTCTGGTAGATGGACTCATAGCATAGGTTACTAGAGAAGCAATAAATTATATAACCAGGCACCATTTACATAATTGTATGAGAAAATTTATACGGCGTGTTAATTTATGTGGAGATCAGGAAGGGTGACCTTTTCAATATTATAAATAAATACGTAATTAGTAATAATTACTTATACCTAGCAGGTCTTTTCAATAACTCTCATACCTTAGATTTTGTAAATTATTGTTTTTACTATTGCTTTGTTACTAGTAATTTTAATGCAAACTTTGAACATGTGTATCTTTGTTTAATATCTAGTAGTTGATTAATTGTTATTTACGGAAGGCGTTTATTTCCATTGGTAATTGTGTTTTTCATTCAAAGTGTTATTGTTCTATAGCTTTAGAAATAGGCTACTTTTTAAAATTTCTAGATCTATCTACCACTAAATCACATTATATTACTTGAAAACTAAACATTATGCCAATTATGGCAATTCAATAAAAAATAAAAAAAGAAATTAAACACAATTTTTGTTCATATTTTCTTTAATAATTTCGACGTGAATATAATTGTTTCCAGTGCCAACTGTAGTGATTTTTGTGGTTCGGCAATTGTTACGAAGCAGTTTCACATTCATGGACAAATTTAATAGATGACGCTATTTTTGACAGAAATGTCAAAAGTTTAACCTGTACTGGATAGTAAATTTTCAGTAGAAACTGAATATGAACAGAAATACAAAATGAACATCATTAGACCGGAAGTGCTATTAAAAAACTAAGTGCTCCACAATAAGCCCACGTATGGTCCAAGTTTCTAAGTTGTATTTGAGGTATTAAGTAAATGGCGGGCTGGTTCCCATTGACATCCCGGTATAATTCCATGCCAGAGACTGCACCGGATTTATTTGAATGATTTATAATTTTATTTCTTTTCCAATTCGTTTAGCAGCTATTTTCCATATCTTTTGGTGCCAATTGGCATATTCTCGTACCATACTTAATACGTAAAATACAGTATTCTTATATAATGTGATCAGCACCTTTTTCCATAGAGTCACAGATAACAGGCATCGATATTTGCAGAGTTTGGTACAAACAACTTATTATCTGACCAATTCTTATTAACACCTCCATGACATGTTTTTAAAAATATAATGGAGTACTCTATGAGATTTGTTAAGGTATAGTATCTGCCGTCTATGCTTCTCTGAAAGACAATATCTAAATTTAGCTGCCTCACTTTCCCGCCATTCAAATTCATAGGCCATGACATGATACAATACGTTTCATCCAATTTAAAATCACAACAAGTCAGAACCAATCAAATGGAAAATCAATCAGGAACACGTTCGTTATTTCTTTCAACTAATCAAAGTGCTCCTTACTAGTTTGTGATTTATGTAAACTGTATGTCTTCTGTACAACTTCTGATGCATCATCAATCCTATTTGTCGTCATCTTACATATTTAGATTTTACTTAGTGCTGTCTCTTGATCGATAAACTATGCAATTCCTTACGTTTAGTGTCTTTAGCATGCCTAGGTTCCTTAAATTCGACATCATTAAACAGATCTATTAAAGTACTTGAAGAAGAACGTTTCTATTAAAATTTAGTCTCATACGTCGCAAAAGGTCTTTATTATCCATTCGTCATATTCCTCTCCATTAGACTTGTGCGTGTTGAATATTTAATAACACAACACATTTAGCACATCTTCTGTTGTTGTTGCTAGTAACAATATTATTTCATTTTTTTTTCAGTAAAAATATTAAATATTGATATGTATTGACCATTTTAGCATTCCCAGTTGTAACAGATTTAAATCTCAGCGAAATACAAATTCTTGGAACATTTTTAATACAAAATATTTACGCTAGGTGGTTACTGAAACCATCTAGTGTAATTATATTGTATTAAAACTGTTGACAACTTCGTTAAAGCTTAAGACATCTAACCGGGATGCGCTACAAAAAAAGTAATTCTTTATTTAAAATATTTAAAACGGCAAATGCCAACGTTTTGATTATATGTTTATAACTTGCACTAGTTTGTTTTACTTGATTAATATAATTATTGTACTCGGAAAGTAAACAACCTACATTGTTTTCCGTTATTATTAATAAACGACACTTTCTAAAAATGATTATCTAATCTGATTCTCTACTTAACACAATTTGTAATTAATTTCTACTTTTTCCACGTAATTTAGTGCCAGTATCGTTTCATAAAATCATTCTTATTTGTCGTACATTCTTCGATTGTAATTACATCACAAAATATATCACACGATTCTTATTTCTTTTGCTTTGTCTTTTCTTCGATCACGTTACCTCGGCAAACAATGATACTATTACGAGAACATAATGAATTTCAGGATGGGAATTAAAGTTAATTACATATTGATGCAGGTTAAAATAGATACAACAATGACATGGCATTTCTCTAATTGACACAACGTGGCACTTAACGCCTATCGATAATTCAAAAGACTAGCACAGATATTTATATTACTATTTAACTGTTTATTTCAATAATTAAATGTGTGTGTAAATGATTTTTTTTAACTTTACAGGAATATTGAAATAAGACTGAACTAATCCTATTGAGAAATAGAAAACGGCAGGATAATTAGCAATGGTAGGTATATTATTTAAATCTGACCGAAGAGTAGAATGGTCCTATAGTAAAAGCGACAAAATACTTGTAGCACCCTTTCCGTTTAATATGTTCAAATCACTAACACGGCTGACTTAATAAAAATCTTCAAGCAAATCATTATAACTATAAAGAATATTGAAGACTTCTCCAATAGATTACAACTATTGTCTATTACGTTTAATTGCTTAGAGTTATGTGTGGACATTAGCATAAATTCATTAGATGATTTATATAGAAGTGTTATCTTTACTTAATAGTTTAAGATGGAGTATAAATTACAGGCTGTTTTAAGACTTATTTAGTTGATTTACTCTATGGTCCTGAAATTACAATTTAGAAACCATTTTTTTTTTGTAACAGTCTATGTGATTTTGCTAAAGTTTGGTAGTATTTTAATATAGATAGTTTTTTGGGAGAAAACGCTCATTAAAATTATGATTAATATCAATCTATACACGTAGAATTTGTTTTTTAAGATTGTACATTTCAAAAATAGTACACTGTATACTATATTCTTTTCTTGTTTATGAAAAAGCTAGTTTCTCGTTTATATCTTGCTTGCTTTTAAATGAAATATTACTTTTTAAGAAAATTTGTAAAACCACAAAAATTTATTATATTAGACGCCAACATGTGTGTGTGTTTTAATTTATAATGAAGTAGTTGCAAGTTTTAGTCACTTTAATGTGTTTTGTTGTGTTTTAATAATTAATTTTCTTTGTAGTATTTCTCTTGATGAAGCAAAAAATAAAAAGCGAAATATTGAGATATAAACAAAAAGTGTTTTACTCGTGTACGTATATATTGTAATATCAGGGGAACAACGCTTTAGACTCTTCGCGCTGAATCTTCAACCAGACGGTGATAGTGAATAACAGTTGTAACTTAAAACGTGATTGTGACTTTCGTGCTAGTGACTCTTAATAAATTAATCTAGGGCGTTGACAGGATTTGTGTATATTGTGTCTACGTTACCTTACTATTATTACTACGGCATATGTCCCACGTTGACGATCCCTGATGTCTCCTAACCTAAAATATGGTTGGCTTAGCCTAATGCTAATGCAATATCTGTGTCAAAATCGTACCTTATGGTCATATGTAGAATAATGATGGACATAAACAAGTTATTCAGGGGTGTGAATAACACAATATGAAATAATCATCAACTGGATAAGCAATACAATACGTTCACATAAACATAGGCAGTACTTTTCATTCGAAGGCAAGAATAATAGCAGTGTTGATATACCCTATTCGTTGATAATGAATCTTGACAGATTACGTTCGAATATTGTATAAGAATTTAAACAATTTATACGCACAATCCTCTTTTTTTTTACGTGCGAATGACACGCTTAACCGAACATCAAAATCGACAAAAATTAGTGACGCGGGGCGAAGAACTCCTCTCTGGTTATGCGAAATTAAAAGCTGTCGTTTGGGGTGGGCATACGGGAAACTTTAAACTGTTCCTCGACGGAGAGATTTACCTTCTTAGTGGAGTGTGTGCAAAGATATGGGCCGGGCCGCTGAAGAGGAGCGCGCAAAGATCAGCACTCTCTGACGCGTAGTAAATCACGTTGTATCGCCGCTTTCTGCCATAAGGAGGACGTCTAGAGCGATAAATTTAGCTTGGTTGTCAGTATATTCAATACGGTGGTGGGTCGGCACAGCTGATAATGACACCCCGAAGCCCAGGTAAGGTTGAATAAAATGTATCTAGAGACGCTAAAATTGACTGACAAACATCCACCTGACATTGATTTACGTTGGCAGTCGCTCGAAAATTCAATTGCAGATTATAAATTATCGATCGAAACCATTAATAAATTTCAGTTCGCGTTGACATTTGCCTCAGAGCTAGACAGAATAGTATCAGTCATGCCGGATGCAATATTTTTCCTCAAGCAAAGGTCAATTTTGGCATGCGATAAGTTTATAGTAATCACGTCTATAAGAAAGACCGATTCCACAGGGTCAGTAACTGTACATGATCGTACAAGATTCAGAAATTACAGTCTCAAACGTTTCGTTCGTTAAATACTGGAAATATCCAAATAGATTGAGAGAATCAAATGCGAAAGCACTAAAGAGTATACTAAATTAATTTCATCCATCACGAATTTAGCATGTATCCGTAGAAAGGTGAACTCAAAACCAGCAAATGATGCAGAAAAGATCGGTCTTTTGAATTATTCGATAGCAGTCTTTAATTTAACATGTCTGTATGTAGTTAAGCTTAAGTGTAAGAATATCCACAAAAATAGTGGAAAACATTAATATTGACGTACAAGAATCCATCTGAAGTTTGATTTGCGATGAAAATTCGATTTCACTTATGAACCGAAACCAAAAAATATCATCAAGGAAGAATAGTCACTATCATCGACTAATTGTCAACTAATATTGAACAGCTTAGGACTGCAAAATGAATTTATTTGGTTGAAGTCCAGGTTCAAGTGTGATAATTTACTGAAATGAGATACCTATTAGGTATGTATTTTTGTTACTACCAATTATTACTGTTGTATCGTTCTTTTCTATATGTATTTGTTCTATGCCGAAGGCACTAATATCTAATAAAATATCTCCCATCCTTTTCTCTATATTCCTATAAATTGTCAATAAAATGAAAGTGTGCTGTCACATGTAAGTATAAGAATAGCAATAACGAGTTTTTTTATATTATGAAAATGATCTTTACTACAAAAAAAAATTACACACAATTGCTACATTTACTTATGTCAACACTGACAATTTTGACAATTAGGTCTCCCAACATTTTTTTTTAAGTTTATAGGAAAAAATAAACGTTAATTAAGTTTTGATGTGATATCAGTTTGTGAAGAAATTTAAATTGGACGTATATACAGGGTGCGTCAGAAGTTTTGAAAATCGGACATTATAAAAGCATAATGGCAATGCTTGCGTTTTATAGGAAATTGTAATAAAGCTGTTAGCGGGTGCAAAAGAGCCGGAGTTCAAGTTCGAAGAGATTGACAAATTCTACTAGTCTTGTAATATTTTTATCTAAACCCTTAACATTTATACATAATAAAATTATTTAGTGTTCAATTCATATAACCTTTATATATTATTATTTATCTTAAATAACAATCATAACTCTACTATTTAAGTATTAATTTATTTATTATCGTCTTGAATGAATTTTTAATTTTGAAATTAGAAAATAAATATAAAATGTATTTTTCAACAAGTTCAATATAAACCTATTAATTAACTATAGCACAGTATTGTAATGTAACAATATATTCACCATACATTTAAAAAAAATAATGATATTTTGAGCACCGGTCATTTTACTCTAATATAAAATTTTATGTTTGCGAAATATGAATTCGCTGACATATGTAACGCATTTGTGTACAGAGAACAACATATAATGCAAGTCACCGGCACCTCCACCAATATGTTTAGCATCGTAATATAAACCAGGACACAGGCAGACCCAGATTATGCAGTCAAATGAGATTGTAGAATATGCATGGAAGTCTCTGTGGGACTAGACCGTGAGTTCGGTTTTACTGCATGGAGCACACAGGATACCTACGTACAAACAACATAGGTATATTGAGTCACCTGTCACACAGGAGACAGTGGTGTCTCTAGGGTGACGCGCCAGTTGCCTCTAATCTTATTAGATTAATATTGGATTTGTAATGGTTCCATCAAACTAATGTACGCCGGTAACTATGACAATAAACAAGATTCGATACGAACCTCTGTACATTTCCCTGAATATTTACATCTCCTACACATCGTAAACACTCAGTGGGTTCTTCGCTGTAGACGGATCTTTTACCCCCGCCCCTATCCTTCTGTCTCTCTGCGTGAATACATAAAGAAAATCTGCTTTCGTTTGAATGAGGGCGAAAGCGATTTTGCAAAATGGATCTACCCATTTATGCCGGCTTTAAAGTTATTTCGTGTAATATTGTATTATATCCGCCTAAGAGTATGCTCGTTCACTTCGAGTTCTTGTTGTTGTTCTTGTCGCTGTTGTTGACGTTATGTCTTGATTCCGCATGCATTTAAGCGAAACAGATTTGAGGATAACCAGATTAAATCGTTTGAGGCGGAATCAAATACTGTTAATGTTTCAAATGGGAATGTATACGTTCCGATTTAAGCCAGTTATTGTTCACGTTTGTGTTTCGGGAGAATTTCGAATCCAACAACAGCCGTCAATAGCTTTAACAGTCAAACGATACGCTTACGTAAAGATAAGACCTGTTATTAATAATACTTGCATTGTTATTTATAATCCTTTATGAAAATGAAATAATTCCAGAAACAGCCAACATTGACACATATCGCACTAATTTAAAGATAAAAAGAAATTATGATAGTACCAATTGCCAACTTTATCTGTCTCTGTTTATTTAGATGATTTATTTATTGTAGACGTCGTTTAGAAACCTGTTCTAATAACACTTAGAAAACCAAAGTAATGCTTCCCTAAGCACTTTAATTCAAAATGTCTGAATTATTCCTAGAAGATCTGATAAAGTATTATTGATAACTAAAAACCTAATCTTAAAGTAAGCAGTTTGCAAGTCTGCGCTAGACAATAATCACATTGAAAGTATGTTGTAGAATATAGAATCTTTGGAAAATAAGACACCTAAGAAAAAAATTCGGAATGAATGAATATACAGGAAAATTTTTAATTCAAAATTTAATTAATCATTGAAATAACCTAACAATGACACTTGTGATACTTACGATGAATAGGTATAACATTAATTTTTAAAGTGCTTCCTCCCAAGATGAACGATATCAAATACAACATTACGTCAACAATAGGTATACACTTAAACGGGACAATGAAAAGAACTGTGACGCTCACAATGTTGAAGTAATGCGCAAAGTTATTGTTCATTATAACTCTGCACTTTGTGAATTCTGGAATGAGTCTCTATTATCGTCGTAGAGAAAACTAAATCGGATTGTATCTTATAAAATACGTTTTAAGAGCGAGATTCAGAACTATTTGCAGCGATAATTGCTCCGCGAAATATATAAACAACAAACGATATGTTGTTTCAATGTTCATGATTAAGCAGCTTCCATTGCAATATATTGAGCAAACATTTTTTTCGATGGGACACACGCCACATGGAGGTTGCTATCACATATCCACGCATTAAAACATGCACATCCAAATTTAAAACAAGTTCAAAAAAATGCTAGGATTTAAAAAAAACTACTCTCGCCAAACAATTCCACGCTTATTTTGAAAGTGTGTCCCATACTAATTTAAAGAGCGATGACTGGAATCATATTTGCTCTGTTATATGATTTTTTAGGTTTTAAATATGTTTTGCTTAAATAGATTTTGTTTAATAATAACATAATTAAGATATACATATTTTAGAGCCATAGCGTGTTACTGACTCCGAAATCTGTGATTGACGTAGAATGACAGTGGGCTGGAAGAAAATCCAAGCAGGTAACATATTCAAGAAATAAATAATATTACAAATATACTTTGTAAAATCCTAGCTAGGTAGGTATGAGGTAGACGCCATAAATTCTCAGCCTGACAGGCTTATACAGGTTCAAACGTGTTCAAACTCTGTCACGTTATGCATGCACATACGCGAGGTGTACACTATAAATATGACGGTTCGAAGCCTAGTAGTTTTTAGGAACCAGCCAACTAACGTGACTAGTGAACGAAAATGTTTGAGGTAACAAAAATAGAGACCGCGCGGTCATTAAATTTGTAACAAAAGAAGAAAATACACCTTATCACATTAAACAACGTTTAGACGGCGTTTACGGTGATTCATCTCCTTCGTTTACAACTGTAAAAAAGTGGGCAAAATGTTTGGGACAAAAATCCCTGGAAGATGCTGATAGGTCGGGTCGACTAATTGAAGTGATAACGCCTCAACAAATTTCAATTATTGAACATTTAGTGCTACAAGATCGCCGTTTGAAAGTGAAGGAATTAGCAGTGATAACAAACATTTCCGAAGCAAGTGTTCGATTCTCTATGACCATTTGGGTAAGAATAAAATTAGTGCTAGATGGGTACCGCGACTTCTTTCTGCTCTCCAACGTGAACGCCGATTCGAATATGCGCAGTCGTTTTTAAACATGTATGGAGACGACACTAAACCGATTTTGGAGTCCATTGACACAGGGGATGAAACAATGGTCCTGTTTCACGATTCTCTATCGAAAAGGGAGTCCATGGAATGGCGCCGACTTGATGGACCTCGTCCCAGAAAGGCGAAAGTCGTTCAATCAACAAAAAAGGTGACGGCCACAATATTCTGGGATTGTGAGGGCATTTTGCTAATTGACTTTAAAGAGCGCAATACAAGTGTGAACGGCAAATATTATGCGTCTTTATTGCATAAAGTAAGGAACAGTATTCGTGTAAAAGGTCGTGGAAAATTGACAACAGGTGTGCGATTATTGCACAACAATGCTCCCGTCCATACTGCCGTCATTTCCCAAGCTGCCATCCGCGAATGCGGCTTTCAGGAATTGGAACATTCACCGTATAGTCCGGACATGGTTCCTTGTGATTCTTGTTGTTTTCTAATTTAAAAAAAAGACCTTAGAGGACGTAGTTTTAAGGACGACAGTGAGTTGCAAGCAGCTGTTATAGACCATTTTGACGGAAAAACTGCAGATTATTTTTTTCATTGGTTGACTTCGCAGATATTTCTTGGTGAAACATTTTGTAATAACTTAATTAATTATTCGAAAATAAACGCTTGGCTCAGTTTCACAACTTCTTTATTAGATACACTAACAATTGTTTCGGCTATGAGGCCATTATCAAAGAGTTATCTAGAACTAAACTTATTCTACTTAAGGGTTAACTTATATACCTGTGTTCATTATGGGTGGGAGGATATGGATAATTGATATTTAAAATTACATCGATATAGGGGGTATTTACAAATTCTAATTGTGTGTTTGTGATAACTCGATTTTGTTTTTGGGCTTTTTTAATTTCAAAAATCTCTAATATATTTAACTTTTTACTTTTTACTACATTATGAATGAGGTTACAGCTATTTACATCTGGTACGTGCTTGTTCTCTATACAATGTTCTGCAAATCCAGTGTGTTTAACACTATATTTTATATCTCTAATATGTTCTGTTACACGTGTATTAATACATCTGCCACTTTGTACAATGTAAATAGCTTCACAATCCTGGCATTTTATGGAATATACTCCTGATTTATCTAAGTTATTCATTTTATCTTTAGCATTATTCAACAATGTACCTAGATTTACTTTATTTATCCACACTATGTTAATATTTAGTTTCTTGAGTAATTTGTTTATTTTCTGTGTTATGGGAGGGATATAAGTGATTATATGCCACCTAGGTTTATCTACATCTTTTATTTCCGGGTATAACAATTTTTGGAGTGATTTTTCTTCTTTATGTTTTAGTAAATTATCAATGATATTTGGGCTGTAACCATTATTTTTTGCTATTACTTTAATGGTGTTGATTTCATTGTTAAAGGCTTCCTTATTCAGTGGTATATTACATTTTAATTTTTTGTGATTGATTTGCTTGTTGTCTTTACAACAAGTTATTATTTACAATATATAGAAAACCAACATTTTCAGACAACATATTACACGCTAACGCAAATCAATCACAAAAAATTAAAATGTCAACTTTCCATAGCTACATACACAGAGCAATGAACATACCACTGAATAAGGAAGCCTTTAACAATGAAATCAACACAATTAAAGTAATAGCAAAAAATAATGGTTACAGCCCAAATATCATTGATAATTTACTAAAACATAAAGAAAGAAAATCACTCCAAAAATTGTTATACCCGGAAATAAAAGATGTAGATAAACCTAGGTGGCATGTAATCACTTATATCCCTCCCACAACACAGAAAATAAACAAATTACTAAAGAAACTAAATATTAACATAGTGTGGATAAATAAAGTAAATCTAGGTACATTGTTGAATAATGCTAAAGATGAAATGAATAACTTAGATAAATCAGGAGTATATTCCATAAAATGCCAGGATTGTGAAGCTATTTACATTGGACAAAGTGGCAGATGTATTAATACACGTGTAACAGAACATATTAGACATATAAAATATAGTGTTAAACACACTGGATTTGCAGAACATTGTATAGAGAACAAGCACGTACCAGATGTAAATAGCTGTAACCTCATTCATAATGTAGTAAAAAGTAAAAAGTTAAATATATTAGAGATTTTTGAAATTAAAAAGCCCAAAAACAAAATCGAGTTATCACAAACACACAATTAGAATTTGTAAATACCCCCTATATCGATGTAATTTTAAATATCATTTATCCATATCCTCCCACCCATAATGAACACAGGTATATAAGTTAACCCTTAAGTAGAATAAGTTTAGATCTAGATAACTCTTTGATAATGGCCTCATAGCCGAAACAATTGTTAGTGTATCTAATAAAGAAGCTTATTTTCGAATAATTAATTATGCAGATTATTTTTACAAGGGTATCGAAGTATTAATTAATCATTGTAAGAAATGTAAGATTACATTGAAAAATTTAATTGCTATATTGTTCCAAGTTTCTTTTTTGTATATGAGGCCGAGAATTTATGGCGCCTACCTCGTATATGTAGCAAAAGGTAAAAGTGTTTTTTTTTTCGCAGCTAGATAAAAAATCTAAATATATGTGGGGAAAATGCATAGATCTATCGTGGTTTAACCGAGAAAAAAACAATTAAATTATTCACACCCCTATATGATTCTAGCACTACTGTTGAATTTACTTGGCTGCTGCAACCTGAACAAACACCTGAAGCCAATGTCTATTTGTGAAGATAAAAGTTTCCGAAGAAATCTGTATAAGTTTCATAATGGTAATGTGGAATTGCAAGGATGTATATTGTGCCTTGATTTTATGTAATATTAAATTTACATATGTGTAATATTTTTGCTCATATGAATAAATGTTTACAATTGAAACAATTTATTTTTAAATTGTATATAGAATATTAATCTTAAATATATATTGCTTTTCAACATTATACGTAAAAATAGTTGGCCTATTTCTGCGATTACCATTTACTAAATGATAGCTGCGAATATGAGAATGCTTGCTCGGCTCTCTATTCCTGCATCTACAAATTATTACAATAAAATTTATTGTAGATATGGCATTATGGCAAGTACCTAACTAGTTTCAAGCACGTCTTTAATATAACCGGTTGATTTGGGAGATCAAAGAATTTGCATGGTTCTTCTCACTATAATGTTTACAGATTGGGGCAAAGCACATCACCATGATTCTAAAATGTTTAATGTAGTATAATAACTTATTTTCATTGTTTTTTATAATACACATAACCTCATTGTTTTTGTAGGCAATAGTAGGTACACATTTTTACGGTTGTTTAAATGTTTATATACTTGCCTTCAAGAAACGAAAGTATTTGTATTAAAAAAATATTTTCAAACTTCGTTATATGGTCAAATGCACGCTAAACTTGTTTTGTTTGGAACGCTGAGTTTGACAGAACCCGCAACATGACCGACTATGACGACATCAGTTGCGAAGTTAATTATGTAACAAAAGCAGTATTATGTCACAAAATATTAATTCCTTTGTTAGAGCCATATACTAGCAAGTCCACTGTTTAATTAAAAAAATGCATTTTAGAATAACTATCCCTAAATCAGTTAAACATTTAACTTATATTTTTTACTGTCAAACAGAAAAAACTTTTCCTTAGTTATCAAAACTTTTATATGGTCCGCCTAAACAATTCAGAAAATGGGACTTAAGACGTATTGGCTCTGAAGTCCAGATATTTGAGATTGCAGCAGCTTCTTCCCGAATTCTTCATTCATTCAATCGTATGTGATATCAGAACTTGTTATGCACATGCGAAATCGAAACCATGTGTTAATTGAACACGAAATCATTATAATTTAATACGTTTTAATGTATTGTCTAGAGTGTAAGTTACGAGATACAAATGAAACATGCACAACGCTTGCGGTAACTACCACGATTGTAATGCTTTTAGTGCTATACTTTATTTACAAACTCGCTGTTCTTTCTACAAACAAAACCCGGTGCTTTAAAATAATAAATAAGAGCTTAGGGAAAACACGGAAATATTTAAGAGGCCATTAACGTTGAAAGACCGGTATTTTTTCTTAATTATGTTTGAAAAATAAACTGAGCAATTACCATCACGTAATAATAAAGTAAAGAAAAGAAATTCAATCCGAACAGAAGTAAATTTAGAGCTATAAGCAAATTAAGGTGAACGATGGGTTTTCTAGCACACGAATGAAAATTCTTAATAATAATAATACTAATTATGATAATTTATTGTTTATAATAATACATATGGTATTTTTCATAAAGACCTTTACTATTAGGAATAAAGAAGTGTTTACATAAAAGTGTCTAATGTGTTTTCTTTTATTTCTACAAAGAATTTATAAACTTAACTGGATTTAATAGTAGTTCATTACACCTCAAATACCAGACATGTCAAGAATCATAGTAATTCTAAGAATTGTAAATACAAATACAGACAATGAATGAATTAATAATTCACCCACATAAGAAAATTAAAATATAAATTATTCTTTCTAGTGCTCAATGTTGAAAAATGAGGATTTCAAAATTCATGTTATGACGCTATAAAATAGCTTGTCTATTACAAAGAAATTGTGTAATAAAATATTCTCGCATCAAAGATCTCCATTTGCTCAACAAGTCTGCTTATTTATATTTTATGACAACTTTAAAAAATATCGTACTTTGCAACGGTAATATAACTTGTAGAAGACGAAATTATTTAATTTCTGTTAAAAACACTGTTTGGCTTGCAAACTCTATGCTGTAGACTTACTAAAGCAAGGCTAAGTGTGATTCTAAATTCACAATATATTGATAACCTAATAGACATTCTTCAATGTATTGTAATAAATTTAAAACTTAATTGTGAATTATGTATTTTCATGTGTTCGAAATAAAATTATCAATAACATAAAACATGACATTACACAATGCGGAAAAATCAGAGAACCAAGTATGCGGCCCGAGAAATTTCTTTCTTTTGTTCAGGATGGCGGAAATGCAATAAAACTACAAACTATTTCCTTTACCAGCTACCTATGATAGAATACATGCAAACATCTAGTATTTAGATTTCTTATTCACATATAATATTTCTATTGATTATTAAATGTATACCAATTCCTTGCTTATTATTACATCAATTCCTTATTAAGTCAGTGAATATCACTACTAACGTCAATGAATATCCCAGATCGTCTACCGATACCTGGGTGTGATACTATCTTTTTATCTATATACGTAATATGGGCAGTATGATTATGATTACAACTTCAGTTAATATCTTAGTACTTGAATTATAATGAACCTTTATCATGTTTGTTGGTGTCGCGCTACCGCTCTTTTTTTCCTATTGGTCAAACCGCAAACCATCTACCTCTTTGTCACTCGGTTTACTTTTAAAAGATCCAGATTCTTTACGAAATCTCTCATTACTCGGTGTTCTCATTACTTATAACTTTGTTACAAAAATCTCTCTGCATGACATTGTGCGTCTTAGTGCCTAATGCAAATCGCCGTCTATTGGCACACGCTAATCTGACAAAACTTTACCCACTTTAAGTATAAATCCTGTTGTTCAATACATTTTACATTTAGTGTACAACGTTCAATTTAATATAATAATTTAGGGATTTTGATGTATTATTGTTTTTCTTTAAACACTAATTGTACTTATTCGTTGCTTATTTCGGTAAATAAAAACGTTGTTTGCTTTCTTATTAATACTTTATCTTACAGCACATTATATCCTGGATTTTTGATGTGTAACTATGACAAGATTACGCAGTTAATGTTCTTCGTAAGCAATCATACGCTCTATACATGTTTCTGACAATTTTGGCGCCCAACGAAAAAACCCATTATAGCAGTATGTTTTATATTCCTTCATATATTTCTGACTCTACATACAAGAATTAAGTATTATTTTTTCAATTATATCGAACTAATAAATGCTTTACGTTTTGGCGACATAGAGACAATCTATACATACGATTTTTTAAACCCAAAAAGAAAACAGTAGGTTTATAGCTGTGTCTGTTTTAATTTCTCATAAAAATTAATACGAACAGCTTGTAATACGGTTAAATTATAATTAATTTGATTAATACATCTTATCACGCACTATACAAAAAAAGAACACGCACTTAAATAGTACAACAATGTAAAAGAATAATTTCCGGGCTCGAGAACAATATTTCCCGCGAGCAATTTCACGGTTCGTCTTTCTCTCCTTTCACAAAAATGAATGCAGTAATTAAAAGGAATTCACAGAAGAGACTGAATAAAAACGACTCTAATAATCCTTAGATTCGATTTACGACGTTCTTTATTGCACAAATAAGATGATTACGCAATGAATGGAAAAATTACATAGGACCTAATGGATAAATTTCGTTCTGTCCAAACATTTTCCCACTGAATAATGTCCATAAAATTATTGTAATATGTACAATTTTGGTCCTTCCTTATTCGTGTTTCTCTCTTCCTCGCTCTTCTTCATTTTACCATCGCGAATTACGTTCGCGGCGCTGGCTTTAATCCAAAAACTCATCAGATCAATATTGGGGAATGTAATTATTTTTATTATTTTCATGTTATCCTTGCACATTGTTATTCATGCCCTGTAATGTTTATATTACTTGAGCACTCGGCGAGATATCTTGATTATTATTTTCATTTAACCCTTTTAATTTCGCAATTAATTCCGTTAGAGAGAGAATTTATGTATTCATTAAATGAGTTAGTAAGAAGTATTACTATTACGAGAACTATTATTTTTAGGTTTTGAAGAATTTAATTGAAAATGTATTCTGGCCTCTTCTTAAAGGAATTATCAAATACTTGAATATGCGAATGCAAAATAATAAGTCCATAAGATAGCGATACATATACCACTGCAGAGCAATGATGAAATACATATTTTCTATTTGGGTGCTATACAGGGTGTCCAGAAAGTCTCGTGACAAACAATGACCGGAGATTCCTCAGATAATTTTAAGACAATTTAACCCAATTCACCCTAGTCCAAAAATGCTTCCTAAGGGAGCTAGAGCTCTTTGAAGATGGCGCCTTGTAATTAGTTTTTTTTAATATCTCCCGAACGCTTCTATTTAGAAAAACAAAAACTGGTATGCCTTTTTATCCTCCAGAGATGAATCGATTCCATAAATTGCGAATTTCTAGTACCGGTCATAGGCGTCCGTTTTGGGTAGGTAAACGGTTACTTTAACGCATAACTTTTTTGTCTTTAACTTTTAAGCATTTGTGACACTAGATTATTAAATTTTCAGGTATTCTAGTACTAAAAGGTACTCTTACTTTAAGTCGGTAGGATACACCGTTTTCTAGAAAAATCGATTTGAAAATTTTTCGTTCTTTCGTCATTTCAACTTCGCGAACTGACAACAATTTGACAATTAAAAACGTAGGTTTTATTTCTGTTGGCAGTTCAGAGCGAACTAGTACAAAAAATAATAAATTGAATTTTAATGACGAAAAAACGAAAAATTTTCAAATCGATTTTTCTAGAAAACGGTGTATCCTACCGACTTAAAGTAAGAGTACCTTTTAGTACTAGAATACTTGAAAATTTAATAATCTAGTGTCACAAATGCTTAAAAGTTAAAGACAAAAAAGTTATGCGTCAAAATAACCGTTTACCTACCCAAAACGGACGCCTATGACCTTAGGAAGCATTTTCGGACTAGGGTGAATTGGGTTAAATTGTCTTAAAATTATCTGAGGAATCTCCGGTCTTCGTTTGTCAGAAGAGTTTCTGGACATCCTGTATAATTCATTTTACAAGACACGCGTTTGTTGTATAAAGTCTTGCCTTATCGCACGCTAATTTTATTTTTTATAGTTGGTGACAAAAAAATACGGAACCAAACCATATTTAAATGCTTTTAAAACTTTTATTCAAAAACCTCAGTCTCACACCAAATAGATATGTCTCTCAATTCAACTCAATTATTCTTTTCCTTTTTGAACTTCTTGCCTTGTGTTTCATTTGCTCTGCAAATGTCTGTAATACTGTTCATTTTAATTTGTAATCTAAATGCATTGGCTATGTATTAATTATTAAATATTTACTGTTCTCGGTCTAATGTGTTAAACTTTCTATTCGTTATTACTATTGTTATTATTATTATTATTACTACAATACGACAGATTTTGAATATTAGCTGTCCTGTTCAAGTTGTTCGTGGGTGGTCCTTCGTATCAGCTTGATGTGTTCTATAACTTTACATTTCCATTCCAGAGATTTAATTTTGCAATAAATTTCGCATTTATGAGTATATTCAGTTTTCTTTTTCTGTTAGATTGATGCTTTGTATTTTGTTTTATAATTATAGGAAATACTATCAAGTGTAAATTGTTACGCTGTAATGGGCATGTTTGCTGTTGGACAAATAAAGAATATTATTATTATTAAATGCTAAATATAAACGTTTGAATGAAACACACATGTGCAGTATCAGTTGTACAAAAACCAAAGAAAACAAATGAAAACTTGCTAAATTTTTATTTAGACTATTGAACGATATAATTCGTTAAACAGATTTCGGTGATAAAATCTCTAATACTATTATTGAGATATACTTCTCAAATATTTAAATATTTTAGTTAAAAATCATTGTAAGCAACTTCAAAAAAACTAAGTATCTAAAACCTTCCAACAAAAGAGATACTCGCCATTCTGTAAAATTATTACTTTTGGGATAGTTGGATTTAACATTTACTTTGTTTGACAGTTGACTAAGGAGGTCGGGCCCCATTCCTGCCTTCCATTGGTTGAACGAATATTTTGGTGCATAGACCAACAGCTCTCGTAGTTCTTTAATTGACCGCTAATTGCTCCTATAGTGATTATCTCAGAAATTACAAAAGATATGTATAGGACATTGTTAACAAAAATGAAAGAGAATAAAAAGGAACAAAATGTCTCAATAAAATACTCGGTGTTCCATTAAAAAAAAAAGTTTTTAGTATGTGAAAATTTCAGGAAGTAGGCTTTAAAAAAACAAAGTTTTTTGAGGTATTGTCGAGTAAAACTTACACCAAGTGATGCAAAATTTTCTTGGTTACAAGCACCACCAAAGTTAATGTTTTTACTTTTAAAAACAATGTGAAAATTATTTTATCTGAACACGTGTTTTGGTCAAATATGTTCAAAAAAAATTAATAACTCAAAAATTATTGGCTCAATTTTGAAAAAGAGAAAAACAGTTGAACAGACAATTTAAAGTAGTACTAGCAAATCCAAAATAATATAGGATGTAATTTAAAACAATTAACTTCCATGTATTTCCGGTGAAACCGGAAGTGCATCAGAGCTTAAAATATTTTTACAATATGCGCCACAAGCAACCATGAAACTTCCACTAATTGTTTTTTCTTTTATTTAAAACACAAAAGAGCAATCGAAGAAGCGGATACTAATGACTCACTCTGTATATATTCGTATGAAATTGCATGACAGGTACAAAAAAATAAACATATAAATTATATAACAAAAGTAGAAATATCTGTAAAAGGGCCATAACTGCAGGGGCCCTTTAAAACACTGCACCATTTGGTCTAGGATATAGGAAAAAACCTGCAGAATAAAAAAACCTCCATCACAGCGTCACAAGGTCTTTAGTTGTTAAGATCCAAGCAACAGCCTCTGGAGTTAAATTATGTAAATCGGTGTATTCAAATTCAAACTTTGCTAGAGGACATTCTTCAACAATATGTTTAACTGTTTCAATCTCGGCTCCGCAATCATAAGATGGACTCGCAATCACATTCCAGTCGAATAACATACTATTGCACCTTCCGTGACTCGTCCTAAGACGATTCAACTTGCACCAAATTTTACTTGGTTGTGTAAAGCCAGGCACGTCAATCAAAGGATCATCAATTAATTATTTATTAAACACCTCACATTCTAACGAAACAGATTTCCAGAGGTCATTAACCGAAAATTGTTGATTTAGTAAATCTCCCTTCCAAATTGGACTACGTGATTTCAATCTATAAGGTGGTAAGTTCTGAAGATCTTGAGTGATTAAATATAAATTAGGTAAATTTTGATATTTATCCCAACACCTTTTTAAAACCACCCACATGCTGTAAATTTAAAATACCACAAAAATGTGGTTGTCTCTGGAGTTTTATTTACTCAAATAATTAATATCATTGAAATATAAATCTACCACAGCCTAGTCTATTTTTAACTCATATATATTCATGAAGAAGCTTGAAATAAGCAAGCGAACTAATGGACAAATAAAATCTCCTCAAATTGCGTTGGTCACACTCACTTCACCCAAACAACAATAACTTACACAACATATTGTATTTGTTGTAACAGTTGATATAATTGTGTATTAACCATAGAAATATGGACTCGGATAGCCCGTGATCGTCATTATATTTTATAATTATTGGTAAATTAGAAGCTACTTATTACTTTACGAGAAATGTCGGTCAAATGAACAAAATGATTTAGATTTTGAATTTTTTTATTGGGGATCGTTTGAAAATAAAGCTAAAAAATTAAAAGTCCATCAATAATATTTCATTAAATCATTTGAACCACAACATACTTATGGTAGCATACTCCTATGTAAATCTTTTCTTCCTAAAACTGAGAGTAACCACATAAGAAAGCGAGCATTTAATGCGTATGTTGTTTAGTACAGATAAGTAGAATTAAATACATGCTTCATATTTAATTACTTCCATTTACTTACGGAAATATCAATGGAAAGTGAACAAAGAATTAACAGGGGATATTCATGGAGCACAAAATATGAAATCTTTCCTCATTCCGCACTAAAAATTTGTAAACAGAGTCTAAGCATCTCCTCTCTCTAAACGCGCAGATTAAAAGTTTTCGTTTACGCGACGAAAGGCAACAAACGTAATCAGCTCACGTTCTGAATATTAACATATTTGTAGACAGATTATTACCTTGTGCGTGTTTAGAAATTCTGATGGAGCTCGGGACGCTATATTTAAGGGAGTGAAACGAAGAAACCTGGAGACCGCTTTATGTTCAGCCGGGAAACTACCGGAAAACAGATGGATTTAGTAAGGGAGATGACAACAGGAAAAAAGTTAACGTTTTGTAATCTGCAGGGCTGATTTTCTGACAGGCATTAGCGTGCCTATCGCTTATTTCGTTGAATGTCTAATATGGCTTTTGCTTTTCCATTCGGTTAAAATACGTACATATTGTTGTGAAAAGGGTAAATAAAATTGTATTATATAATAATTTCTATTATTTTAGGAATTCACTCATACATTAACATAACATTAAATTATTATGTTAAAATAAATATTATTGCGTCCTATCTTTAACAAGCTCAGTAATTATTTCTTTCAAATTATAGTAGAGTTCCGCCCGTTTAAGAACAGATGTCCTATGATTTTTAATTAGATAAGTTAAATTAATTCTATAGTCCGTCTCAACCCCATTATGCAGTACAGGTTTAATAGGGATATTGCATCTCTTACTATCTTTAGTAATCTCTTAATAACGCCATATTTATATCCGGTTGCCTTGTTGCAAATTCTATTATACAAAGCATATGGCTACTATGGGAAATCGTTGCTGTCAATTATCAGTTTTTGACGTAGTGGGTATACTTTTATATTGTCTTTAATTTACCTATATATAATTTCGGTTAAATCCTTTGTTTTAGAGCGCATATTGTCTTTTTCAAGCAGTTAAAAGTAAGTATACATACCTATATCCATAATCCTGATAAACATGATAATCTATCTACATATTTTATTGCAGTATTCACTGTTATTATGGAGCTCGCAGACAGAAAGCGGCCGAATGGAGAACATTTTAGTCGTAAGGAAACGCAAACGGTTATGAGTGTATATAATTACGTATTTTATTACATCCATGAACGTGACTTCTGCTGTTCAAGAAGCAAGTAAAGCTTTATGTTGACCAGTGCGTACCATACATAATGTAAAGAGGGAGCAACAAATGGGTCAACTATGCAACTATATGCGAAATGGAAGCAGATACATATTTCTGTGACCTTCACATCATCAAAATAATAATATTAAGAATTAGTTTAGTTATTGAAAAAGATACTAATTTTATTTCAAAAATCGATTATTTAAAATTAAGGCATTAGTTAAAACACATACTTGTTAGAAGGATAAGTTGCCAACATTCAAAGACAGATTTTATTGTCAAAATGTATAAATTGTTGGTATGGAATACTTAAATAAGTATAAATATTAGGCATAATACAAACACAAAATAAATCAATACACTTTATATTTTGTAGAAAAGACAAACACGAAATATGGTTTGAGTACAAAAATACAGAGCCTAATTTCACACAAGGCGTTAGAACAGCCTTAAACATTTTAAGAAATGGCCCATTATTCAAAAACAAAAAGGTATTGAGAGTGAATAACAGAGAAAGAGTTATGTTAAAGGATGGGACAATAAAGAGAGTAAATCATTTAAATGCTATTAAGTTATCCCAGAGCTTATAAACACCTACGTGATCGTGGACTTTTAACAGGGCTCTACATTAAATATTTAAATTTTTTTTAATAAAATTAGGCATTGAAAAGACAGGAATAGGTGTCTTTCATATTAACTATATATTTCTAGCGATTTGTAAATGTACTCTTGGATAAAATTTCTATTAAACATGTGATAGGTACAGAATATCGTCTTTTACTTAATAACTATATTAAATATATATCGAGCATGTTGTTAAACAATTATTCAATAGGACAAAACCCTTTTGTATATTTGTATTGTAGTACCAAACGAAAAAAAAAAATAGGTGGCAGATTGATCAAGTAATTTAGTTATTTATAGTATGAACAATTTTGTGACAGAAACAAATATTATTAGAAAACAGAAATACTTGTTTATTATTGTGATCTTGTATGTCAATTATATTATTTCATGTGTTATACTGTTCTAACAAATATATTTTTGTGGTTTTTTAGTGTCGTTTGAGGAGAGCGATTTTTATTTAATCTAATACTCGGACGATTTGAACCTACTACACCGAAAACCATTCAACGTTCACTTCGAGTGCCTGGCCCTCTTATTCACAAGGTCGCTGTCCCCGTTTAATATAATTTAGTAATTCTAGTAGGACTGCTGGAAAAGGTTTAAGTGAATATGAAATTTAAAAATGTAGCAATTGAAGGCATATTATTAAGTTAATTTATAAATAAATCTGTTAATCCATCGTATGATGATTGCAGGCGCTTTATTTTTAGTGTTGTTATATCAGAAGTCTAGTTTCAGCGTATATCTTTGCAGGTATGCATATGTAAAAACGGGCGCTCACATTTGTAATGTAAATGCGCATGAAATATATAAGTAGCGCTTTTCCATAAAAACGAATTAATAATAGCCAGTCTACAATAGTTATTCTCAGCGTTTGTAATAAGAACGCCGCTTTTGTTGCCGTTGAATCACTCCGCAACATGAAAGGCCGCTTCAAGGCATGTTTTTTCCCCATGTTTGCATGCCTCTTTATCACAAAGTGACAAACACTTTTACGTTTAAAATTAATTTCATCTTGTTCACAAAAACGTATGAGAAAGCATGACAGATGGAGTAGAAAGAAACGATTTTACCAACGCCGAGAATCTACAAACGATTTCGAATTTTAAAAGTACGTAAGCCTGGCGGCGTTTTCAGAATATTGATGTTATTAGAAAACATAACGGCTATCTCAGGAACAAACGATTTTGTGAGAGCTCTTTGTACTTCATGGTAACATGACCATACTTGAGTGCTGATTTAGTAGTCATATATAAAATAAAATAATATATTAGAAAAAAGTAAGTACTAGGTGGCGAAAAGTATCACCCTATTTGAAGACGTTACAAGTTTTTCATTAGGCGGTTAATGTAATTGGATTTTTTACATATGACAGATGACAGTCACGAAATATATTGTGTTGCAAAATGGAGAGGCATACGCTACCAAAACGGGGAATAATTGTTTGAATGTTTTTGGAAAATATTTCGTCAGTGGTTTAAACTTAACGTGAATCCAAAGCGTACCAATTCGGTGTCTGGCGACTCGACTTGAAGAAACTGGGTCAACCCGAGATCGGAAATCACCTGGACAGCCTCGAACAAGCTGGTCACTTGAAAACATCCAAGTTGTGAGGGATAGAGTCACGCGACGTAATTGGCCATTTCTCGGCGGTCTCTTCAAAGAATTTTGACCAAAGACTTGAAAATGTACAAAATTCATATGGTTCAACAACAGCTACCAGCCGACTGCCAAACTCGTGTGGCGTACAGTCAGAGGTTGTTGTACCTGAATAACGAAATGCTTGATTTTTTCGAGAAATTTATGATGAGCGACGAGGCGCATTTCCACGTCTCTGAACATGTAAACAAACAAAATACCTGGTTCTGGGCAACCGACAATCCTCGTGTTCTCCATGAGACACCACACCATCCACAAAAAAGTGCTGTATGGTGCGCAGTTTACTCAGATCATGTGATTGGGCTACACATTTTTGAAGACGACTGTGGAAACGCAGTAACCATCACTGGAGAAAGGTAGTGGATTATATTGAACGAGTTCTTGATACCGAAAGTGGATGGGCTTTAGTTGGAGGATACGTGGTTCCAACAAGACGGTGTCATCGCTCAAATCGCGCGACACCATGTAGATTTTGAGGAACACTTTTCCAGCTCGTTTGATTTCTCGATTTAGGGATTTTGGTTGGACAGCGAGATCGCCGGTCTGACAGCTTCAGACTACTATCTCTTGGGTTACTTAAAGGAGCTGGTCTACGTAAACAAGTCGCAGATCCTCCAGGTCCTCAAGAACATATTCGCCAAAAAAATCGACAATCTAACGCCGGAATTCTTGACAAACGTGATGCAAAATGTCATAAAAAGAGTCAAAATTTGCATCAACTCTGGTGGCGGCTACCTATTAGATATCATTTTCAAAATATGATAAAATGGAATTTATTGCTTCAAATAAACATATGCCGTAAAAAATATTTTGTAATTATTTTTTAAGTTACAGCAAAGGAAAATCTATACTAGAAATTTCATGATGTGGTGGTAATATTGTAATGGTACAGGCTATTTTTACATATTAATATTACAATTTTACCATATTGAATAATTTAATTAATCATATTTTTATTAATATTTTTAAACATATTTAAAATCAATGAATATATTATTGTAATATTAATTCACATATACTCGTAAGTTTTATTATGTATTTATGTATAAGTAGCGAGGCACCTAAACTTCCGTGTTTATTTAAGATTGATGTTGCGTTCACACGGTGACTCAACTATTTGTGGGTGAAAAAATATCTGGAAGGCCCGGACTATTTAGAGAGCGGAGAATCACAGCCGTCCACTTATAAAAAAGCAAGAATACGTATGGTCAAGTAAGAGTCGAAAGCTAGACTTTGTGTCAAGAGGCAAACTCCAAGTAGACACAGACTCCTATAGTGGGTCACCAACAGCCATAAGTGTAGTTGTTTATTATCATTTAAATAAAGATGTAGTGGGTCGGCCACATCCAAAAGTGTTGTTGTTAATTGTAATTTAAATAAATTGCATATACATATTAAATGTGCAAAGTGTTATATCTTTGTGATAAAGATATTTTGATCAAAGTGGCAGAGTAGGCCGATTCTTCACGTCTTGTTCGTTAACAGAGAAGATTACGCTAGAAAGCAAAGTAGAAGAAAGAAGACCAAAAGAAGCCTTAATATAAGATATTATTTGCAGGATTATTGTAGGTATAGGTAGGAATGTATTTTGATAGTAAAGAATTAAAGATTGTAAATCAATTTTCAAATAGAGACATATTTATCTAGGTTAGATCAATATGTTCAGTAAATGAATAAAGTCTCTAATATACAGGGTGAGTTTTTTTGAATGTTTAGCATTGGGATCTCAGAAACTACTGGAGATAGAAAAACGCTTAAATGGGGAAAGATGCGCAGTTTTACGAATTTGATTTAAAACTGCTTTTGTTTCTCCGATAACTTTCATGGCTTATTAGATATTCAAAGAAAACTAAATTTTACGTTTTTCTTTAAACATGCTTAGCATCGTTAATAGTAATTTTAGAGAAAAAGTGTTCAGACAAAAGTTTTAGATAATTTTACGCCAAATAAAACTATGTAGCTAATATTTTTTTTTCGTTCGCCATTATCGAGTTATGACACAAACTTGTGTTTTTTTAAATGGAAACCATAGTTGGTTTTGACATCATTAAAAAGCTTATTTTTTGCTGATTACAATGATATAAGGTTTGATATGGTTATTTTAAAAAATAAAGAGGATATAGACATTTTTATGGTTTTTATGGAAAACAATTGAATTTCGAACTGATAAAATACAAACCAAACGAAAACTTATTTTGAAATCTTATGTAGTAATAAAATGAAAACTATAAGAACTTTTATTAAGGGCACACAACATTATTAATGTTCAAAGATACCTCCATTATTATTAATACACAAATTGCATCTCTTCACAACAGAATTTGTAGCATTGCGTACTTTACGCCTACCAATGTTATTAAAAGCAACTAAGACAGCTTCTCTTAAATCGTCGATTGTTTCATATGTTCTTTTGTATACTGTGTCCTTTAGTACACCCCACAAGAAAAAAACCAAAACTGATAAATCAGGGGATCTAGCCGGCCATTCAATGGGTGCATTTCGTACTATCCATTGATTACGGAAGTTCAAATTTAAATAATTTATAACATTCAGTTGATTGTGCGGAGGCGCTCCGTTATGTTGAAACCATTGCATTGCTCGGGTTCTTAAATTTAAATTATCTAACATTTCCTCGAAATCTTGTAAAAAATTAAGATAACGATTGCCAGTTAGTGATCCATCAAAAATAAAAGGAGGAAGAACAGTTGATCCTATAACACCACCCCAAACATTAAACCCAAATTTAATTTGTGGTCTCCTATGTTCAACGTGAAGCGGATTTGTTTGAGACCATATTATGTGCTCATTGTGCCTATTAAACATTCCACAATTTGTGAAACGAAATTCATCAGTCCATAATATTTTCATTGAGCAGTGTGGATCGTTTTGACACTGATCTTTAAACCATCTACAAAAAGCTATTCGTCTGATGTTATCACCTTCATGTAAAGTTTGTGATACTGATAATTTGTAGGGACGAAATTTATGCTTCTTCAACACTCTGACAATAGTGCGTTGAGAGGAGCCCATTTCTGTTAAAATTTGTCGGGTCGATATAGATGGATTCTGAGCGACACATGCTAATATGTTTATTTCTCTATCTTCATCCATCCCTTTTTTTGATTTTGGTTTAACGAACGAACCATAATCTGCTAAATTATCCCATAATCTCTTAAAAGTAGGTAGCCACGGCTGACATCGATCAAAATAATTTTTAAAATAAACTTCAGCAGCTCTAGTAGAATTTCTCTGGCACTGAATGTAACATTCGACCATATCACGCTTTTCTACGTTAGAAAATTCCATAGCCAATGCAAACTTATGATTAACGGCCGTTTACACCGCTTATAGTTAGGTTACAATTAAATTAATTAACTATTAATTAATTTAATTGTAACTTAACTATAAGCGGTGTAATTAACTATTAATTAATTTAATTGTAACTTAACTATAAGCGGTGTAAACGGCCGTTAATCATAAGTTTGCATTGGCTATGGAATTTTCTAACGTAGAAAAGCGTGATATGGTTGAATGTTACATTCAGTGCCAGAGAAATTCTACTAGAGCTGCTGAAGTTTATTTTAAAAATTATTTTGATCGATGTCAGCCGTGGCTACCTACTTTTAAGAGATTATGGGATAATTTAGCAGATTATGGTTCGTTCGTTAAACCAAAATCAAAAAAAGGGATGGATGAAGATAGAGAAATAAACATATTAGCATGTGTCGCTCAGAATCCATCTATATCGACCCGACAAATTTTAACAGAAATGGGCTCCTCTCAACGCACTATTGTCAGAGTGTTGAAGAAGCATAAATTTCGTCCCTACAAATTATCAGTATCACAAACTTTACATGAAGGTGATAACATCAGACGAATAGCTTTTTGTAGATGGTTTAAAGATCAGTGTCAAAACGATCCACACTGCTCAATGAAAATATTATGGACTGATGAATTTCGTTTCACAAATTGTGGAATGTTTAATAGGCACAATGAGCACATAATATGGTCTCAAACAAATCCGCTTCACGTTGAACATAGGAGACCACAAATTAAATTTGGGTTTAATGTTTGGGGTGGTGTTATAGGATCAACTGTTCTTCCTCCTTTTATTTTTGATGGATCACTAACTGGCAATCGTTATCTTAATTTTTTACAAGATTTCGAGGAAATGTTAGATAATTTAAATTTAAGAACCCGAGCAATGCAATGGTTTCAACATAACGGAGCGCCTCCGCACAATCAACTGAATGTTATAAATTATTTAAATTTGAACTTCCGTAATCAATGGATAGTACGAAATGCACCCATTGAATGGCCGGCTAGATCCCCTGATTTATCAGTTTTGGATTTTTTCTTGTGGGGTGTACTAAAGGACACAGTATATAAAAGAACATATGAAACAATCGACGATTTAAGAGAAGCTGTCTTAGTTGCTTTTAATAACATTGGTAGGCGTAAAGTACGCAATGCTACAAATTCTGTTGTGAAGAGATGCAATTTGTGTATTAATAATAATGGAGGTATCTTTGAACATTAATAATGTTGTGTGCCCTTAATAAAAGTTCTTATAGTTTTCATTTTATTACTACATAAGATTTCAAAATAAGTTTTCGTTTGGTTTGTATTTTATCAGTTCGAAATTCAATTGTTTTCCATAAAAACCATAAAAATGTCTATATCCTCTTTATTTTTTAAAATAACCATATCAAACCTTATATCATTGTAATCAGCAAAAAATAAGCTTTTTAATGATGTCAAAACCAACTATGGTTTCCATTTAAAAAAACACAAGTTTGTGTCATAACTCGATAATGGCGAATGAAAAAAAAATATTAGCTACATAGTTTTATTTGGCGTAAAATTATCTAACACTTTTGTCTGAACACTTTTCTCTAAAATTACTATTAACGATGCTAAGCATGTTTAAAGAAAAACGTAAAATTTAGTTTTCTTTGAATATCTAATAAGCCATGAAAGTTATCGCAGAAACAAAAGCAGTTTTAAATCAAATTCGTAAAACTGCGCATCTTTCCCCATTTAAGCGTTTTTCTATCTCCAGTAGTTTCTGAGATCCCAATGCTAAACATTCAAAAAAACTCACCCTGTATAAACTAAAATGTAATTCGCTATGTCTTAGATATGTGTTGTATGTATATAAATATACATGAATCATGTGGCATACGTTGTTCTCAGCTCTCTCCAGCTGAGTTGTCATTTTAATATAACGAACGTTACATTAAAATATTATTCAAAGTTCCCATTATAAAGGTATTTAACCAATCTATTATTTTGTTTATTTTTTGAATAAAAGTAGTATATTGCATCAGACTTTTTGTCTGTAAAACATATAATATCATTGATTTTGGAATATAATTATTGTTTACATTTTAAAATGGTATTTTTTTTATATTAACATCATGATTCAGGAACTTTTAGTTAATCATCTCTAGTAATCTGAATCGGCCTCGAAAATCCGATCTGAGCTTAGCAGGCAACTTTATTTACATTTTATTTTCGAATTTAACGTTACATTTTTATATTTAATATTCCTTAATTTTATTTTGAGTGGTTCTATTTCATATGGCTCCACAACGTGGGACCATTTTTACATTATAATAAATTTATTTTGAGTTGTACCATTACAATATTAAAAATTATTCATGCTTTAAATATTAATTATAAGGTGCATTGATAGCCATGAGTCAATATTATTGCACCGCCTATTGTACTACTATACAGTATGTTCATACTTCTCCGCATTTTTCAGTGCAGAAAACCAGAAGCTTAGCTGTTACTTAATAATCTAATCCCGGTTCTTGTCACTAAGTAGTATTTTGAACAAGGTTTAAATATGAACACATGCGTTTTAACCAATTCTGCTTGAAAAGTAAGTGAATTAATTTTACTACAGTGGGCAACAATACAAGGGACACATTTATCAAGAAACCATACTATTTTTAGACGTACTTGTGTAATACCAGAATGAAATGTATAATAGTCGCATACCGGTTGTCATATATCATTAGGGATAGGGAGTCAATCTATATGTATGTACGATGTATACGTATGTATGTGTATGGCAACCCGGTATCTACTGTCCGTTCCAATGCCGACCACGTATACATCGTTCATACATACGTAAACGTATACGTTGATTTTCTATGCCTAATGATATTTGACACATGGAGTAGAGGCGGAAAAGTTTTGGAAACCGTATTTTCTTCTGTAGTTTTTGTGTTGTCTATATAATTAATGCTATATTATTCGAAAGAGATAACCTCTGGCTTTTCATTACAATTTTTATGTGTCTATGGTCTTTTTAAGTTAAACTTTGGGGTACATTTGAACACCACATATAGGGTATATTACAAAATTAGTTGCAAAAGTAAATGATATGAGATTTGAAAACGGTCTACAAGGAAGTATTTTTTTAGAAAATAGTGCCTGTATAACCCAGTATTATAACGTTTCTTACATTTTTCTTTTATTGTTGCTATAAGGTCTGCCCATCTTAATATATGTGGGTATTAGGTATGTTTAAATATAATAAAAGACTGGTGACTGATTATCCAGCAATCCTGATAAACTAGTTCTCATATATATTCTACCCGCATTAGACATTATTGTCTTCAATTAAACATTTACAAGATCAAATATGATGTTACGGTCTAAAAGTACAACCTGTGTATATCACTTTTACCTAAGCCGGTTTATTGATTTTTCTATTATTATACCATATTTGGCATATCAGGGTTGGAATATTACTGCGCCTTTGGTTACCTACTTACATTTTCGTTGCTAATATTTTGTCTTTTAACTAACGTGAGTTTATGTTTACTATATAAATTACATTGCTGGAATGGAATTATTTAATAACTACCTATCAACAGAATACTGAAATTAAAATATATGTAGCAATTAGACACTAGACTTAATTCCTTTGATAACAATAAAATTGTAGTTTTTAATTCTCAAGGTTTTTGAAATATTTAAATAATTACTCGATCAGTATATTATAGAAAAATCGTAGTTATTTTAATAGCAACTGCTAAATAAAAATTATATTATTTTAATGTTAAAATGGAACAATTTTGAAATATATTTTTTTTCAAAATTCATATCGTAGGTATATACTTAAAAAAAAGTCGTGCTTCCAGGTAAATTTATATGGAACTAGATAAGAAAATATAGTTTTATTTAAGGCACGTTAATTGACAGATCACACATTTTTATTGCTTTTTTAAAAGCGATTTCCAGTCTCTCACCTTTCAATTAAATGCTCTAATTACAAATACATCAATTATTTATAGTTAATTCCTCATATTTTATTTACTTTTGCCCATACACAAATAGAACTGTGTCGACTACTATGTTTAATATTCCATTACATACTAAACAAAACAAGCGGACTAATAAAATATAATTAGCATATGAATGAGTGAATTGAAATTTAATCAATTAAATATTGTTTCCAAATTTAACAAAAGTATTATTTCATTTAATTTTACAATTAAATGTGTAAAAACGACAAATAAAATAAAATGAACAATGCATTATTGTATCAGTTTTACGTATTTTTTACATATTTCATCTGATTATTGTTATTCAATCGAATCGTGTTGAATTATTTCTGAGACCTCTCGTGAGATATGTAATGCCGTTTATTATATATGATTGCATGATGCTAAGTAATGTTTTAAATACACCTTGCTATGCCTTCGTACGCTTTAGTCACGAGGTGATCTTTTTACTCACGGGTTGAAATTAATTCCAGCTTTCTTAATTGCAAAAATCAATTGAAACTCCATTAAATTGGTCGACATTTGTCATCGATCTGTCAAAATAACTCGACGTGGCGTGGCAGCAGATACGTAATTTTGTCTTATTTTGGTTATTTCCCGTCATACAAAAAGTATAATATGAATCTTATTCTACTAAGTACTCGCTCCGCTACACTTCGCTCATGGTTAATAAAACTGGTGATTTAAATAAGGTTTATAAAACTTTGAGCTTATGAACCCTGTATTACAGCACGAGTTCTGCCTCTCGAATTCAAAGATTCCAGAATTCGTGCCTTGGACTAATATTTATGTTTAAGCATCCTCCTATTTCAAATTGTTATTGTAAATTTTAATTAAGGATGACTTATGCAACTTCCTAATGAAAATTTTCCTTTTAAATTTTAACCATACATGGACTTATTTTATTATCGAAATATTTTCAATTGCCTTCGTTATTAGTATCTTAGTAGAAAGAATAGCTAAAATATGAAAGAAAATAAATTGTTGTGTAACATACATGCTTAGCTTTTCGGCTTTATTTTAGTCTTGAGCTTTTTTCTCAACTACGAGTGCTACTTCAACAAGCGTTAACAAGCTATTATACCAACGTAACTAGTTTAAAGTAAACTTTAAACGTACGAAACTTGGAAGCAACCGCCCAATAATATTTCCTATTTAATATCAAAGCGAAAGACAATTAGGTGGCACGAAGCTGTATACATACATACGCATATAGTTAGTATATATCAAAGATAGCTTGCCGTGGTATGTTTTCAATCTTCTGAAAATTCACGCAAGTGAGGTAATTTCAGTAATTTAACGCTGAAACAGTAACAGGAGTGCAGAAGTAAGAAGCGATGCGAGAGCGTCACGACGCTTAGTTAAACATGTAGTGGTGTGGAGGCCGCGATTTCATTAGCTGCGGTTTGTTATTAGGTTAGCCCGTTAGACCACAACGCCTCCAGCAACGTCCCCTCTTGCTAATATCAAAGTAAACTGATTTAGCTTTAACTTAATGTAATTAAATTTGATTTTAGATTAAGTGAATTACTAACAAATAAACGTTTACAATTATATGTAATTTTCACTACTTGAAATGATTCTATTTAAGCCGTACAAGAACCATATAAAACGCTGAAATAATAATGGTTTTACAAACTAAATTTGCTATTACATATTTACATAACTTACGCTTCGAGTATGAGTCTTTGTACTAGACAATATACCAGACGTGTTGATATTTAATAGACGAACGTGTAAACCAAAAATTTGAAATGTTTTTAAAATTAAAGTATTTATAGTGATAGTGATGTATATTGCAATTATTATATTATGTATGTCTTACTAATAGCACAAGCTCAGCACACATGACATTTTAGAAAACATAGCAGTTTTAATGAATTTAGTAAAATCTAATGAAAACCACCATTTAATATTTTTATTAATAGAAATTCTTATGAACCTATACAAATTTGCGTATATATTTCTGTAATACTTCATTTGTTTAAAAATATATTACACTAATTATATATTAAACAGTTTAAACAGCATAAAAACTATTTTATACTTATTATTACAATAAGCTATTTAGAAGAGCACTAAAATTAACTTTATTATAATTCGACAATATTTTCATTTCAGAAACACACTAATATAATAACATTAAAATTAATTTATTATCGAGAGTAACATGAAAATCCAGCCCATAGAGTTTGATGGGGTTTAGATTACAATAATATGCTGGTAAACACAAAATTCTATAACCACTCTGTTTTTATTTCATCAACTCCATATTACACTGCATAAGAAATTATGTAATGCTCTATTATTTTAATTTACATATTGTAATGTCCAGATCATACATATTTCCCTTGATGATTTTTCACAGACTTAATAAAACTGATTTCCCCATATTATAAAGGAAGTGCCTCCGTAGCCGGCGCCGGTGTTGCGTACCGTCACCGGCGCCGGTTTTAAGTATAGTTGCCGGCACCGGCATACCGTATCGCTACCGGCGGTTATGTGCATATGTGATTGAATCTCCACCCTGTTTTACAATACCTATAATTCAAAATTTCGAACTAATTTTAAAATTTTATCTACAACTATCCCATAATCTATGAATTACTAACGTGATTTTGGTAAGTTATGACAGTGATTATTCAGTCAGTCGATTGAGTTATGGTCATAACTCAATCGCTATGTCAACACCAGTTTCTTTCCGTGAAAGTTGTAGATAAAGTACATATAATATTCGATTCACGTGTTATGGCTATAACGCACTCAGATGCTTGCACCAAGTGCAAGTCCTCTTCGTGGGTTATAGCCGTCATAACACGCTCATTGAATAATATACTATATTTAATACACACATTATGATATAAATAATATACTATAAATATAGAAGAATAATTTATTTATTTCAAAACTAAATGTAAACATTAATAATTTACATTAATTTTTAAAAAAATTGTTAAATAGATTCTTTAGTAGATATTCTTTTTTTTTTTTAACCAATAACTGTGTTTCCGCATCCCTTGGGCCGGCCTCTAATTTTCACAGTAGGTATCTTAAAAAATAAAATTTTAGCAAACTTTGCCAAAACACTGAACTTACTAAGTAGGTACCTTAACATCGGAAATTATGATGACTTTTGATTTCGAAGAACTTTCACCAGATTGATTATCTTGTGTACTTAAATTTATAATATTAATGGCACAATTTCGGTCAACATCCCAGTACACGGAATTAGAACTGGTGTCTTGTATTTGGTTTAACTGCGAAGTTGAATTATCGTTATTGTTATTTTCAAAGTTCTTCCTATTCATATGCATTTTGGGGTTACTCTGATTTTCAGTTTCCTTCTCAGTCTCCTTATCATCGTTATTGGGGAAACTACTAAGGTTATCAATTTCAATTTCACCGTTAGTGTTATCTAAAGTAGATTTATAACTATTATTGGACCATTCTGTAACAAGAGACTTAATGAATTTCAGCCTGTTGTAAAAAGTCTCGGATGAAATCTCACTGCATATCTGGGACAATTTCAAACATTCATCATTCATTATTTTGAACTTTTGGTGATTTGTTAGTGGTCTGCATTTATATGGATAATCATTCGTGACTTCTAAGTAAACCTCAAGTTCTGAATTAGTATTTGGCGTCTCTTCAAACTGGCTAGTTTTGAGGAATGAAAGAAATGGGTGACGTGATTCAAAATAGGTTCTCTTCCATCGTTGCAAGCAAATGTTTTCATCAAATAGGGACTGGTTGCACATAGATCGAAGTTTGAGGATGTGGCGACAAGGTAACTGGACGGAGGTCCAAAACATGCACTGACAACTATAAGGTGTTACTTCTAGAAGACCTTCACTAGTAGGAGCGAGACATTTTTCTTCTTCAATAAATTGAAAATCTTTGCAGTTAGTCATACATTCAAGTTGCTGTTGAACCTTTTTAAAGGCGAAATTCGTTAAAAGTCTAGAATACAAATCTGCCGCTGAACCTGACGTAAATGCCCTGGTAGTAACTTTATGATATTCTTTAGAATTTTTGATATTTCTATCTGCTCGTGAAGAATTGAGGATAACAAAAAAATTTTTGATGAAATCCTCCAGATTAGAAAATTTGGCAATGACAGATTTCAATTTGGCATTGATACTTTCAATTCTGTTGTTTGTTTTGTTCAGAAAAGATAGATTTGCGAAAGTCAGGTACAATACCCACTCATCTTTAATGGGTTCCCAGTTTTTCTCAAAATAATCGATAACGACTTCAGGAACATTCTGTTTCATTTCCAAATAGGTTTTTTGAAAACACTCCTCAGATGAAGCATAGGCTAAATTCTGCAAGTACTTTTTAGCGACTTCACATTCTGTGGTGGATAATCCCATTTTCTTCACACTTACTTCTCTATTAAATATTTGTAGAGTATGAAATAAACATATCTGCAAGGAGGCGTCAGGAAAGTTTTCTTTAAAAACATTTCTCTCCTTGTTGTCTTTGTCAGACATCACCACTTTTATATCTGATGTTCTCTGATTCAAATTTTTTAACGTTTTTATGAACCAATCGATATTTTCTTGCGTTTCGTTTAGTAATATACCAACTGCTACTATTGCACCACTTCCCTCTGCATCCTCAACCATAATTAAATAAGTGGCCGCTCTACTGCTGTGTAGACAATAGGTACCATCTACAAAAATTATTTCTGGATAAGAGTCAAACATATTGCTGTGACATATAAATATTTATTTTAAATAACAATATTGCCATATAATTTATATGCTGTAACAACATACTTTTGTGTGTATTACCACACGTAGGGTATAGTCTTTTGTACACCTTATACTCTTTAAATTATTCTTTACACACCAAGAACTTATAATTGGTTTTGTGTTTTATCTTACATTGTTTTGTCGTGTACCTTATAACTATTGTGGGTCCTGGCAATGTTTGTGGTTCCTTCTTATTTGCTGATGATTTTTCTCTTGTTCATTATAGGGAAAAAGGTAATAGTTTTGTTCAAAGAAAAAAAACTGTATGTCTATTCAACATAATCATGTATTTTTTTTTATTTTGTAATTTATGGATTCAAAAATATAGTTTCCTTTATATGCACACCTTTATGCTCTACACAAGATACATAATTGAAAAATGCTCATATCATTTATACCTAATGCCGGTTGTAATGTATGTAAATCTTTTGTTTATTTATTTATTCTATCAAACAAAATAAATATTTATCCTGCAAATGAACAAATGTAAATTTTTATTGTACATTTATGAATATACTCATCGACGTTATAATATTTATGGATAGGCTTCAATTAATTGCTTTAGACAACCATTTGCACGTGTTGTATCGAGCTCTTAATCTATGCCTTGTGAAATTCTAATTTATTATTCGCTTAATTTGAAAGAAATTAATGATGTCTAGACAATACGATGAAGAAAATGCTCATTTTCACGTAACATCTCTCCAACTGACCAACACCATTAATCCTGTTTAGTTGTAATTCCAACTATATAAATTTTAAAATAAATCTTACAGGATAAATTATTTACTTGTCTATTTTTTGTCCAACAATACATTGATTAATCATTCGCACGTAAAAATCAATGTCTGTCCAACAACTCGTATAACTTCATTTTCAAAAGAAATAATAAACTTACTTGTTATCAATAAATCTATTTTGAATGTCCATTATGAACGCTTCAAATGAATTCAAATGTATTAAATCAAATAAATTCCTGTGACTATATGTGTTAAAGAAATAATGAAAAACTACAGTATAACAATAAAAAAAAACTATTATTTAAGAGATCTTCCTTTTGTAAGTGTTTTGAGAAGTTCACCTCTCGGAGGTGTTATCAGAAAGTCCCTTCCTCTCGGAAGTGTTATCAGAAAGTCCCTTCCTCTCGGAAGTGTTATCAGAAAGTCCGTCTTGTCGAATCTTGTCTTCCTTTTTATAGCGGCAAAAATAAACTATGTTGACCATTGCGCCCTCTAGTCCATGTTTAGGTTGGTACTGGAATACACTTTTCCCGTGAAATCGCTGCCCATATGTTGCCGCCTTGCTACCCTCTTGTAATTAAATTCAAAGAAGGTAGTGAATTAAGCACCACCACGGTAACTAACCTTCTTTTTAAAAATTTCAAAGGACGCTTGTCTATTAATTAATCACCAACTTATACCACCCAGTCTTACCTCTTACTTCCCCAAGGGTCGATGTTAAATATGGGAGTCTGCACTGCCTCCAGCTACAGTCGGGGAGGGCGAGTTCGAACACCGTACTAAGTCGAAGGTTATGATGTCAGGGCGCCTATCCGTAATAATGTGCTGAGCCCAACAGATATTCAGACCCCGGACCAGATCCAATATACAACCCCCAAGTGATAAGTAAATAAGACCAATACACACTCATTCAATTTAACAAACAGTTTATTAAAATTAGTTCTCAGATTCAACAGCGTATTTCCAGTACTTGTACAAAAAAAAAACGGCTATATATACAATCTCTAACTTCCACGAGGTAACTAGATCAAGGCAGGAAAAAAACAATGAAGTGAAACACACACGCAACTCCGTTGCAAATTCAGTGTCGTAATATTACAAATTTTAGAAGTTCAATTAAAAGAAGTTAAAAGGTGAACACAAGAACAACTTATAAACTAACATGATTCACCAACAATATTCTTACAAGTACACAGTTACAAGGCAATTTGCCAAAAGTCCCTCTAAAGTCGAACAGTTTGCTCGTATAATGCAACACGTCAACCAAAATGAAACACTCTGTATACCAGAGGCATTCGACAATCTATTCGACGTTAGAAATCAGACTTATAGTTGTAAAATATCTAATTCTATAAAGAAATAGCGCTAGTTAACTATGCTTTACAAGTAGAATATGCAATTAAATAAAATTCATTAATTCCTTACGGAATTACACCAAAATTAAATTACAAACATTGATTAAATGCATCAAAAATTATCTACGAATTTACACAAGTTCGCTGTGAGGCCACACTGCCACACACATCCAAAATTTAATTCAATTTCTAAATCCAAAAATAAAAATGGCTACGTAACGTCTCCAAAAATGTCAAAGTAACCTCCAAATGGGGTCACTATTGTTAATAACTACGTTAAATTAATTAATTCAAAAAAACATAAAGGCTCACAGGCCATAAGAAGTTAGATTAAGAATTTACGATTACTTATTTGATTAATTAGGCCGGAAAATTGAAATTCACTGTTCAAATTGTACGTTATTGACACAAATTTTGTCAAACTGCTAAGTCAATTAAATTCTACCCTCTGGATAATATCAGAGAAAGATTCACACAGACACAATACCTTAAAACATCACATCCACAGCTTCCAAACACGACAAATCCTTCGGATCCACACGATACCAGGTATATGCCCTCCTATCTTGGGTTTACGACACCTCAAGTGATAGCGTTCGAAGGCTACAGTGTACCAATAAACTGCACCTTAAATGTGCCCTCACCACAAGATCTAACCACAATTCCTGGACGTTGGAAAATTACTAGCACGTGTTCCTCTCGTATTAACTTCAACCAACAATGCTCAAATGAGGTTTCAATCAGGCCTAACACCAGCAGCTAAATTTAAATATAGAAACGACACAAATTAGGATCGATTAGACACGTGGAAAAATATACTTACAGCAGCTTAAACAATTCCCAAGCAGAAGAAATATCCTTGTAAGACTCAAATAAACGTCAAAAATTTACCAATAAACCTCGAGAATCACAATAAAATCCGCTTTTGTAAGCGATTATCGACGATAAAACTTAACTTTCCATATTCTCAAGGCAGCTAAGGGAAAAGATTCTGCTCTCTCGTGTCCAACCTTACTCAACGACCGTTACAAATCAAAGAGAAAAAGCCTAACGTGTCAAAACCCGACCAAACAACCCAACTACAGCAAACGCGCTAAGAGAACAAATGAACCAACTAATACTTAAAACGTACGACAGAAATACAGGTTCAATCAACCACAGAAAAATGGAAAATAATTATTAACAATTTGTTGCATAACTCTGGGCCCAAGAAGTCCAAAAAAAAAAGGAGTTAGTCAAAAATAAAAGTAACAAATTAATTAAATTAACCACAGACGCCATCTACCCAACAATGCCCGTATACGTTACACACACCTGCAGCAAGGCAGACGCGTGAAACAGGAATCTTAAGCACTCCCACGCCAGATGGCAGTAATAGTAGGAAGATGACACAAATTTAATCAAAACTAAATACATATTCCGTCACTAAAATAAACCATTAAAAGGGTAAAATACAACCAAAAAAAAAAACGTAACAATTCCTCCCTTACCACAAAAGGTTATTTACTTGTAAATTACCGTTAAGCCAAGAGTTATGAAACCAGGAACTGGACTGTGCGTAACACCACATATAACATACGAAACAAGGAACCAAGTTAAAAATCGACGACGACTAGGCAACAAGAAAGACGAATGTGCGCGACCATGTCCGACAGCAAACGCAGCATCACCAAACGCTTGACCAAAACCACCACGCGGTCCTTCGGCATTCAGCCGGTACGGGGAATTAACGAGGGATAAATAAAAAAACATGGGTGTCGAGATTCTGCACAGACGCGCCCCGAGACCTGACCAACCGACAGCCCAGTACCACTGATAGCATCAAAAAGGAAATGGAGTAGACGGGTTACGTTACGGTGTGCCCGGCCGGCGGTGATCCTTACGACGGTCGAAGGCACAGGAAATAGGAATAGATACTACCAATAGACCAAGACGCGGGAAAGGCAACCCCCGGAACGACACTCTGCAGACACGCGACGGTAAAAGAGAACTTTGGGTGAGGCCCTCGGTATCTCAAAACAAACAAAAATAAAAGGTGAACTAAAAATGGGTTTATTACTACAGATACGGGATACAAAGCGGAATAAGGAGAGGTATTTAAAGATAGGGTAGCGCAGAATGGTGAATCTACTAAAGACACAGACGGCACGTCCACGCGACAAACGTATATTCCGGAAACACAACAACGAAGATCGCCAAACAAAAACAAAAAAAAAAAGGACATAGCAAAAGGAGTTTAAAGTCTGGACCGGCGTTGTCCCGACTGAAACGCTGAAGGCGAGCGATAAGCCATAAGGCGAAAGTCAATATCAAATCCTGGAGGTAACATTTTGACAATAACAATAGCAAATAGATCGCCAGGACACGACCCTTGGAAGGCTGAGAACTATCAAATAAAGACTGTTCTTCTTTATACCTTCGCAAATAAACGTCTAATCAGGAAGAGAATGTCAATACGACATATCCAACACGATAGAATAACTATCAATTGCAAATTCTAGACCATACGATACGTAACATAATCCCAAAATGGTAAAGGTTCTAGAACTGCTATACGGTACGAAGTCATAAAATCGTTATTACTTAATCGTAAACAATACGAAGTCATATTCGGTACGGAACGTCATATCAGTACGGAAGAGTCGAAATCGGAACAAAAGTCAGAATCGGTACAAAATACATAACTATCAAAGTTATACGGAAGTCGGAAATAACTTAACTAACGTAAGTTATGCGGTACTCAAGGTAACATACAGAGTTACACGAAATTAATCCACCCAAATCAATCGTCGCTGTGTGGGCTATCGACAAAACATAGGGAGAACATCCCAACTCAGAACACGTAAGAAAATACGTCGAACCCACGACAACTAAAATTGAAGATGTTAAAAGAAACGGGGGAAACTGAGAATTTTTGGGACGCCTTTTACGCCCAGGCATTAAACCCACAGGTATATTCGTTAGGCCTACCCGCAAACCGAAGACTTGCAAAGTTCAATCATCGTTAGGTTGTGCTTTAAGATGTTCAACACTCCATGTACCAAGACAAAAAAACTACAAGCTCGGAGATATACTTCCTGGATCGATCACAAAATTAAAGTCCAAGAAACATTAGCAGATTATCAATAAACTACCATAAACCAAAATAAAAGTCTGCTAAATTCACCAAAGAAAACACAAGTGGCTCATATAACACCACTAACTGGACTATAGATCGTAACAGAGCTTATTCATGATGATAACTGACAACTGAACTCATACAGAAGATAACGAACAAAAGTTCGTTACATGAAATCAAAAGATTTCAAAACATACACACACAAGTGTAAAAGTTACTAAGGACCACAAAACTAAACAATACATATGGGAAAACTCTAATAACCATAAAAGGGAAGATGGATAACTACTATCTCACGAAGCAATTAAACCAAGGTGAGAATACAATTACACCCGTTGACTTTTGACGTGCAGATACAAATTATCCCACATATGTGGTTGCAAAATACGGTACGAGACGATACTCCAAAACGATACGATAACCTTCCATTTAGTTCAAAAATTCCGAATTATACGGCAACGATACGGTACTATACGATAAATTAGGTGAACAGGTAGAAGGCTCCACACGATAAGCCAAACTGTAAAAGTGAAATTCAAACAGGTTTACACTTCACGAAGATAGGGAAAAAGGGTCGAGAAAATTTAATTATCCCAATACGTAACTACAAATATTTCTCAAATTAGACAAACGAAAAAAATGATCATATACTGGACATTCACATACACTTTAAAAACATCTCTTTTGAACATTAACCGCCAAACTGCACACATGGCCTACCAAATTTGTTAGAGTACTCAAACATAAGAAACATTTGTAGCGCAATCTATCCACAACATAACAGAATGAACTAATGGTATCAACAACATTAACTATAACAACGGCATGAACGGTACGGAAAGGGTTATCGAAAATAATACGAAAATATACCAAACGTCATAATTCATTCCAATCAAATATACGATACACAAATTGTAAAAGTAATATTCACGAAAGGCCAAGACAACTGAAGACCACACAAACACAGCCAAAGCCAAATCTTAAAAGCGATTCAAATTATCCGCAATAACATTAAGAAGTGACAAATCCCATATAATCCCATATTATTATTATTAAACAACCTATTACACGATATATATTATTACTATTATTATTACTATTAACTCAAGGGCGATACAACAACAAAAAAACTATGAGACTGACTGCATAAGCGATGACCCACAGTGACGAAACAGATTCGAAAATATTAATTCTACTAACTAACGAAATAATTAAGTTCCAAAACAAAGATAGATTAACACACACAAGTCACACTACCAAAAATAGTAAAATCACGAAATATTATCAAACAAATCCAATAAGTACTCTAAACATTCAAACTAACAATCAACCGCCATTTTGAAGGCCAGAAACACTATGCCAGTAGCCTACACAAGATACACAAAGTTGTAAAATACAAAGTCACAACCAAAAGACTTAAACTCGAAATGTTTTACAGAAATATTACTCAAAAATATTTAAAAGACGAAAATTTCTCACAAACAATTTGGCCCTATACTTCGCAATTGGTTCTCAGATTTCCAATACTGTTGTTTAACAATGTATACGGTAAGTGCTCAAATGTACGGAAATATTCAAATATACGGAAGTAATCAGATATACAGAAACATTCAAAAGTACGGAACATACATTAGCGATAAAGTATCAAACATTCTACATTCAGTAACTAAGGGCCAAAAGTACACATAACATTCAAAATCACACACAACGTAAGACATAACTGTGATATAAGCTGGTATATACTTTACTTTACTCAAAACAAAATATGACAAGGTCTTCAATGCTAAAATTAATTAACTCCGGAAGATGATTCAAAAGTTTCTGAAAATTCCCAAAATCTAAAATTCTTGATTTATTAAAAAAAACTAATTTTTTTTTCCCCTTCAAAAAGGCCTCACAACGTTGGCCGCTAAACCCTTTTCTAAGGCCCCACACGTTGGGCGCTAAAAATCCTTGCTACCCTCTTGTAATTAAATTCAAAGAAGGTAGTGAATTAAGCACCACCACGGTAACTAACCTTCTTTTTAAAAATTTCAAAGGACGCTTGTCTATTAATTAATCACCAACTTATACCACCCAGTCTTACCTCTTACTTCCCCAAGGGTCGATGTTAAATATGGGAGTCAGCACTGCCTCCAGCTACAGTCGGGGAGGGCGAGTTCGAACACCGTACTAAGTCGAAGGTTATGATGTCAGGGCGCCTATCCGTAATAATGTGCTGAGCCCAACAGATATTCAGACCCCGGACCAGATCCAATATACAACCCCCAAGTGATAAGTAAATAAGACCAATACACACTCATTCAATTTAACAAACAGTTTATTAAAATTAGTTCTCAGATTCAACAGCGTATTTCCAGTACTTGTACAAAAAAAAAAACGGCTATATATACAATCTCTAACTTCCACGAGGTAACTAGATCAAGGCAGGAAAAAAACAATGAAGTGAAACACACACGCAACTCCGTTGCAAATTCAGTGTCGTAATATTACAAATTTTAGAAGTTCAATTAAAAGAAGTTAAAAGGTGAACACAAGAACAACTTATAAACTAACATGATTCACCAACAATATTCTTACAAGTACACAGTTACAAGGCAATTTGCCAAAAGTCCCTCTAAAGTCGAACAGTTTGCTCGTATAATGCAACACGTCAACCAAAATGAAACACTCTGTATACCAGAGGCATTCGACAATCTATTCGACGTTAGAAATCAGACTTATAGTTGTAAAATATCTAATTCTATAAAGAAATAGCGCTAGTTAACTATGCTTTACAAGTAGAATATGCAATTAAATAAAATTCATTAATTCCTTACGGAATTACACCAAAATTAAATTACAAACATTGATTAAATGCATCAAAAATTATCTACGAATTTACACAAGTTCGCTGTGAGGCCACACTGCCACACACATCCAAAATTTAATTCAATTTCTAAATCCAAAAATAAAAATGGCTACGTAACGTCTCCAAAAATGTCAAAGTAACCTCCAAATGGGGTCACTATTGTTAATAACTACGTTAAATTAATTAATTCAAAAAAACATAAAGGCTCACAGGCCATAAGAAGTTAGATTAAGAATTTACGATTACTTATTTGATTAATTAGGCCGGAAAATTGAAATTCACTGTTCAAATTGTACGTTATTGACACAAATTTTGTCAAACTGCTAAGTCAATTAAATTCTACCCTCTGGATAATATCAGAGAAAGATTCACACAGACACAATACCTTAAAACATCACATCCACAGCTTCCAAACACGACAAATCCTTCGGATCCACACGATACCAGGTATATGCCCTCCTATCTTGGGTTTACGACACCTCAAGTGATAGCGTTCGAAGGCTACAGTGTACCAATAAACTGCACCTTAAATGTGCCCTCACCACAAGATCTAACCACAATTCCTGGACGTTGGAAAATTACTAGCACGTGTTCCTCTCGTATTAACTTCAACCAACAATGCTCAAATGAGGTTTCAATCAGGCCTAACACCAGCAGCTAAATTTAAATATAGAAACGACACAAATTAGGATCGATTAGACACGTGGAAAAATATACTTACAGCAGCTTAAACAATTCCCAAGCAGAAGAAATATCCTTGTAAGACTCAAATAAACGTCAAAAATTTACCAATAAACCTCGAGAATCACAATAAAATCCGCTTTTGTAAGCGATTATCGACGATAAAACTTAACTTTCCATATTCTCAAGGCAGCTAAGGGAAAAGATTCTGCTCTCTCGTGTCCAACCTTACTCAACGACCGTTACAAATCAAAGAGAAAAAGCCTAACGTGTCAAAACCCGACCAAACAACCCAACTACAGCAAACGCGCTAAGAGAACAAATGAACCAACTAATACTTAAAACGTACGACAGAAATACAGGTTCAATCAACCACAGAAAAATGGAAAATAATTATTAACAATTTGTTGCATAACTCTGGGCCCAAGAAGTCCAAAAAAAAAAGGAGTTAGTCAAAAATAAAAGTAACAAATTAATTAAATTAACCACAGACGCCATCTACCCAACAATGCCCGTATACGTTACACACACCTGCAGCAAGGCAGACGCGTGAAACAGGAATCTTAAGCACTCCCACGCCAGATGGCAGTAATAGTAGGAAGATGACACAAATTTAATCAAAACTAAATACATATTCCGTCACTAAAATAAACCATTAAAAGGGTAAAATACAACCAAAAAAAAAAACGTAACAGCCTTGATTCACGCACACATACACATTTTGTTCTGACAGTTCACAATTCACTTAAACGTCAACATAACCTTCCAATTCAAAGGTCCCCTCTGCTTTGCACATGATTCCCAATGGTAGGTTTATTCTTGTTACTAATACCATCCTTCCTTGTACTCGTCAATGAACCTATTACCTTGTTCATTGTTCGACACATACTTTTTCTTTCCATTTATTTATGTTAGTTTTACTTTTCATTTAGCCGGAGTTCGCCTTGGAAAAATGGGAAACACGTCGAAGATAACCATTATTCCGCACTGCCTTGTCCTTGTAGAACACGTCCGCCTCTAGTCCCTGAAGTATTGTGTTACGAACAAACCATGAACAAAGATACCTTTTTATTTGTGATATCAGCTTTTAAATACAAAAATATGTCACTGCTTATTGCTTCTATGTTTTACATATTTTTATATCCTTTTTTATTAATCTAGTATTAAGCTAAGGTAAATTTTATTCTTTAATACTATCTATTTCATAAACTCTCATAACATTTTATTGCCTTATGCATATAAATTTCATTTCTTTTCATGATTTATAACCCATGCTTTTTGTGTATCTTTTCTACAAAAGAAATATATTACTTATATTTATTTTGTCTTTATTTTATATATTTCTTTATTTAATAAATTTTTATTCTACATCTTTTGTTTATATATTTATTTAATAAATTTTCTCTTGCATATTTCATCATTTACTGTTATAATAAAAATTTGACTATAAGTATGCAACTTTGTATACCTTCATGTAAGTTTTGTTGCATCGTTTTACTCAATAATATTTAAATAGGACTTTTTGTTGTTTTTATTTTTATTTCTAAGCTTAAACTAATTCTTAAATCAATCTCTAAAACTATTCTTATTTTACAAATTATGCGAGTTCACGGCATATCCCTTGGTTATTATATTTTGTCGTGAATCGTCAACAAAGATTATTATAGCATGAACGACACATATAATAACCATTGTGACAACTCGCACAAATGATTATTAATCTTCTACGTCTATATAATCATAGAGCATAGATATGTGATTAACGATACTTAATGCTAAATTTCTTATAGCTATTGCATTATTTGATGCGTCGCATCTTAAAACAAATTCTTCATTAATATCGGGTAAATTTTCTATTAATGCTTTGCAAAAATTTTCTTTCACTTCTTCAAATGCTTTGAGAGTTTCAGGAGTCCATTTAAATTTCACTCCCTTCTTTATTATTGCAATTAATGTAAGCATGAAGGCAAAATATTTCCTTTCATCCTTTTGTACTTTGCTTCTTTCATGAGTCTTTTTAAACTTGACTCCTTTCTTTCTAATTACAAATAACATTACTAAGAATGAACAATCATTTATTGAATCATTACGTATTGTTGCCAGCCAAAAAGTACGCCTCCGATCGGTCCTTTTGAACTGTTCGATATTTACACACATTGTTAATAAAAATGTAACGCTCTGTTGAGCTTCAAAAAAAGGTGAGTTTCTAGAATTTAAATATTTTGGTAGTATAGTGTCCCTTTGATCACTTATACCCCTTTTGTTTATTTCGACTACAGGATTGCTAAATGTTGATTCTGTTTTTTCTATATTTTTATCTTTTAACATTTCTTTAATTTCTAATTTGACTTGTTCTTTGTATTTATTGGGGACAGGATAATTTTTAACTTTAAAAGGTTGTGTTTCATCTATTTTTAGCCTGTGTTCATAGCCTTTTGCTAAACCAGGTTTATTATCAAATAACTCTTTATACTTGCTGACAAGATTGCTCACATGGCTTATGTATTGTTTATCGCAATTTAAATTCGTACCATCCCTATATTGCGTGAAGTCCTCACTTTGACGATGCTTCACAGGATGTGCACACTTATTGTCTAATAAACTACTATCCATTTTATTTGTGAGATTTTGTTCAGCATTATTTATATATAAATTATTAATTAATATCTCATCTTCCTGTGTTTCCTTACACCAGGAGATTATTGAATTTTTAATATGAAATGTTTTGTTTTCCATATTTATTTTTGTACCATATTGACTTAAAAAGTCTATCCCCAAAATACAATTGCTGTTCAAATTAGGCACTATCATGAATTCTGTTAATAAATTTAAACTACCTATTCTAACATTTATCCAAAAAACTTTATCTACAGTAATGATGCGTTTCTTATTTGCATTTATTAAATTTACTTTTCTTATAGGCATACAATATCCTAATTTTTCTATATCTTTATCTATAATACTACTATCTAATAAGGATAATTGCGCTCCTGTGTCTAATAATGCTTCTATCTCTTCGTTCCCTATTTTTACTGTTATGTGTGGTAATTCCGTCGTGATTTTCTTTAGATCGTCAAAGTTATATACGTTTTGTACCTTCTTTTTCTTTTTGACTGGCCTTTCTAAAAATCCAACGATGTCGCATTTGAGTAGGTGGAATTTACCCATTCTTTATTTGTCGATAATTGTCTTGAATCCTTGGGTATTGCACCTTTTGATTCTGTTTTTTCCTTAGTACTGATTTCTTTTTTCTCTTCACTTATTTGAACATTGTTCACTCTTCTTTCCCTCTCAGGGTTTCTTTCTTCCTTCCCATAATTCTGTTCTTTCTCCCTCTCATTTTCATAGTTTCTCGTTTTATTGTATGTATATGGATTGTTCCTATAGCTTGGCTTATTATATGTATAAGGGTTGTTTCCATAATTCTTTTTACCCTGATTTTGATTGTACCCATTATTATTGTACTGTTTATCTTGATTGTAACGAGGTGTCTTGTTTATATGTGGATTATTTCCATTGTTGTAGTTATTATTATCATTTCTGGGTGGATCGTTTGTATATTTGATGCTTCCATAACTCTTGCTGTTTCCCTTCTCATCCACATCGTCTAATCTCTTGACCAGTTCCAGGAGTGCTTCAATGTTATCTATTCCTTGAAGTGCCACCGCCTGTGTAACGTTGTGGTCAAAGTGTGCTGCTAGCTGTGAAACAATATCACTTTCTTCAATGGTTGGTTGGATGTATTTAAGAAAAGAATATTTTCTTATGATGTAGTTTTCTCTAGAAGATCCAGCTCTGTATTTGCCAAACACTAAATCGTGTCTAATCTTCCTCTGCTGAGTCTGTCCCCAGTACTGTCTCACAAAACGAATCTCAAATTCTTTGAAATCCACTACTTCATCTATTATCATATCGTACCACTGAAGTGCATAATCCTTTAAACAACCTCTTATGAAATGTAGCCTTGACATCTCATCAGATATTCCCCTCATGTATGTTTTTATCGTTCTCATAAACGCCATTGGATTATCTTTGTAAAATCCTGAGAATTTTGGTATATTCTCTGCGCTACCAGGTATTTGTGTCAAAGATACACTAGGTGTACTAACCCCATGTACTTTGTTCTCTAACCCTTTTATAGTGTTTTCAAAGTTTAAAGTTTTGTTTTGTAGGGTCAACATTGTGTCCGTACAAACACCATATTTTATTTTACAATCTTCCACTTGGTGTGAAAGTTCTTGTATTTGCTCTTGATGTTGCACATTATTCCCTTTCACTTTATTTTCAAGAGAATTTATTTTCTCATCTACCTTATCAAAATTAGCTTGTGTTTTGGCAGATCTTTCGTTGATTTCTTTTATTAAGAATGTGCCTTTACTTTCACATTTCTTTTCGTTAAAGTTTATTTGTTTATTTAGAGTTGAAACTGACTGTTCTAACTTTAATTCTACTTTTGCATTTAATTCTAAAGTTTCTCTTCTTAACTCTGCGAAACCTTCGTCTATTTTTGAGTTTATTTCTATTTTATTTTGTTCTAATTTTTGATTTATACTTAAATTATTTTCTACTAATTTTCGATTATTCTCTTCAAATTTCTTGTTCATATTTCTATCGTTTTCTTCTATTCTGCTGAATAGTTTATTAAAAAGATTCTCAAGTTTTTGTTCACCAGCTACGCCACTGATGCTTTCTGCTTGTGTGCTACCATCAAGTGTTCGATCCTCTGATTCAGGTTTTTCTGACTCTGAATCAGAAGATACTGGACGATTGTCCCTGTATTGTGTGAATTGTGAACCTTCACCATTATTCTTATCTTTATCTGCCATTTTTATCTTATTCCTAACTTATAAATTAATAACTAAACTTATCTAATCAAATACTATTCCTCCTCTTTTTTTTTTTTTATCCCTTTCTAAACAAGAGAAATTGATAATTCATCAGTAAATGAAAATTGAGGTAATCTGTCTCTAACTTGGACACTGAATAATTATTCTATTTACTAATAAATAAAAAAAAATGAAACAAACTTTGTACCCATTATTTGTACAAAATAAATTATTATTTTTTTGTTTATACATTTAAAAAAACAAAAATTGCATTGCTTCACAACGTTAAATGTTATGTAAATAATTATTGACAAACGAGAAAATGAATACAATGCTCCACTATGTTAAGCAACATTAATTATATAGGTATATATATTTTTTTCTTTTAAACAATTATGAAAAATAATGCATTGCCTCTCTATTTTGGGCGTTAAATAAATACATGATTAATAAACAACAAGAAAAGGAATACATTGCCCCACTACGTTGAGCGCCATTTAATTTATGCTGTGACATATAAATATTTATTTTAAATAACAATATTGCCATATAATTTATATGCTGTAACAACATACTTTTGTGTGTATTACCACACGTAGGGTATAGTCTTTTGTACACCTTATACTCTTTAAATTATTCTTTACACACCAAGAACTTATAATTGGTTTTGTGTTTTATCTTACATTGTTTTGTCGTGTACCTTATAACTATTGTGGGTCCTGGCAATGTTTGTGGTTCCTTCTTATTTGCTGATGATTTTTCTCTTGTTCATTATAGGGAAAAAGGTAATAGTTTTGTTCAAAGAAAAAAAACTGTATGTCTATTCAACATAATCATGTATTTTTTTTTATTTTGTAATTTATGGATTCAAAAATATAGTTTCCTTTATATGCACACCTTTATGCTCTACACAAGATACATAATTGAAAAATGCTCATATCATTTATACCTAATGCCGGTTGTAATGTATGTAAATCTTTTGTTTATTTATTTATTCTATCAAACAAAATAAATATTTATCCTGCAAATGAACAAATGTAAATTTTTATTGTACATTTATGAATATACTCATCGACGTTATAATATTTATGGATAGGCTTCAATTAATTGCTTTAGACAACCATTTGCACGTGTTGTATCGAGCTCTTAATCTATGCCTTGTGAAATTCTAATTTATTATTCGCTTAATTTGAAAGAAATTAATGATGTCTAGACAATACGATGAAGAAAATGCTCATTTTCACGTAACATCTCTCCAACTGACCAACACCATTAATCCTGTTTAGTTGTAATTCCAACTATATAAATTTTAAAATAAATCTTACAGGATAAATTATTTACTTGTCTATTTTTTGTCCAACAATACATTGATTAATCATTCGCACGTAAAAATCAATGTCTGTCCAACAACTCGTATAACTTCATTTTCAAAAGAAATAATAAACTTACTTGTTATCAATAAATCTATTTTGAATGTCCATTATGAACGCTTCAAATGAATTCAAATGTATTAAATAAAATAAATTCCTGTGACTATATGTGTTAAAGAAATAATGAAAAACTACAGTATAACAATAAAAAAAAACTATTCTTTAAGAGATCTTCCTTTTGTAAGTGTTTTGAGAAGTTCACCTCTCGGAGGTGTTATCAGAAAGTCCCTTCCTCTCGGAAGTGTTATCAGAAAGTCCCTTCCTCTCGGAAGTGTTATCAGAAAGTCCGTCTTGTCGAATCTTGTCTTCCTTTTTATAGCGGCAAAAATAAACTATGTTGACCATTGCGCCCTCTAGTCCATGTTTAGGTTGGTACTGGAATACACTTTTCCCGTGAAATCGCTGCCCATATGTTGCCGCCTTGATTCACGCACACATACACATTTTGTTCTGACAGTTCACAATTCACTTAAACGTCAACATAACCTTCCAATTCAAAGGTCCCCTCTGCTTTGCACATGATTCCCAATGGTAGGTTTATTCTTGTTACTAATACCATCCTTCCTTGTACTCGTCAATGAACCTATTACCTTGTTCATTGTTCGACACATACTTTTTCTTTCCATTTATTTATGTTAGTTTTACTTTTCTTTTAGCCGGAGTTCGCCTTGGAAAAATGGGAAACACGTCGAAGATAACCATTATTCCGCACTGCCTTGTCCTTGTAGAACACGTCCGCCTCTAGTCCCTGAAGTATTGTGTTACGAACAAACCATGAACACAGATACCTTTTTATTTGTGATATCAGCTTTTAAATACAAAAATATGTCACTGCTTATTGCTTCTATGTTTTACATATTTTTATATCCTTTTTTATTAATCTAGTATTAAGCTAAGGTAAATTTTATTCTTTAATAATATCTATTTCATAAACTCTCATAACATTTTATTGCCTTATGCATATAAATTTCATTTCTTTTCATGATTTATAACCCATGCTTTTTGTGTATCTTTTCTACAAAAGAAATATATTACTTATATTTATTTTGTCTTTATTTTATATATTTCTTTATTTAATAAATTTTTATTCTACATCTTTTGTTTATATATTTATTTAATAAATTTTCTCTTGCATATTTCATCATTTACTGTTATAATAAAAATTTGACTATAAGTATGCAACTTTGTATACCTTCATGTAAGTTTTGTTGCATCGTTTTACTCAATAATATTTAAATAGGACTTTTTGTTGTTTTTATTTTTATTTCTAAGCTTAAACTAATTCTTAAATCAATCTCTAAAACTATTCTTATTTTACAAATTATGCGAGTTCACGGCAATATGTTTCATCTCAGGATCTTGAAAATAGAGGCATTTCAAATTTGCTTCCACATCAACGTTAATGTGAACGTCACATTTGTAAGTATTTCGTAAAATTAATACACATTCATCAAACTTTATTCTGTTCTGTGGTTTTCTGTTTAGATTTGTTAAGTCTTTCAAAGTCACAAGGCACCCGGATTCATTAATGATATTATTTTGTACGATTTTTTTGTTGGCGCGAGCCTGCAATGCTGCTACTGAATTAACCTTAAGCTGATTTGAAATGTTCAGTCTTTGCTGGGGTAAACTTTTAAATAAAGTTTGTGATACCGGATGAGTGTGATTTTCATTCAGTTCCTTTATCTCTAAAAATTTCCCACAAGAAGTTAATTTTAAAAACATACCGGCTGGGCACTTCTGCCTAAATGTAAATGTGTTTCTTGTTTTATTCCTAGGAATGTGCATTCGGCCACCTTTAATGCAAGCAATTCTTACATAATGGTAAATTAAGTCTTGTTTTGCTTGAGCTGCCACACTTTCAGGCTATCTTTTAGCCTGCGTCTCGATGGTTCTAGAATCTCTAATCCAGTAATCATTGAACACTTCACTTTTGTATTTCTGTAACTGCTTGTTGAAATTCATGTAACTTTCAAACTTATCGCCCACTTTCAACATTCTACAATTAGAAGAACATCGTTTTTAACAAAAAGCATAGCTACAGGGAAAAACATACCTGCGAATTTAGATAAATTAAAGAAAATTAACACTAAAAGTTAAGCCGTTCACGCGCGCAATGTGGAAAACAGAGGTTGATATGCCGGTAACAATACGTGAAGCCGGCTGCCGTCCGCAATTCTTGATGCCGTAGCCGGCACCAATATGCATACAAAACGGCGACCGGCGCCGGCTATGGAGGCACTTCCTATTATAAAACATTAGATATAAAAAAGAGATCAAGCCAATCCATGTGATACATACTTTCTTAAAATAAATATTTCGCTCTGGAGCTCTAAATAGCTAATTACATCAAACATGCAATTAAAAAAACTGATAATAAACAAATTTATGATAGAATAGAATAGAATAGAATATCTTTATTTACAATAATATTTAACAATATTAGGTATCGTCAGTAGTATAAACTGTATCAATGTATATCAAGTTTTCTTCTCATATATTCAGTGAATTCCGCAACTTAGTAGAAGCACCAGCAGCGATATGACCATCTCCCTAAACCGCGCGAATAGTACCTCCAGCCAATCGAGAGGGAGCTCGTTGAATAATTGCGCTGCTGTAGTTGATGTCCTATGTTTAGGTATCATTACCTGTTTGCTCGATCTTAGCTTATGCTGTAGACAGGCACCCTTTCTTGGCAGGTCTGCCAGTTCAGATTTAGCCCTTAGGAGCTGCCTGAATACATAACAGGAAGGAAGCGACATTATCTTGTTCTATATAAATAGAGGCCTACAGTGTGATCCACCTGTTCAATTGCTCTCAACGCCTTCTTCTGCAACACAAACAGATCAACTGCGTGACTTGATTCCCCCAGAGTTGAATCCCATGTGTCATCCGAGAGTGGAAAAGTGCGTGGTATGCCGTTATTGTAACGTCTTTGTTGCCAATATTTCTAATTCGCCTTAACGCATATACAGCAGATGAAAGTTTAGCTGTTTCCACCTCTATGTGAGATCTCCACGTGAGTCTTGTATCTAAGGTGATATCCAGTACGAATGTTAGTAACAGGTAAAATAAGGCAAAGAAATATGAATAGACGAAAGAAGACTTAGTGGAAGACAATGGCGTAAAGAGGCGGAAAAAGAGAAGAAAATTATTAGAAATGCAGTTATTACCGTTGAGCAAGAAAACATGAAAGATATGGAGAAACACAGCATTTGAAAAAATTAATCTGACAGCAAAAGTGATTCAAGATTGTCTTGCAAAAATTTAGCAGACGCCTTTAGCAGTCTTTTTTGCATTTCTTTAAGCTATAGCTGTTATTTTTGTTCAAAATCTTTGGCGTTTTTGTAATGTTATGTTTTCTCTGCTTGTTATACGTTTTGTTCGTATTTCTTTGCTTCACTACAAATTAAAAAGGTATTATTACATGTTACATATTATTACCAGGTATTGTATTAAATATGGTAGACTATGTACCTTGATACTGTGTGATAATTGAGAAACTCTGTACACAATATTTTTTCAAAATGATTGGTAATTGAATAAATAAAGAACAAAATAAGAAAAATAATATGAAACTTCAAACACCCAAGCTAATTTTATTATGTTGTTTATAAGTTTATAAGCGGTAATCTGTAACAAATAACGTATCATTACAAGTTTTATGAATAACATATGTACGTCATCTCGTATTACAAACAATTTATTTTATATTGCGTCTCTTGCTTAGCCTATCTTCGACCGCTCGAATACAAAAAGTTCCAATACAAAAAGTTAATCAAGAAGCAATTTGTAATTTGATTCCCCAGAAAGTAATTTAATTTTCTTTTTCTCCGCGAAGGAAAATAAATCAATTCCCGAAAACAACACAAACAACGTTCCTAAAATGTACCTGCTAAAATTAAAGTACTTATTGATACAACCTTCAGCAGTTGAAATTCTTGTCGTGTTTCTGTTTTGAAAACAAATAATAAATGTGAAGTTCCTTTTTATAGCATATGCAGGTACACGTATGAGTTTATATCGAATGATTTGTTTACACAAATTAATTTTAAAGTCGGTTTCTAAAGAAAAATATGAAGTTTCAATGATGTTTAAAAATAACTTATGTTATAGCGTTCTCATTTTAAAAGATGCAGTAGCTATGACCATAATCGACATTTTCTACACGAAAAAGTGCAAGGACAAAAATAATAAATATAATATGATAAGTATAGACCGGACACTATTGAAATGTTGTATTTTTAAAGAGGTTTTAATTTTATTCATATATGTAATTGGATAACAAGTGGGTGGTGACCTATAAACTAGAAAATACGTTATTATTTGTTCATTTTCTAGTTCAAGTCGAGTAAAGGAGTATTAATATTTACTAGCAATACTTTTTCAAGGTTCTCTTCTGTAAGATTTGTTCTCTTTAAATGAAGTACATCCTTGTACATAGAAAACGTCCTTTCTACATCGCAACAGGTTATAGGTGATTACTGGAAATATTCTTTCATTTCAGCGTATTTAGCAGTTAGATTTTGTATCATTGTCCCCATACACAATTGTCGCAATGTTATTAAATCTGGATTTCTATTAGAAACTGCGTCTAACTTTTGCCGAAGGCCACATCCGAAGTCGCTTGGAATACTTTTCAAATTATTAATCTAATAACAACTGATTTTTTAAATTTGGGATTTGTGTTAGTTCCATGCACTCAGAAATACTTCTGGCATCGTCATATAAACATGTAACGAAATTTTCTAAACTATCGAATTTCTCTGCATAAAAACTAGTAGTTGCCAACCATGTTCCCCATCTAGTTATTACTGGCGAGGGAGGGAGTGACAAAGATGGAAGTTTTTCCCTGTAAAGAACTACTCTAGATTGTGTTTTTCTGAAAACTTTTTTAAAAGCGAATAGAAATCTATCAACTTCTGGATAGGTGTCTCTGATACATTCATAGATTCTGTGGAGAGCATGTGCTACACATGCAGTATGCAGCATATTAATAGTCTGCCTGTTTTTAACATATATGCGGCACTGTCACTAACAAATAAAAGTTTTAGCAACTGTTTCCGTATCAAGTCTATTTATAACTTTAGATGCTATTATATATGCGTTATATGGAATAGTTGGATGTAGTACACCAGCTACAACATTTACCACACAGCGTCCTGTTATATCGGCAGTTCATAGGTACTGATTTGAAAAATGTCTTCTAATGCATTCTTCTGTTTTCGTAAAGCACTTAGAACATAATATTTGCGTAAGAGAAATGTTTTGATATGGGTTTGTAAAGTTTATTTAATGGGATATTAGACGCTATTAAAACTTCACAGAGTTCTTCGTTAAAATTGTCAGCTTCCAACAGGTCCAATGTCTGTGTATGTTTTAAAGACGCTAAGTGACGTTGTACGTGCGATTTTTGGGCATTCTCTAACGATATTTTACAAACTTTGCAATAAACTTCGGAATCACTGACAATGGACGTACAATCAGTATGACTCTTAATCCAACTCGCCAGTGTTTCACGATGCCATTCTCGACGTTCTTCCATACCATAGTAACATAAACAATGTTCTAGATCTAAATAAATGATAACTAAAAATGTATGCGTATGTTATTGAAGCTTAACGAAATCCAATGCACACTTACGTCAAGATAATTGCGAGAAGTAGATTCAATAAAACGGTATTAAACAGGAACTATTACAAAAATTACGAAGTATGTAAATAACAGTCAAAACAATGAAAAAACGAAAGCAACATAAGTATGAATAGGTATATACATACACAACTTTATTTATCTTACGAAATTTAAGGTAAATATAATAAATTTTAAAAACTGGTCTACCTATGCCGATAAAGAAAGAAATTTAGGACTAAAAATTGACTTTTTTTGTTGTCGTTTTCGCGTCATCAACAGCTGTTGCAGTTAACCATATGAATAGTAGCTATTCAGTAACTGCGTTTTGTTTACATTATTTATTTGCTCCGTCGTAATTTAAACCCGGCACGGCACGTCTGGTGTATAATGATAAGATAACGACTATAAAGATTATCATTAAAATAAACATTAAGTAACTGTGAAAATAAAATATGTCAATAGTTTAGATATTTAATTTCCACAATTATAAATTACAAATTCAATCAAATTATAAATTGATTCTTCTCATGTGTTGGTTAAAATGTAGCCGACGGTAGCAATGCTATTGAGAAAACCACATCTTCTGGCTTCTGCGGTTGCTGTTGCATATAATATTAAGATTCCGGAGTTGAAGCAGTGCCGGGCGTCTCGCTGATAACCAATACTAGATCCACTATACTAAGACATTTACAGGGCAGAGTTGGGTTGCGCTGCTTCTTAGATGATCCAAACCCGATTAGCTGCAACCATTCCCTACAACGGAGTACCTGTGACAACTTATCTGAAAGAGACTGCCTCAATCATATTTCCTGAAACAGATTACCTGAAACGTATTACCTGTAAGAGATTATTTCAAAGAGTTTCTTTCAGGTGATCTCAGAAATAGCAACAATTTACTTAGGATAGCGGACGAAGCATCGGCTGAAACGAGACGTGTTTATTAGTAGTCATGTGTGCGATTTGGATGACTACTGCTTTTACAAAGATAATCGCCGTGTATATGTATTGAAAATTTCATCTTTAAACAGCAGACGTTAATTAACACTAAATGTCACACCATTCGATTGTCTAGCGGAATGCAAAGAAGACGAAATTTCGAAAGGAACCATTACAAATATTCATAACAAGTTTAAAATAATGTTGTGATCTGAAAACTACTTTCCGTAAAAGGCAGTCATATTTTTCCAAAACATTTATGCAATTTGAAGTTACGACTCTGTGAAAACAAAAAACATATTTTGAAATTATAAATAACGCCTAACTATTATTACAATTTCCATTACGTGTTTTCAAGAATCAAAAATATGTTCCTTTAAGTCTTCCGTGCATAAGACAAATTTCGCCTTTTGTACCAAATCTTCTCAAAAAGGACTTCGTTCTTTTGTTAAAGACGACAATGCAATAACCCTTAAGACCTTTTCCTTTTTTTTCCAGCCACATACGAGCACAGGCTCAGACATTTATCTACTTTCAAATATCTTGCTCAAAGATTTAATATTTCTATTTATTTTACCGCTCTGTTCTCACATTGGTCAAGATACTAACCTTCTAACTCGCCTCCCTAAAATTTCTTAAAAGTATTGAACTGTTTTTGGTTCTCTTAATACTATCTCACTATACCCCTACTACTCAGTTACTCCATTCTCTTCGTGATATTCTTGGTCCAGTATTTAGAACTAATGGAATAGCGAGGTGTAAAAATTTGGCGCCCAACGTGGGGCAATTTATGACACTATTTAAGTAAAACCGTGTCGCTATTTTTTCTTTATTTACCTAATTTATCTTTATATTTTCCGCAACACTTTTTCAATAGAACGTTTGTCCTACTGTTGATGATTAATTTTAAAATAGTTTCATAGCATGATTCCGGAATAATATTAGACAGTAATGTTAAAATTCGTGCTTATATTGACAATTAAATACTAATATAATATTCTAGTAGTGTATTGTAGAATATATAACCGTTGATTGAAGGAATATATAAAGATGTGCCACTATATAGCACTGAGCGTAGCCAAAACAAGATCCGAGATCTATAGCAACTGCATCAGTCGTTTGGGTCCGAGATTCGAAACAGCCCGAGACAGCGATGATGTTTCTCGGCAAGGGGTTTGCGGGACGACTTAACGGAAAGACACGCAATTTTACTATAGCGTTGCGCATCTTTATATATTCCTTCAATCTACGATATAACTAATTAGAAGAACGCAAATAACAGTATCTGTACCAAAGGATAAAGCCCTGTCAATAACTTTTTTTATGTTTTTCTACAACCAGACGTTCATTTTACACCAACCTCGATTTACAAAATTCACACATTATTGGTTTCATGATTTTGTGACAGTAATAGGCTACCAAATAAGTAATATCAGTCACATCATTATGTGATTGTTAAAAATCATTTACTTCTTCATACCGTTTTCGATTACGTTTATATGCACTGAATTAGGAGTTTACGTATCTCGTAATCATTTAAACAGTATTAAACAATGAATAAATAGTAAATTATCTAGAAATGTTCTACAAGCCCACTTTTCCTAGCATATACTCCTAGCATTATATATATTATATTAATTAATCATTGAAAGACGTTGTCTCTCTGTGGTATGACTACTAGCAAAATGTCAAGTGCGAAGTACAGCCGTGGGCCGTGACGTGACAGCTCTCTGGGTTTGTACTTTAGTAAATAATGTTTTAACCAAAAAATGATTCCGAAGGAAACATTTAATAGCGTCTTTATACTTAGAAGATGAACATCCATATGAATATATGTAATTAGCCACAGTCAAACAACATATTAACATAAACATACCGTGCCTTCAAATACTTTCCTCATTAGAGACGGCCATACTTTTTTTTAATGGTTGGTGACAGTGCATAATTTTGATAGTTTGGTTATGTCAATTAAAGAATAACAAGCGCCTATAATTTGAATTTAAGTATGGCAACTGTCAGAATTTGAAATTTTTAAAAAATTAGCATGTACACCAACATTGATTACTTAACAAATTAAAAAAACGACCTATTCTAATGAGGAAAGTATTTGAAGGCACGGTATACAAATACATATTTACAAATATTGATTGAAAATTATTTGATAATTTATTACGTCCACTAATCTTCCATCGCCCTTTCCTAAGCAGTTAGTACATGTAACAATCAACGAGCTCACATGTTTGAGAAACACTTGTTCAGCTAAATATAATCTGACAATGAGCGGCTCATCGGTCACGGACTTTAAAAGCGAAACGTTTGTCCCAGACAAGTGCACGATCTAAATATAATTCTCTCTAAAGGAATAATATGAAATATTGTTATTTTATTATTGTACACAGTTGTTTGCCTCCAACTAGAAACTCATAAATTTTAGTAACTGTGTGTAATAAAATTTACTGTCATTTAATTTGTGATCGATTGTGTTTCTGTCGCAGGTTCTGTTTAATGTTTATACATAAATAACACTTAATTTTCCGACTTCTTGGCATTACCAATATAAATGTATAGAAATTATGTAAGAAAACGATAGTAAAATTGATTGTTGTAGAATCAAAAGCATTTCTTTCTTTTCAAAATGATGGTTTAGCGTCATTGCTTTGTCAAGAAATTTAAATGCTCTTTATACAGTCATATGTACACTATGGTATGCTTAACGAACTTGAACATATAAATATATATACCAGGTATGATCAGATTGAAATTTTAAATTTCGGGCGCTGTATTTAATAAATTAATTATTTTTTTCTGTGTTGACAGCACTGTTAGTTACAGACACATCACTTGACACAACTGCGACGCTTAGTTTATGTTTGGCGAACGAATAAGCGAGCGTTATTCAGTGTGTTCGGCTAATTGTTTGTGCGGCGAAATGTCGGATCATATAATTTAAAATTTGAAAAAAGAATGTTGAAATTTTGTGTTAAAAACAGGAATAAGTGCAGCCAAGCATTTAAAATGTTAAAGAAGGCTTTTGGTGATAATACTATGTCACAACCACGAGTTTATGAATGCTACAGACGCGTTAAGACAAAAGGTGGTGGCCAAGTGTGCAAGAGTGATAAAAGTATCGGAAAATTATTCCCGTTTTTATAAACAAATTACAAAACCTATTTCTTTTTTTAAAGCAGTATATGACTTAAAATGCTCTTCTAAAGAGATGCAAATTCTTTCTTTTCTTTATTTTTTTTATAATAGTTGAGATATTTTGTTTAATTTCGGTATTTAATGTTTTTTTTAATTCTGAGAAAGGGCGCATGTGAAGAAAATATTTTTAAATATTGTCGAAAAAAGAAAAAAAAATCTGATGAAAATTACCTCCCGAAACGCAAATAGTAATTTTCTCTCTTGCTTTTTTTTATGTAGTTTTTTACAGCGAACGGTCGGTTGTGGTTCTGTTCCATTATGCGTGATTATGAGACAGGAAGCGTGGAAATGTCTACGTAAATGTTTAGTGGATGGATCGTTTCATAATTTTTAAAATTATACAATAGTAAAAGAAGCAAATATGGGACAACTGTTTTGAGCTACTAAAATGGAACAGTATGACTTCACACTAATGGAATTAATTTAAATGAATTAAATAAATAGTGAAGAAAAATAAGTTTTATGATAGAAGTCCAAAAAGGCTATAGTCAGACCAATTACCGGCTTTTAAAATCCCTCGTTCGTTTCGCACTCGGGTTTACAAAACTAGTAACTATGGTATGTTTTACAAAAGTTTATTTTCAAAGCGTGTTGTATACTACGAGTAAAGAATAGAACAGGAGAGAGCATAACGTGGTGTGGAAATAGGTATTTTTTAGACGGAGTTACCCTTTTCGGTAGGTCAGTTATGTCCGGTTATGTCAAAAATGACATTTTAGTCTTTCTATAATGGTCAATTGTGTGGCTTGTGGTCGTTTTAAAACGGCAAGAACAAAGAATATTAATTTTTCTCTTCATCGGTAAGTTATTTCATTGGTATTCAACATAGGCAATAATAATTTAAAAAGAGGTATTTTAAATAAATTGTCATATATCTGACATGTCTGATTATGTGTTCAGTGTCGTAACATATATATCCAAGTCATTTAATATTTGTCATATTTTTGACGCAGATTTCATTAAAACCCGTTTATAATATATTAAAAAGAAGAAAAGAATTGAAAACATTATACCCTCACGATATTTCTTTAATTATTTTTGGACTAACAACCTATTCTAAATGATTATCGAGAACACAGGAAGTGTACATATACCCTCTACAAAATATTTATGCACGCCTAGGGTATTTATGTCCGTGTGTTACTTGTAGGTGTGTTTGTAGTGGTAATTTATCAGTTATTGCGATCGACTCTTATTAGTTATTATCATTTAAGAATGCGATGTTATGCAGTTTTTGGGTGCTCAAATTACAACCGGAAAATTAAGGGAACTAGTATACAATATTTTAGTTTCTTAAAAGATGTGGAATTGGGAAACAAATGGATAAGAGCCTGTCAGTCAAAAGATAAGTTCAATTTAAAATATAGGACTGTTCAGTGCTAACAAATAATTTTAATCCCAATTTGTTGTATTACAATTCGACATGAAGGTTCCTTTCACATTCTTACAGTGCCCGTAATTTTAATTCTTTTTTTATTTTAGCATGCATTTGTTCTATCCACCACTAGTTTTGAATTACGTCTAAAGCAGCATCTATTGAATTATGAACCAGAAAATATTCGCAAATTAAAAAACAATGCCAGTCGACACATTGTTTGCCATCCTCATCGGTAAAGACTTTGACGAAAACTACATTTCGAATAAACAACATTGACAAAAGATATCAACAAAAATTAAGGCTCCACAGAACCTGTTAAACTTTGATGGCGAGGGTGTTGGTGGAAAATTGGGGACAATCAATTGTGTGGTTCCCTTTTATTCATGCTCCTGCAGTTTTTTGGGTTTAAAATTGCCCCTGTACCTGGTGATAATAATCGTGCTTTAATGTTCGGACCGGAAGTAACACTTTTACTCTTATCGAGTAGCGATATTTTGCAAATGTGGCGCAAATTAGCGAGTAGTAATTTCTTTCGAATATCTTGCAAAGTATGCATTCTATAAAGATTTTTTAAGAGAATAGAAGTACTTATAATAGGATTTTGAATAATTTATATATAAAAAAAATTCTTAAAATTCAGCTTATTTTTCAAAGATAAAACTATTTAAAACAATTTAGAACAATTTTGTATAATATGGAACGCTCAGACGTATAAGAAGAAGGTGGCGCACCTCATTATTATGTGTGGCACTAAGTCGGAGATGGTTTCTTGTCTTAGTCGAGTATCATTATTTATTCATGTTATTTCTGTCTGTTTTATCACTACAGAACTGAACTCACAAATGCGAACACTTTAAACTGATAACTTGTACTATATCAGGTGCGTGACAGTTTTGATTCAAGACATGTGGTCACGACCGATCATCGTGATCTCGCGCGTTCGGGATGGGTAGTGGTGAGGGGTGTGAAGGGACGGAAAATTATGAAAATATGCGTTTTGCACGTTAATATTCATCGTAGAAAAACAGTAAAAACACTAAAGTACATAAAAATTAACTCTACAACGTCGCCCTTTCTCGAATTTTCTTTTTGTCTGTCTTTTTTTGGAAGTTATGAAACATATTATTGTTATAGAATAAAATATAAAAAAAGTAAAACGTTGTATAATTTCTAAATACACTTAACTATATACAGGATATTCCACGAGAGCCGTTCGTTAGAAGTTTTCGTGGTTAGAAAACACTTAGAATTCTGAAATTTTGGGTTCCAGGGTTATTCAAGATTCTCTTTCATTTTAAAATATTTTCAAGATCATACTACTTCCGGTTATACCGGAAGTCGCCATTAACTTCCTTATTTTAAATGGAACACCCGGTATATTATTTCATTTTTGGGTTCCTGAGAAAATTTCATAGTGGGTTTTCATCAGGTTTCCCTACACCTATTTTCAATTTTTTCTTAGATGTCTTGATCTTTTTGAAAATTTTGACAGATGTAGCCCTGTTTTGAGCATTGCGCCCTTTAACCAATTTCGATTGGTGGAAAGCGCTTCTGGGGTAGATGGAAGCACAGAAATGATACTTTCGAATGACATATTGACAACTGATTTATCGCATAAAGGGTATCCAAAATTTAATGACCAATTACATCATTTTAAAAGTTGAAAAAGTTCGTTTTTTCAAATGGGACACCCTGTATTTTATTGGATGGTCGGATGAAGAATTTGATTCTGCATCGATTTGCTATAACATTCCCTATACCTATTTCCAGTGGTTTTCTTGTTAATCCATATTTTTATCAAAAGGTGATCAAACTCCAAAAGTTCTACCTAGTAAGCCTTGATTTTGACAGGAATTGAAACAATGTTGATTTAATGTCAAAGCAGTATCATAGTACAGATTCGTGAGGTATCTACTTACAGTTCTAGGGATTTTGTTAACTTGCTTAAGTACAGTTTATAATGGAGAATGTTGAAGAATATTCCAATAATGATTTATTAAATTTGTTTTACACGCAGGGTGAATGTGGACGAATTTTTCGACGAACATGCAGACTATTTTCATTCGCAAGAATCGAAACTCGCTTTATAGCAACTGGAAACGTAAGGGCAACTCAAAATAACCTAAAGCCCGTAACTGATAATGTGGTGAATGTGTTGGCGTTTTTTCAAGCTTATTCGCGGAGTTTCATTTCGACATCAGCGCTGGATTTGGGTATTTCAAAAACATCAATCCACAGAATATTAAAAAAACATGGAATGCATCCTTTTTGTGAGATAACTGTTCACGGATTACGTCTTGGTGATGAGGCAAGACGTGTCAACTTTTGCGAATTTATGATTTTGAAAATGACCGAAGATCCGTGATTCTTCATCAGATTATGTGGACTGATGAATTGAAATTCAGCAGGCAAGGAATTACAAATCGCCGAAATACTCACTACTGGGCACAAGATAATCCACATGTTATTAGGGAACATAATCACCAAGACCGCTTTAGTTTCAATGTTTTTTGTTTAATTATGGACAACAGAGTGGCTTATCAAGTGTACGATGAAAATTTAAATACGGCTAGATATCTGGAGATACTGAGAGGGTTTGCTAGTGATTTTCTAAATGCCCTACCTCCACGTGATAGAGCAAACAGTTGGTTTCAGCTTGATGGTGCTCCAGCACATTCAACTATAGCTGTACACCGGCAATTGTCAATGGTGTTCGAGGATCGGTGGATTGGCCCGCGGGGACCTTGGAATTGGCCACCCAGATCACCCGATTTGACCCCCTTGGATTTTTACCTCTGGGGTCGTATAAAAGAACTTGGTACTTTAGGCCGGTACAAACTAGAGAGGAATTATTGAACCGTGTTCACCATGCGTTTACTAATATAAGTCCAAACGAACTTCGGAGATCTGTTTCGCGAGGAGTATATGACAGAGTTATTCAGTGTTTGAACCAAAATGGGGGTCATATAGAACAATTATTGTAATTTTACATTCTCTTATTATTTTTTGTCATTATGTTCCAATTTTTTGTTTTTATTTTATATTTCGTTCTAAATGTTATGTACTAATGTCATGTTCTAATTAAAGTAATTTTTTTACCGTTTCATTGATGTTTATTTGGCTTCGAAAGGCAAGCGATGTTTCGGTTTCTGCCAAAAAACCACATTAAAATAAAAAATTTGGATTCAAGAAGAAAACCACTGGAAATAGGTATAGGGAATGTTATAGCAAATCGATGCAGAATCAAATTCTGCATCCGACCATCCAATAAAATACAGGCTGTCCCATTTGAAAAAACGAGCTTTTTCAACTTTTAAAATGATGTAATTGGTCATTAAATTTTGGATACCCTGTATGCGATAAATCAGTTGTCAATATGGCATTCGAAAGTACCATTCCTGTGCTTCCATCTACCCTAGAAGCGCTTTCCACCAATCGAAATTGGTTAAAGGGCGCAATGCTCAAAACAGGGCTACATCTGTCAAAATTTTCAAAAAAATCAAGATATCTAAGAAAAAATTGAAAATAGGTATAGGGAAACCTGATGAAAACCCACTATGAAATTTTCTCAGGAATCCAAAAATGAAATAATATATACCATTTAAAATAAGGAAGTTAATGGCGACTTCCGGTATAACCGGAAGTAGTATGATCTTGAAAATATTTTAAAATGAAAGAGAATCTTGAATAACCTTGGAACCCAAAATTTCAGAATTCTAAGTTTTTCCTAACCACTAAAACTTCTAACGAACGGCTCTCGTGGAATACCCTGTATACAATCAATGAAATTCGTAATATATTGTATAGTTTTTGGAAAAAACGAGAACTAAAATCAGCGCTATCTCGCGTTTCCGAAACACATTAAATGCATTTCACCTTAAGAAAGGTCGCGATTACATTGAAGGTAACGAGAAGTCGCCCAGACATGTTCACGTGCGAGGACGCCCAGTCCTCGCACGTGAACATGTAAAGAAAATGTGGAAAAAATTTAAGCGATTGTACCTGCTAATAGAAGAATTATTATTAGGGAGGTTGCTTGCTATCCCAAGAAGTTTGTTAATTATCAGTTTAATAATAATAATTGTAGGTATACCATTTTAGTTTCTCGGTTAATAACTTAAGCTAATGCTAGACTTAAATTCAAAAACGTTCAAAAATTATCAGATAGACTTTATTAGGTAGGACTTCTTTAAACGAATTCTTATTTTTCGTTCTTTTATTATGTTTGTAATCATAGCTTGACACCCTGAATACACTATTTGTTTTAAAATGTAAAGAGAAGATGGAAGCGATGTGAAACTTGAAAAATAGAAACTCCTTTTATAAAGAAGTTTGGTATTTTAATAAAAATATACTTGTTGGCAGTATTTATACCGCGTGTAATCCACGATTAAATTCCTCCATTACTTAATATTAAATTATAAATTATTCAATGCTGTACGGCAGAAATCTCACCCCCATTTTCGCTGCCGTCATCCTCCATAAAAAAGTTAAAAGTAAAATTCTTTAGAAAAACATTCTATTGCGAGAGCGGGCGCCAAGACGAATTGTTAAATCGGAAGGAGTAACAAGATGTAAGTTAACAATAAGGAACGTGTTATGCGCATTAGACAGAGACGGCGCGTGCAAAATTGTTCCTCAAGTAGAGAACTAGAACACCCCTCCCCCGCACCTTTCAGCCAACGCTGATTTGAATTAAAGAAAGCCAGTCGTAAATCCGTCATCTGTCACGGCTTTATAATTCAGAGTTGTCAAATATGCGTGCGTCCCGTGAGAGATGATACTAGAATCCATTTGTTCCGGTTGTCGACGTCATGATGAACTGCATACTAACACATTCATACGCATACATAACGTACATACATACATAGATCGTACATACGTACACAATACACGGGTAGAAACAGATAGACATTATGATGTAGATACATATGTATGTAGTTACCCGTCCCATATATTCAAATAGAGAGGTTGTGTTCTATACATATTGCTGTAGACTCAATAATTTGAATAATTTAAATAAATAATAATTTTTATGATAAAATTATTAGTCTTAATCATAAGGTTATGCTGATGAGGAACTAATCAGCATAATATTCTAAAATTTCTTATGAGTTCTTGCAGTGATTTTAGCTTCTTCGTTTTCTGGTATACCTACCTCTTATTCAGTTTTGAAAAATATCAATCATAAATAGCATTGTTATACTGTGTATATAGCAATTTTTATTTTATAGGTAATGAAAAGAAAAACATTTCTACCCATCTTTGGGTTATAATGTTTGTGTAAAGCTCATATATTTATAATGATCGTCATAAAATAATTATCATGTTCTTTTAAAAACAAGAAAAACCCTGATTCTTGATAAGTAATTTGTTAATATATAGCTGATTCTATTTTACCAAAAACATACATTTTCACAAAGTGCCTTGGTAATCTAGAACTTTGCAATCGTGAATGCTCGGAAATTGGCCTATACTAATCACTAGCTGCAGACATTCGCACGTAATACCGCTAGCGTCTTAATACCTGCCCATCAAAAATATTCCCATTTTATTCGTATTTATTTGGTTTGTAATTTTAAATCAAAATGATAAAGTATAATAATTAATGATGCCTAATGATTTACTGAAAGCAAATATTCGCACATAGTACTCTCAGCGCATCCAACGCCATTAACAGAAGAGATTTCATCACGGGCGCTTCGATACGTTCAATGCCAACTTAAAAATTAGTTGAGAAGAGGTGCGCTGCGGATGGCTGATAGTCAATTGTTTCGGTATAAATATTCGAAAACAGGAATAGACTTGAATAGAGATTGAATTTAAATTTCGAAGTATTAAGACGCGAATTTTAAAAGAGAATAAAAATTTTGGGGATAGCAAAAGTGAATGTAGGGTTTATACACTACATTTCGACTCACGATTAGTTTATTTGTATTAAGATTTAGGATTTAATTTTTATTTAGTTTTCTTTTAAAAATAATTTTCTTTGAATAATTTTTTTTCATATTACTGTTTATTTAAAATGGAGGATATGCATAAGGCAGAATTTGAAAAGATGAATGATGAAATGAAGTAAGTTAAGAAATAAATAATTCAATTTCGGAGATAATTGGTGGTGCTGTGCGTTTCTAAAAAGTACTACGTGAAAATGTTTGCTTTTTAGTAAGACGTTGAGCATTATTAATTTGGACAAATATTATCGTGTTTAGTAATAATAATTCATTAATCTATAATAACAACGAAGGGATAATTAATGGTGTTGGATACTCTGAGAGTACTACGTGTGAATGTTTACTCTCAGTACATTATTAGGCATCATCAATTATTGTATTAAAATTTTTTTTTTGATTTAAAATTGTCAAAGCAAATAATATACAGGGTGAGTCATTAGCAGCCACTTCTTCGATTGCTCTTTTGTGTTTTAAATAAAAGAAAAAGCAATTAGTGGAGGATCCATGGTTGCTTGTGGCGCATATTGTAAAAATACTTTAAGCTCTGGCGCACTTCCAGTTTCACCGGAAATGCACGGAACTTAATTTTTTGAAATGACTCACCCTATATATTTTTGGATTTTCTTGCACTGCTTTAATTTGCCTGTTCAACTGTTCTTCTTTTTCAAAATTGAGCCAATAGTTTTTGAGTTATTAATTTTTTTTTGATAATATTTGACCGAAACACGTGTTCAGAAAAAAATCATTTTCACATTGTTTTTAAAAATAAAAACGTTGACTTTGGTGGTGCTTGTAGTAAAGAAAATTCTGCATCATTTGGTAAAGTTGCACTCGACAATACCTCAAGGAACTTTGTTTTTTCAAAGCCTACTTCCTGAAATTTTCACATACGAAAAACTTGTTTTTTTTAAATGGAACACCCAGTATTTTATTGAGTCATTTTGTTCCTTTTCTTATTCTCTTTCATTTTTGTTAACAATGTCCTATACCTATCTTTTCTGATTTTTGAGATAATCAGTATACGAGCAATTAGCTGTCAATGAAAGAACTATGGGCACTGTTCTCTGCACCCAAATATTGGTCCAATAAAGGCTGGAATGTGGCTGACTGCCCGAGTCAACTGTTAAAGAAAGTCGATATACATTTATGTCAAACTTATAAAAGCATCGCTATTAGTTATGATCCAAATGAATTATTCTTATGAAGAGTTAATAGATATGATTGACATTTTGGGTGAATCTGAAAGAAACTCTTTGCTAGCATCCAGACTTTATGCACAGCGATCCCTGGTAGAAGTCAACCGAAGCCAGAAACCTTCGAAATTATAAAGTGGACGGTTTGAGTGAACAGAAAGCATAGAATATGAAAGAAAGAGCGGAAAAAGCAATAACTGGTGAGGATAAGACGCTTATGGTACTTGCGAGTGTAGTTGAACACCCCCATACTAGTATTACGAAAATTAGTCGGCAGTTAGATGTAAGTCAAATTTGATAATCCAGAATAATTAGGAAATACGAAATTCACCCGTAGCATATTCATACACAGGGTTAGATGTAAGAAAGTTTCAGAATCGCTTACATTTTTGTCAATTAGTAGCAGATAAATTATCCTGGCTTTCTCAATTTTTTGTTGTTTACCAACGAAACCTTCTATTCAAGTAAATACGTTCATCGTCACAATTTCCGTTATTATAACACATAAAATCCCCCACTTTATCAAACCTGTAAACTTTCAAAATCGTTGGTCATTAAAACTGTGGGGAGGAATAGTGAGTAGTTACATAATTGGACCATATTTCTTTGATGAAACTGTTAATGGAGGAGAGTATCTTCGCTATCTACGAACGGATTTTCAAAACTTTTTGAAGACATCTTCAAATATGTCAGTAACCTTTATTTTATTTCGATGTTAACCAACAGTGTTAAAAATTAAATACTGCAACTGGACATTGCCGGAATTAAAAAATTGAAATGCGATGCTCTTCATTCTATAAAATTATTACTTTTGGGATAGTTGGATATAACATTTACTTTGTTTAACAGTTGACTAAGGAAGTCGGGCGCCATCCCTGCCTTCCATTGGTTGAACGAATATTTTGGTGCATAGAACAACAGCGCTCGTAGTTCTTTAATTAACCGCTAATTGCTCCTCAGGTGATTATCTCAGAAATTACAAAAGATATGTATAGGACATTGTTAACAAAAATGAAAAATAATATAAAAAGGAACATAATGCCTCAATAAAATACTGGGTGTTCTATTTAAATAAATTAAGTTTTTGATATGTGAAAATTTCAGGAAGTAGGCTTTGAGAAAACAAAGTTTATTGAGGTATTGTCGAGTGCTACTTTACCAAATGATGCAGAATTTTCTTGGCTACAAGCACCACCAAAGTTAATGTTTTTGCTTTTAAAAACAATGTGAAAATGATTTTTTTCTGAACATGTGTTTTGGTCAAAAAAAATTAATAACTCAAAAACTATTGGTTCAATTTTGAAAATGAGAAAACAGTTGAACACACAATTTAAAGCAGTACAAGCAAATCCAAAAATATATAGGGTGAGTCATTTAAAAAAAAATAAGTTTCGTGCATTTCCGGTGAAACCGGAAGTGCACCAGAGCTTAAAGTATTTTTACAATATGCGCTACAAGCAACCATGGATCCTCCACTAATTGCTTTTTCTTTTGTTTAAAACACAAAAGAGCAATCGAAGAAGCGGCTACTAATGACTCACCCTGTATATAGAAGGGGAATGTTTTTGGTGAGCAAGTATTAAGACGCTAGCGGTAGTAGGTGCAAATGTTTGCAGCTAGTGATTAATATAGGCCAATTTCCGAGCATTCACCATTACAAAATTCTAGATTACCAAGGCACTACGTGAAAATGTATGTTTTTGGTAAAATAGAATCAGCTTCGACAAGTCGATTCTTATTTTCCGATTATATATGAAGACAATTCACAGCGCTTCTCTCCTTAAATTAAATTTTAAGTTGGCATCGATTTCTTGAAATACCCATAGTGAAATCCCTCTTGTTCATTTTCTTCAAGTTACCGCATCTACCCAATACGCAGACCTTGTCTTTGACAGTTCATACACAAAAATGTCAGCACTAAAAGTTTTAAAGAAGAGAAGAGATAGTGAAGTTAATAATAGAGCAAAGACTCCGATGGTATGGCCACATAAGAAGGATGGAAAACAACAGCGAAGTAACAACAGTCACGACATGGAGCCAAGCATAAGTAGAGAGAAGCAGGTGGGAAGATTTGGTGATAGACGATATTAAGAAACTGAAGATACGGGGTTGGAGGAGTATTGTCCAGGACCGAAAAGCATGGCGGAGGAAGCAAAGAGACTATTAGAACTCAAACGAGAACGGCAACAATTCCTAATCACATAATAGGACGAGATCGATTAAAAGCCTGATTTCCGGTTTTGTTTATGTCAACCTGCTCAATTCACCATTGACTATGGTGAATTGAGCAGGTTGACAGTTCATACACAAAAATGTCAGCACTAAAAGTTTTAAAGAAGAGAAGAGATAATAATAGAGCAAAGACTCCGATGGTATGGCCACATAAGAAGGATGGAAAACAACAGCGAAGTAACAACAGTCACGACATGGAGCCAAGCACAAGTAGAGAGAAGCAGGTGGGAAGATTTGGTGATAGACGATATTAAGAAACTGAAGATACGGGGTTGGAGGAGTATTGTCCAGGACCGAGAAGCATGGCGGAGGAAGCAAAGAGACTATTAGAACGGCAACAATTCCTAATCACATAATAGGACGAGATAGATTAAAAGCCTGATTTCCGGTTTTGTTTAGGTCAACCTGCTCAATTCACCATAGTCAATGTTTTTTGTTACTTTTCAATAATTAATAATAGTAGACGGAGTAAAACACAATTTACAACAAATCCAGTATATTAAAACAACTTATTACATGTTTCGCTATCACTGTAACTTCGTCGAATATTCAATTACCATTAAACTATATATTTTCCCAAAATCAGGTGTTCAGATCTTACACTGTCTAGGATACTGTGGGGAATTTCTGTAATTTACTTTAATGACTTTTTATTAACTATTTTATGTTAAAAGGATTTTCTAACAATAGCTTTAACATGGTTTATGATCTTAAGGTCTGTTATAGGTATTTATTTATTGTGGGTTTGGATTTTCACAATACATATTCAAAAGAGGTGAATTATTAACATCTAATTGTTCATTGAGTAATATGTCTGAATTTTTAAGTTTGTTTATTTCAAGAGAGTCTAGTAAGTTAAATCGGAAGCCTTTTGCTTCTGAATATAAAATTTCAAAATTACTATTAAATTTGTAGTTATTTTCCAACAGGTGACATGCTTTTCAATAACTTTACTAATTGCATTATTAAGGTACATGTTTTGTAAGGATCAAAGCTATGATTTAAGGTTGACTTAAATACAAACATGTATTTCTTGGTAAGTCATAGAAAATTCTGAAACAACGCACGAATGCTAACAACGTCCAACTCCTAGTGATAATTAATAATAATTTTCACTTTTACTTGAGGACCACCCACATAAACGACTATATTAGACATTCGGCCCGATTCTATAAGAAAGCTATTATTAAAGTCATTATCTTGATAACATTACTGAAAGTAAAATTTTAATCACCGTCATAATAACTTTTTCAAAATATGCTATTCTATAAGTTACGAGGTAATAACGGTAAATAAAAGTTGACGTTGTAATAACCTTTAGTATTATTAGATCAAATGTATTTACTGAAGTTTCATGATAGTACAGATTTTATTTATTATCCTGATTTCATTTTAAAATTAAGTTTCGTTGTTGGTGAGCATTATTTCTCGCTCGGCACCATGCAAATCGATTTGAAAATAATCAGAGGAACCAGAGTGACATAAGACCAGGACTTAAGTTGATTTTCTATTCATTGAACAAAATAGATGGTTATTAACCTTAAATAACAATCATTAAAAACAAGCTATGGGATAAAGTTGGACTTTAATTGAATAATATGCAAAACCCCAAAAGACAAGAGAGCGCTTTTTTGTTGAATGGAAGTCTCGGACGCGGAAAAAAGCCCGCGACCAACAACGATAAAAACCACTGGGGGAGAACAAAATAAAGCAAAACCCCTAACGGATGTCGAAGAAAAGCTATTTCACATATTAGTATGGGATGTTCTAGTATGGCTGAAGAGGCGGAAGCAGAAATTCAAACAATTATTTTAAATGTAATTTCTGACAATGCTCAGAAGAAGTGAACATTCAACCTGCAGAGCATGTTGTAAATATCCATGATCTCAAGAAGTGAATTTTCTCAAAACCGTATTTATATCTCCTTGTTATAATTATTCACATTATAATTATTTATATTTTAAGAAAATATAGAAGAGGGAAGATATAAAAATCAGACAAATACGAAAAATTATACATGAATCGACTTAAAATTATGCAGCATGGTCAAACAAGGTAAGTAATGCCATAACTCATTTTGCTGATACCATGTAAGTGTTGGCTAAAGCAATTAATAATTATTTTAAGACTCTCATAATGCACAACATAAACAAGGAATACAATTTTATGATTCACAAATAGCTGTCGTTATGCTCTAATAACAAGAAATTTATGGTGATTAGAAATAGTGACGTTTTTAGAATTTGGTGACTAACACTTTAGTAACCGCATTCATACACACTCGCAAAAGTTGCTAGTTATTGTCGTAATTACTGACCTTGAATATTAACCACCTAAATGGGTGATGAATTCTGAAACACTTTCTTACATTTTACTCTTACTACTCAATTTCCACCTATACGTCCAATTTTTAAATATATGCAGGTTTCTTACAAGAACTATCCAATTAAAAAACTTTAAACAACTCATTAATCTTTTCAATATTTATTTTATGTAATACTAAAATTTCTTATTTCTTATTGATTATGTAGATTGCCTTAAAGTAATTGTAAATCTTAATATGTATACCGGAGCATGTAAATATAATGGCATCTCGGTTTCACTGCATGAACCATGCGCAACGTAACACATCCAGTTTCTATAATCTATTAGTGCGAATGAGTGAATGACGTGAAAGCAAAGTTTTAAGTTCGATAATTCAGTTTTCGAAGCTGAAATCCCGTGCCTACGAACCCGACGCGTAACGAAGTGAAAAAGTTACACCACGACTGCGAAACAGGTAAAAGGCAAGGGAAAACAAAAAGTCGACTGTACTGCTACGACTTACGTTCGGTGTTCTGGTTAAAAGTTAAAGCGTCAAACAAAACCTGTGTTCGTGAAAACTTCTTTGTATGTTCAATATTTGTATTTTTAAACGGCGCTTTTTTGCTCGCTTTTTATAAAAGAGGGTAAGCTGCTGCTGGTAGTGCTGGTGCTGCTGTTGTTAACTCTGTCGTCGTGGAGTTCGTGAAAGGTTCTGGAAAATTGTCGGCGATTTTGAAAAATATAAAGAGCGCACTGGCTTAATTAAAAATTCAAAGACCACTAAAATCATTGACAAAAAAAACTGCCTCTACAAACACACATATGCTTTGTGCAAATTGCTTTACGGCTTTGTAGGAAAAGAAGTCTGGAATGCATTTTAGGACGGCAATACCATAAATTCCTTATTTATTAAATACATTTATTAAGGGATAATTAGATGTGTTTTTATTTTTTATATAATGTTCGCCTGACGATAAGGAACACTACGCTTTATTTGCTGTGTTTAAATAAAATTTTACTTTTCTAGTTAGTAATCGAAAAACTATTCCTAAATCCAATTAAAAATTAAATCTACTATATATCTTGTCAATTGACCGACACTTTACAAAATTGTTTTGTTGGCTCGAAAAATGCATTAAATGTATTAAAAAAATTGTGTTAAAAAAACTGTTTAATGACTATATGGTTTTAACTTGTAGTAAATATAAATGATTTTTCTTAAATAAGAAATAAGTTAAATATATCCTGTGATTATTGAAGTTTGGAACATATACCTCGCAAATTCCCTTTTATTTACCGTTGATTATATTATCTGGAGAGAGGTATTCTTCAAGATGAATTGTTATCACGTTTTAACATGTTGACCAATAGCAAACGAAGGGATTTTTGTAGAAAAATCTTCAAGCAAGTGTTTAAAGAAATGTATTGATTTTCCTGCTTTACATAACCAGATGGCTTTTCTTATTACGCGATTAAACTCCTGACATGTCATTATCATTACAAGATCCACTGTAATGATAAAGGGACATCAGCACATACTGTAGCTGTCATGTGCAACAGGCAATTGGGGTATTTGTTTGTATAGCAAAATTTTATTATCGAACCGAAGAGAAAAACTTTGTTATATTTTGATTTATATTGGACCATAATCGTATAATTATATTACAATTTTAATTGATTTTCTATTTAGTGTATAAGACATTTTTGTTTAATTTATATCTAATATTTATGTACTATTATCTTTTGGTTAAATGGACACAGCTAATACAAAATCCATTATATAATGTCTTGTAATTAGGCTATTTCTGTTGGATAATACGTAATTTATTATTAAAATACAACAACCTGTACAAACAACAATAATTTTTTGTATTCACGCCTGTAAAGTGACATTTGGCGCATTCATCGCTCGACCAGCAAGGAGTATTTCCCGGTCGAAACGACTGTAAAAATTGCTAAAAACGCTGGCTCTTTGGGACATTAATAAAAAACTTGATAGTAATAAAATTTAGTCTATAATATACTACTTCCTTCGACTATTCTTCACTAAAAGTTGGGGAAATAGGAGTAATAATTAAAACTTCTTCGAATAAATTTGTTGACTCCATCTATTTGACTATTTCTCAAGTAACATTCACATTGACAGTTAATCGTAGTCAACCCAAAAAGCGATAAATTCACCATAAATATACGAATAAAAACCTCATAAGCAAGAATATAATACCTTAAACTAAATTTAAATGTGAGTAATAGGTACGTACAAGAAATGCTTAAATTAATTAGGTCATCTATTTTAGGTTAGGTATGATACTAATCACTTTAATCAATAATATTTTTTTACTTTAATGCTCGTAGAAAAAATATTGTACAAACCACTTGCGTAAAGACATCCTCCACGCATTAGCGCAATTAAAAGCACTCGCTTCCTTCGGTCGCTCGTGCTTCAAAGTGCGCTCATGCGGGAAAATAGTCTTCCCACACTTGGTTCGTAAATAAGTATTACAAACAGTCGAAAACGTGTGTCTTTTATTTAGTGTCTAGCAACTGAAATGTAGTGGCATAATATTTTTTTTATTTGAAAGGGCAAAGAAAGTATAGACAAGACTGATTCGTTTATAATCTGTGATATACTTCCAGATGCCGAGCATATCACCGATAATACACGAATCAGTCTTGTCTATGTAATTGCCCCGCCAAAACTCACCAGCCGCCACTGGTAAAAATGTTGGTGTTGGGAGATTACGCCCTTTACAAACATCAGATGAGTTCGGAACCGTGAAAAAATCAGTGCCCGGGGAATGTAGTTTCCAGCGACACTGAAGCAAATTTCAACGATCACCAGAGTTCCCCTCTTTTATTTTTTTTTTATTAATCTACAGTTTGTTAAAATAGTTGTTAGTTACGTAAAAAATATTTTAAAATTACTTTTATAATAAAACCTCATTATTGAGTTAACTCAATTGGTAAGGCAAAGTGACAAAGTATCAATGTAAGCTTTTCATACATTCCTTTTGTAATGTCTCTAATGTCTCTGAAGTTAACGGAGCAAAAATTCATTTGCGTTTAGTGGCAAATCGCGTTGCTATAAGCATTCTTATAGAAATATACATAAATTATACACATAAATTAATTATTATATAGGTATTACAGATTATAATCACAAATAGAATTTGCAAAGAGTTATTGAAATAATGTCTCTGAAGTTAACAGAGCAAAAATTCATTTGCGTTTAGTGGCAAATCGCGTTGCTATAAGCATTTTTATAGAAATATACATAAATTATACACATAAATTAATTATTATATAGGTATTACAGATTATAATCACAAATAGAATTTGCAAAGAGTTATTGAAATAATTTAAGAGAGAGAGAGAGAGAGAGAGAGAGAGAGCGCGAGAGAGAGAGAGAGAGAGAATTACATTTTAAATTTTATCCAGAATTATTGAATTACCATCTCATTTTGAACAATTCAGACAGACATTGCTAAACTGTTTTCATCACTTTGTCAGTGATTAGATAAAACCTGGTTCATTGAGTTGGAATTTTTTGAAAATTCTGCAATAGCAGTCAGATTTATAGATTTTGTACCATTTGACAGTTATGAATTAAATCATGACAAGTTTGCTAAAGAAAACTCCTGAATTACTGGTCAGTATGTTGGTCAATATGGTTGGTATAGAATGCCATAAAAAGTTTTACTACTGGTAGGTTATCTGGAGGAGCACAAGGAGCACGCAACAAAATATATGAGATTTCGTAAACATGATACAAGAAGAAACGTCAAAATAAACAAAACCAGATGTCTTCCACATATGCTTAATTTAGCATAAGGTTTTGTAATTTCCTATTTCAATCCCCGGATATTAATGAAAGATAACTCCCACAAAATGCATTTCAATTAGTCAAATCTGAAATTAAGGCCAGTGAAAATAGAAAAAAAGAAGAACAAGAAACAGAAAAACAAGAGGAAGATTACAACAACAAAGAAGAGAAAGAGTTTAATTTTTTAAATAGAATCAATTTTAGCTGTGTATTTCTCAGATTGCTTGTACTGATTGTAGCAATTAGTAAAATTTGCTCCAGAAACAACGTGCTTGATAAACAATGATCAAGAGTAATCGAGAGTATTCCGAAAGAAGATATTAAGAGACTTAGGACCCAAAACCGTAACAGAAAACAAATACTAAAGGCTAATGAACGTTGAACATAATGAAGGGAAAAGATAGATAACAAGTTCATGGAACTCGAAGGCTTCTCTCGACATAATTCAGTTGATCCATGAGCGGTTCTCGAATCACCTCATTTCGCGTAATGCTGACCATAAATGGCCACCAAGGTCATGTGACTTAACTCCTTGTGACTTTTTTCTTTGGGGATTCTCTTACATCAATGGTGTATGTCAAAAACCCCGAAATATTCGTGACTTAAATGAGGAAATCCGACAGGTTGTCGGCGAAATATGGACACTTGTCGAGCAGTCATAGCGAATTTCGCGGACAGAGTTTTTGCATACCAGCGCAGTAGTATGTATGCTTTCTATAGTTTTCTTTTAATTTTATTCTTAGTAACAGATTAATTAACTTTTTACATGTATTTTTATATACTAATGGTCGCCCAGTGGCCAAAATTCGACCTTTTCATTGAATTAATTTGATGTATTTGTAACACATACATAACTTTTACCTTTCTGCACTCCTTCTCCATTTGAACTTTAACAATGCCAAATCTCATACACCTTTGTGCGCGCAATTTGCTTACAAAGTGGTACAAAGTTTTCTTAAAGTATTAATATATAGACACCCACAGGTGCCACTACTTCCATCGAAGTATGCGGATACCATAATTTCATATATTTTATGCTATTTCCACAGTTTGGATTTTAAAAAACGACGTTTTGGTAGACATTTCTTCTGCAGAGTAGTTGTGAAGAGCTGTTTCTTTCTTTAAATTTTTGAATTTGCGAAACACTTATGACACTTTTGAACCTCACATTTGACATTTTTATATGTCAATTGACATTTAAGTGTCAAATATATGGATGTTTTATTTTATTTTAATTGATGTATTAGTAATACGTAGGTACTATATACTCGTATAAATTCATTAGAGACATTCTCTACCCTGTGCGAATGTTAGAGTACAGTCTGTGTTTGACATTGACACATTTTGTATTTCAGCCCAAGAGTTTTTTTCTTCACGTATTAATATATAGATTATTTGTGCTTTAATGTACTGATGTTTGTGTTTATTGCTTTTGGGTTACATTTTGAAGAAAATTCTAGCTGGTCAAAATAATTTTGTCCAGCTAAAGTCGCAATTTCTCTTTTTCCCAACTCCCTCTTGGTTTTATTAGAATGTGTTTCCATCTAAATCTTTAATGTTCCGATAGAGTTAAGTGTATTATTTCAATTCCAACATACGATGTTAAAACATTAAATAATGATATGCTTTTCTAAACATACTTACACTCACTACTAATTCTAAACAAATAAAATTCACAAATGAACTTAAATTATTTAATCAGTTCATACTAATTCTAAACGACTTAACACAGGCTCGAATTTGAGTTCGTTTATATAAATTTAATTTCCTCAGAAATGCTTTCTTGGATTTGCAGTTCCTCTTCCCTTCATCTTTTTTTATTTTACATCATGTCTATGCTGGATCGTAGAAACGTTCCCGGATTATTACTACTAAGATCCGGGGTAATTTCAGGTTTTATGAGAGAGATAAAATTTGTAACGATTATCGCCCGTTTTGAACTTGACTGCCTGCTCTTCTAGTTACAGCTTCTACATCCTTCACTAATCTATAAAAATGAATGGTAAAGTGTAATATGCGATTACCAAAGGAGACCATGTTATATCATTACAGGCCGGTTAATTAAAAGAAAGTCAAGTGGTAAGTTAAACACGAAAAACAAATATTTGTTATTGATTTCTTTCCGCGTCTAATGCCGTCCAATTTGTTTTTCCTTGAACTTCATTTACGTTTAAGTGTTCCATCGACAAATTTATCACGACAAAAAAAAACTAAATCGTCGCATCTTTAATCTAGGCGAAGCAAAAAAAAAAACGAGAAAGAGTTCCGAGTTTCAGAAAATACTAACGTGACAGTTTGAATTGATGAATCTCGGCTGAACGTATACGTATGTATATTAGGTGGTTTAACGAATGAATGGTGGAAAGAATTACGTGATTGTATCAAAAATATGACATCAGAAAGGAATGAGTTAATAACGCATGTGTATGTATGTCCAATGTCTATTTATATTCATGTAATATGGATTAAAACGACGAAAACATGTTCATTGCAGGTTTATTTTAATTTCCAGAATAGATCAATCAATTTTAACATACAGATTTAGTAATAATAATCATAATAGTAATAATGCTTTATGATGTACGTTTTTAAAACAAAAACATTAGCAGAGTCAAAAACTAGTAAACAAAAAGTAAACAATAACAGAATTATAATTACTTAACACTTGTAGCATGATACCTATTTGTAAGATAGGACATGAAGAGTTCCAGTGCAATCCCATGTTATTTATTTAACAGGATGTCCTGATCAAGAACGTCGAGAGCCCGAGATAAGTCGAAAAATTAACCCAAAACCCAAAGTCTGCCATCTAATGAGCCATACTAGGAGATATGAGAAAATAACGAGATTTTTTATCAACAACTATCCTTCAATGTACTTTCCATTTTACTTAGAAAACTTCAACAACTATCCTTCAATGTATTCTCCATTCTGTGCAGTACACTTGCCCCATCGTTTTGTCCACTTGTCATAAACATCGGGGAAATCATTTTTTGAGAGTCTATTTATTATACCCATGACTGCGTTGTTGTGCTCTAAATTCGACCCAAATTTTTGAACTACCAATTCCTTTTTGACTTCATGAAACAAATGGAAGTCACATGGAACAAAGTCACGTGAGTAGGGAGGGTAAACCATAGTTTCCACCCCCAATTCTTGAAGTGTTCCTTGACAAATTGCTGATCTGTGGGTCAGAGCACTGTCGTGATGCAGGATCCTACCGATGTCTTGATACAGCGGTCGTTTTTTCTTTAATTTTGCCTTCAGGGTTCCTCAAAGTGAATTAGAACAGTACTCCCCAGTTACTATGTTTTCTAGTTACAATGTGGTCATAAATAACGCCCCATTTATCAAAAAAATTAAATGCATCACTTTACCAGCGCTTTTCACATTTCTTTCCTTCTGTGGTCTTTGACTGCCATTTCTGCATCCATTACATATATTGAGACTTTAATTCAAGGTCGTAATGATAAAACCAACTCTCGTTACATGTAACCTCATTGTTTGAAAACTGTGGATTATGTTGCAGTTACTTTTTCCCCTGCTGACAAATTGTCACTCGACTGGCTTTTTGTTCATCGGCTATCACTTTTGGAATCCATCTTGCCGAGATCTTCCGGTACCCTAATCTTCATGAATAATATGGAACCATAAAACAAAATAAAGAAAAACAATGTCAAAAATTCGATATATACCAATCGACGGCCATTTTGGATCAAGTCGTTAATTTCTGCAATTTTTGAATCAATCCGTGCATTTGATGGTCGTCCGCGTCGAGGTTCATCTTTCACTGATTTGCAACCATCTTTGAATTTCTTATGCCACTCGAACACTCTACATCGTGATAAACTATCATCTGGGTATGCAGTTTTAATCATTTCTGTAGCTACAAACACATCTTAACACATACATAGTTGCATTGTTATTATTTATATGATTACATTAATTGAACAGTTTATGATAGACCTAAACTTTTAATGGAACTGCGTAAGTAATACCGATTCTCCTATGCTTATTGTTTAACTTTTCATTCATACATATTTGATTTACATTCTATATTTGTCAATGTTTTCTAAATGGCAACCAGTTGTCATATTGTTATTACTTTTGCTCATCATTTTGCTACTACTACCAAGAAGATATTCATTTTTTCAATACATTTGTATATTTCGCAAAGAATTTTAATATATTATATATATGTATATAATGAAGAAAAGAAATATTGCGGATCATGAAATAATTAAGTACAGAATTTGATGGGGTAACTCCGCTGAAAATGCAACTGCGGACACGTGTTTCGAACTACTTGGTTCTCGTCAGCGCAGTGTAGCCAAGGAATAGGATGGGATAATCTTGGAGCTGAAAAACCTCAATCAGAGACATACACAGGGGACAGCCTACCGATTGAGGCTACAGCTAGAGTGTCCTCGATATTGGGGATGAATCTAACGTTGCCGCGAGGTAGACATTGTCCACCTGCGCGCCATCTGAAACCCACAGTATAAGAATGAAGAAAAGAAATATTGCGGATCATGGAAGAATTAAGTACAGAATTTAATGGGGTAACTCCGCTGAAAATGCAACTGCGGACACGTGTTTCGAACTACTTGGTTCTCGTCAGCGCAGTGTAGCCAAGAAATAGGATGGGATAACCTTGGAGCAGAAAAACATCAATCCGAGACATACACAGGGGATAGCCTACCAATTGAGGCTTCAGCTAGAGTGTCCTCGATTCCTCGATATTGAGGATGAAGCTCCAAGGTTATCCCATCCTATTCCTTGGCTACACTGCGCTGACGAGAATTAAGTAGTTCGAAACACGTGTTCGCAGTTGCATTTTCAGCGGAGTTACCCCATTAAATTCTGTACTTAATTATTCCATGATCCGCAATATTTCTTTTCTTCATTCTTATCCTGTGGGTTTCAGAGGGCGCGCAGGTGGACAATGTCTACCTCGCGGCGACGTTAGATTCATCCTCAATATCGAGGACACTCTAGCTGAAGCCTCAATTGGTAGGCTGTCCCCTGTGTATGTCTCTGATTGATGTTTTTCAGCTCCAAGGTTATCCCATCCTATTCCTTGGCTACACTGCGCTGACGAGAACCAAGTAGTTCGAAACACGTGTCCGCAGTTGCATTTTCAGCGGAGTTACCCCATTAAATTCTGTACTTAATTATTCCATGATCCGCAATATTTCTTTTCTTCATTCTTATCCTGTGGGTTTCAGATGGCGCGCTGGTGGACAATGTCTACCTCGCGGCGACGTTAGATTCATCCTCAATATCGAGGACACTCTAGCTGAATCCTCAATTGGTAGGCTGTCCCCTGTGTATGTCTCTGATTGATGTTTTTCAGTTCCAAGGTTATCAAATCCTATTCCTTGCCTACACTGCGCTGACGAGAACCAAGTAGTTCGAAACACGTGTCCGCAGTTGCATTTTCAGTGGAGTTACCCCATTAAATTCTGTACTTAATTATATGTATATAATATGGACAAAATTTATAATATAAATAATATACAGGGTTAGTTAAAAGTATGGAGACGGCGATTTATTGTCGTTAATATTCATTTTAGAGAATTATGTTCAATATAAAAGTTTGTTAGGATATTTTGATCTACATTTGAAAATATTTGATTTTTTTTTCTTCAATTGTTTTTTAGTTACGCCTGTCCGCGCAGTTTTTTTAAATGGAAACTAGTAAATTTTACTCTATCGTTCGATAGAGAATTTTTTTCTCTTTACAATAATATTTTTGTTTTTTTAAAATTCATTTTAATAATTTTTTTATAAGAAAAGGCCGGTTCAAGTGTTTCACAGATGTTCGGTACATCGCAGATAGACAGAAGCGATGCGATAAACAAACTTGAGCGACATAATTTTATCAGTGGTTATTGTGTACGTCAAATCTTTGACAGAAATAATTCATTTGTGCAATTTGTTGCTGTTAATATTAACAATGGCGAGTTTAAGTGAACATGAACGAATTGAAATACTTATGATGTTGGGTTATGGAGATAGACGCAGAAGTTTACAAGACGTTTGTAATTTATTTAATGATTTTTTTTTTTGCCTTACCGGTGAAGTAAACAGACATAACTGCAGGTACTGGTCATCGGAAAATCCCTTTTGGTTTTTGGAGCACCATACGCAGTACCCCCAAAAGGTTAATGTTTGGGTTGGCATTCTTGGCGGTCATATTATCGGTCCCTTTTTCATCAATGACAATTTAACTTCGGGTCTGTATTTGCAGTTATTGCAAAAAGAAATAATACCTGCTTGTGCTACGCTCTATCCACATGAAAACAATGAACACCTGCCCAATGACAGTATCTGGTTCCAGCAAGATGGCGCCCCACCACATTATGGTGTAAATGTTCGTCAATATCTGGACAACGTTTTTCCCCACAGATGGATTGGAAGACGAGGAACCATTGAATGGCCAGCCCGTTCGCCAGATTTAAGTCCGTTAGATTTTTTTCTTTGGGGATACGTAAAAAACAAAGTTTACAAATCCGAAATACCAGAACGATACAAGAAATTCCCCGAGATTTTTTACAGAACTCTGTTCGGGGGTTTGTAAATCGATTGGGTCATTGTCAAATTACTAATGGACGACAATTTGAACACTTACTTTAATTTACTTTGTTATTAATTTGTTTAATTTTTCTTGTAAAAGTTATTAAAATGAATTTAAAAAAAACAAAAATATTATTGTAAAGAGAAAAAAATTCTCTATCGAATGGTAGAGTAAAATTCACTAGTTCCCATTTAAGAAAACTGCGCGGACAGGCGTAACTAAAAAACAATTGAAGAAAAAAAAATCAAATATTCTCAAATGTAGTTCAAAATATCCTAACAAACTTTTATATTGAACATAATTCTATAAAATGAATATTAACGACAATAAATCGCCGTCTCCATACTTTTAACTAACCCTGTATATATATATACGAGACCAGACCTTTGATTACCTAGCAAGTACGACTGCGCATGTAACGCCGACAAACCCCGAACAAAGCCATTTGAATATTGCTTTGTAATAAATGCCTTTTAATATTACTTTGTATATTATTCTTGGCAATTGCAGAAGAAAACTTTGAATCCTGTGACAACACATACTACTATCCGCGAAAACCAGAAGGAGGACATATATATAAATATTTATACATTCTTAATTTGAATTTAAAACAATTCATTGAAATTGAATAGCGAGAAACTAGAACAGTTTCCTTGTTACTGTACGGCATTCAGACAAAAAAATTCGATTGCCTCAGTATAAGTTGAGTGAAACTTTTAAACAAGTTTTACAACACGCCACCGCGTTACATTTTTACATTGTGACTTTAAGAACTTTAACTTATTTAAAAAGAAAATTACAGTCTTTTACTTAGAGAACTGCTCCCATTCACCTGAACTTCTAAAGTAGTCCTTAACGATTTATACTTTCACATCTGCTGATGAAAATTTTATAAAAATGTTTACTCCGTTATTAGATTCAAAATTGTATCTTTACCTGTGTAACATAGATACAGCGAAGTATCACGTTATGTTGCGATGTTATAAAAGAAGGAAATGAATTATAGATTTAATCTTTTGAGAGACTACAGGCATATTTAACTAAACTAGTTAGTGCTTAACCTAAATGATCTTTGTTTACATAAATTAACCTTTAATGTGGTTTATAAAATATGGTTGGTAATTATTTATTAGTTTTAATTTAAATGAAAATAAATAATGAATGCAGGTTAAAAAAAGCTTATTGATTGGGCATGATAAAATTAATAAATAGCCGTCCAATTTTTGAGGTTTTTTGGATGTTGAAGGCAACCTTTTTGATTAGGAATAATGTAAGTGTCGGTGATTTTACCAGATTAGTTGCTTTTACTTTCTTATACGTAGTAAAAGGAAGTATTGTGATGACGAAAATTTTCGACCTCGAGATTTTTGCAGATGTCCACGTTTTGAAGTCCTCTGATACCGAAAAAGTGGTTTTTAAAAAATGTCTGTGTGTCTGTGTGTGTGTCTGTGTGTGTGTGTGTGTGTGTATGTGTGTCTGTGTGTGTGTGTGTGTGACCACGATAGCGGTCAAACCGCTGTAGGTATTAATTCCAAATTTTGTTGTTACGCCCTCAATTGCGTTTTTTTAGATCTCGTTTTATCATTAGATTTTCCGCGACATTTAACTGAGAAATTTCGTTATGCGAGCACCCCTCGTATATTTCGGTGTGAACTGACGTAATTAGAACGTACGTCTTGTCTAATTGACCGAGCCCTATGCATATTTGTTAGCTATCAGTACTCAAGTTACGAAATATTAGCTTGTGTAATGATTTACGTATTGACAGTGGTGGAACTTATACTTTCCGAGTAAATTAGGGACTATGTAAATCTGTGTACTATTGCATAATGTTTAGCTTCTACGACCTACCTGCGTGATATATATTAGCATTACGTGCTATATTTTTGCTTGTTTTGGTTATGCTTTCTCTAACGTTTCTAAACTTTCATTTCGATTACTGTGTAATATCAAATGTTTAACGTCCTGGGATCATGTTTATTTTCAGAACTTCTTTATTCGGTCATTGTGGAAGCATGGACATACTTTGTGGTTCTCATAGTTACGTATCTGTGCGTCTTTCGCACGGGGGTACACTTTTGTTGGCCTCTGTGAACAGCTGATATTTCTCGCTAAAATTTTACAAATATTAACCACAGAATTGTTTTTGATGATTAGCATACCGTGCTTAAGCTTTGTTGTATTGACCTATGTATTTTGTCGAGGTTGCAGTATTCCTTGCACGTGAAAAACCTGTTGGATCTCCGTCGGATTGGAAGGTTATGTCCCCTTGTCATTTTCCCTAGAAGTAAACATAAATGGGTCGCAGGACGCCCTTTTCGAAACGTTTTCTTTGTAATGCGTAATGTCTCTATAAGTACCTGTAGGCTATGGTTTGTTTCGTTCTAGTTTCTGCATCTTTATTTCGGTATTGTTTTGGTTGCTGTCAGTGCAACGCCATCGTACCTAGTCAGTGTAATCTGAATCGCAGGGCGCCAACCTACTAAACATTGAAGTTACTTTTCTCCATAATGTGGATCGTAGAATTAATTTTCAGGAAAGTGTGTTTTGAATTATATCTGCCGTTATACTAAAGTTGTGTATATGCTCGTGTCTTTTAATTTAGCGTCGTTACAGTGGAATTATTTAACGCATTTGGGAATTGTGTTCGTAACATTTTAAATTTTCCCGCGCCATTTTGAATTTTGTGTTTCCGCTTTTGTTGCGTCTCAATACCCTTACTTACAAACCTACCCTACGAGGTACCTGCTTCCTCCCCCTCTTTTTAATATTTTTTTGTACGTAGTTTTGTATATAGAATATAGACAGTGAATATTTGTAGCTGAATGAATACAGTCGTTAGAAAAACCATACAAGTGTTTCATTTCTTTCAACCATTAAATAATATACAAATTACATAATTATGTCCACACGGAATTAACCTGTGGACTAGAACACAAAACATTGGTCCTTCACATCCGGATATACAGTGATCCACAGTGCAACACGCGGTGATATAGTCAAGATATCACTTTAGTTTCAATATTCATTCCGCCAACGGGCACTACAATATTCATTCCGCCAACGGGCGCTACAAAACGTTTTATACCGCCAACAGGCGAAAAAGCATCATCGAGTTAATCGCTAGCAGGAATTCAGCACAAGGACATCACATTCACTCCAGAGAGGTTTTTGTGTACCATCAGGTTGCCGCAAAGGTCAGTGCCTATTTTATTTCCCTCAATAATCTTAATCCTAATTCATTTTCAAACTATCTTTGACAGTACCGCTATCAAATTCACTTTACAGCGTTAAGTATTAAAGCATAATTTAGATTGCAATGGCAAACGAAGAAATTAAAACTTTAAAAATGAAACGGGGTACAATTAAGTCTGCTCTCACGCGTTTAGACACGTTTTTAAAGAAAACTGAAAATCGAACAAAATTAATAGAAATAAGAGAACGACTGGACGGAGTTCAATCATGTCTAAGTAAATTTAACGATGTACAAACGGAAATATCATTATTAGATCCCGAGCAAGCAACCGAACAAGAATTAGATGATTTTGAGAACGATTATTATCGAATAATTTCTGACGCAAAATCACTTATTGAAAAAAACAATCAATCGCGCGCCGATTCAAATACCAATAATAGCAGTCATGGTTTGTTAGAAAATGATATTCAGTTAAAACTTCCAAATACTCAATTACCCACATTTGGTGGTTTATTCACAGAATGGATATCATTCAGAGACACATTTGTTGCACTTGTACATGATAATGAACATCTCAGTGACATTCAAAAGTTTCATTATTTGCGAAGTTGTTTAAATTGTCAAGCCTTGAAAACAATCGAGCATTTACCTTTATCAAACAATAGTTATACATCCGCATGGGATTTATTAACTTCACGATTCGAAAATCTTAGATTAATTACACAGCATTATGTCCGCGCTATTTTTTCGTTACCGACCATTTATGCAAAAGATGCAGCAAAGTCATTGCGTGAAATTTTACACGGCCTAACATCACATTTGAGTGCGTTAGAGTCAATAAAAAGACCGGTACAGCAGTGGGACGATTTATTAACACATCTAATTAGTAGTAAGTTTGATGCTGCAACAACAGCAGCTTGGGAAGCTACATTAACTGCAACACCGCCAACCATTGAACAGTTAAAACAATTTTTAACAACGAGATGTCAAATGCTTGAATCGTTAAGTATAAATTCTCAATATAATAAACCGCCGATAAATCAAAATTCGATCGCGGTCAAGCCCACAAAAGCATCAATTCAAAATCATTATCGTACAACTTGTCAATTAACCACAAGAAAGTCATACGCATGTATTATGTGCAAACAACAGCACGCTCTATATCAATGTGCAAAATTTTTGCATTTGTCAGTTACTCAACGTTTATACGAAGTTAATAAACACAAATTGTGTCGAAATTGTTTACGTGGAGGACATTTCGTCGACAATTGCGTGTCCGGTTCGTGTAAGCATTGTAGCGAAAAACATAACTCTCTGTTACATAATCAAATTATAATAAAGCCAGATTCCGCGCCGTCAGAAGAATCTACAGATTCGCAATTAAGAACAGAGAGTCAATCTGCAAACGTAGTATCTGCGGTATCACAGTCTTTTCCACATAAGGAAATTTTATTATCAACAGCCATGATAAAAGTTCTTAATAAATTCGGTGAATATATACAGTTGAGAGCATTACTCGACTGTGGATCACAAACTAGTTTAATTACTAAAAAAGCCGTCAATTTATTAGGTTGCAATACACAGGATACGCGATTATTCATTAATAGCATTAACGGCAATACAACAGTTGCTACTCGAAAGGTAACCCTTCAACTCGCTTCAAATTTCAATTCATATCGCACCAAACTTTCATGCATTGTACTCGATCATATAGTAGACAACCTACCGACCTTTTCATTTAATAGCGACTCATTACAAATTCCAAGTAATTTAGAATTAGCAGATAAGGCATTCAATCATTCTCGTCAAGTAGACATTTTAATAGGACAAGAATTATTTTGGGACCTTATTTGTATCGGGCAAGTCCGTACCGATAATTCAAACACAATCCTTCAAAAGACAATGTTCGGGTGGATTGTAACCGCTAAAATTCCGTCGCAATTACAAAAAACATCTGTTTGCAATTTAGCACAAGTTTCTCTAGAAACAGAACTGTTGGAACGTTTTTGGGAAATAGAAAGTTTCTCAAGGCAAGCGGTATTAACACCAGAAGAACAAGAATGCGAAAATATCTTTACAAATAACGTCCAAAGGACGGCCGATGGTCGTTTTCAGGTAGCTTTGCCATTTCACACAAATCCTCCTAGTTTAGGCAATTCAAAGGACGTAGCAATAAACCGCTTTCTTTCATTAGAGAAAAAATTCAAACGAAATCCCGACTTGTTTAAAGAATATAAAAATTTTATTGATGAGTACGAACAACTCGGGCATTTAAAACACATTCCCGCATCAGAGGCCGAGAATATCATACCGTCAGAATCGTACTTTCTACCGCATCATGCTGTTTTCAAATCGGAAAGCGTTAGTAGCCATAAATTGAGGGTCGTATTTGACGGGTCTTGTAAATCAAGTAATGGGCGAAGTCTTAATGATAATTTGTACATCGGTCCATCTTTACAACAGGAGCTCTTTTCCATTTTAGCACGTTTTCGTACATATCAATATGTACTTTCCGGGACATCGAAAAGATGTACAGACAAATATTAGTGCATCCATCGCACACAAATTATCAATTAATTGTTTGGCGCGATAGTACAGACAAACCTATCAATACATTTAAATTAACAACTATCACATATGGACTCTCGCCTAGTCCTTATTTAGCCATTCGGTGCCTACACGAATTAGCTTCATTAAGTGCCGCGCAATTCGCTCAAAGCTCTGAATTAATTCGCCGCGACATTTACGTAGATGATCTTCTCTCTGGCGCAAATAGTATCGAAGAGACGATAAAAATTCGTAAAGAAGTAACACAGATACTCGCAAGTGGTGGTTTCATATTGCGTAAATTCGCAGCAAATCATTCAAATATCGTACCACCTTCAGACATATCGGATTCCAACCAAACTATCAACCTAGACATGCAGAACACAACAAAAACTTTGGGTGTGTATTGGAATCATAAGCTCGATTGCATATCTTATGCGGTTTTTGAAAATCAATTTAATATTAATTATACAAAACGAGGGATATTAAGCACGGTAGCGCGCCTATTTGACCCTTTAGGTTTAGTTAGTCCGGTCACAATAACTGCAAAAATATTATTGCAACAAGTTTGGAGTTTGCACTTAGACTGGGATGAATCTCTACCTGTTCATTTAGATCATAAATGGAAGGAATTTCTCGCTTTTTTCGCAGAAATTAGTCAATTAACAATTCCAAGAAAGGTTATCCCTGAATATCCATATTCACGCCTCGAACTACACGGATTTTCAGATGCCAGCTCACACGCTTATGGCGCTTGCATATATATTCGAGCTATTTATCAAAATAATGACATTGCGTCTCATTTATTATGCTCCAAAACAAAGGTCGCACCTCTAAAATGTCTCACTATCCCAAGGTTGGAACTCTCTGCGGCGCTATTACTTGCACAACTCGTTGACAAATTAAAAGGGGTATTAAATTTAAATATTGACAACATCGTGTATTGGTCAGATTCCACAATCACATTATCCTGGATACAAATGGAATCTTCGTTATTAAAAACATTTGTCGCTAATCGCGTGGCGGAAATTCAAACACTATCTCCTATTGAAAATTGGCGTCACATACAATCGTCTGAAAATCCAGCAGATATTTTGTCTCGTGGTATCAATCCACAACAATTAAAATATTCTAAATTATGGTGGCATGGACCTCAGTTTCTTGTTAATAATGTAGAAATTTTACCAGATTCAAATTCATCAAATAATACGAATTTAGAAATTCCAGAGTTAAAACTTAATTGTTGTTCGCTATTTACTACATTAAATGCTCATGATAATAAGAATCCATTATTGTACAAATTTTCTTCCTTTCATAGAACAATTCGAGTCACAGCCTATGTCACACGTTTTATAAATAGGTACTTAAAGGTACGTACTCCAACTACTGAAACAAATTCATATCAACTGTCACAAGCGGAATTAAATAAAGCTCATGGCATAGTAATTAAATTAGTACAAAGAGAGGCATTCTTAGAAGACATTCATTGCTTGGAAAGACATTCAAACATTCCAAAATCGAGTAAATTAAAATTATTAAACCCTTTTCTAGACAACAACGGTCTTCTTAGGGTAGGAGGTCGTCTCCAGAAAGCATCGCTTGAATATGATCAAAAGCACCCATTACTATTGCCGAAATCACATCATATTACGCATTTGATAATCGAACATTTTCATATCGAAAATCTACATGCGGGTTGTCAAGCAACTTTGAATGCAATACGGCAAGTTTACTGGATTATATCAGCGCGCAGTCAAATTCGGCATGTCATTTACAAGTGTAACAAATGCTTCCGTAACAAGCCGGTTTCATTTGAACAAATAATGGGAGAATTACCAGTAGAACGAGTAACTCCCTCCAGACCATTTACATGCACAGGCATAGATTATGCAGGTCCTTATATAATCAAAAATGGATTCGGTCGTACTTCAAAAACAATGAAGGTATACATTGCGTTATTTATTTGCCTCTCTAGTAAAGCCATACATATCGAATTAGTCCAGGATTGTACCTCTGTTATATTTTTAAATGCATTGAAACGATTCATGGCACGTCGTGGTCATGTTTCACATTTCTATTCTGATAATGCCACGACATTTGTAGGAGCGAACCGCGAATTGAAACAATTATTTCAATCCGATCAATTCGAGTCATGTATTATTAATTATTTAAACATGCGTCAAATCGCATGGCATTTTATACCACCGAGATCACCCCACATGGGAGGTATCTGGGAAGCGGGAATTAAATCAGTAAAGACACATTTGAAGCGCGTACTTGGAACTTCGCTCTTGAATTATGAGGAAATGACAACGGTACTGACAATGATAGAATCAATTTTGAACTCCCGGCCATTGACTCCATTATCCAATGATCCATCCGATTTGTCTCCCTTAACTCCCGGGCATTTTCTGATCGGTGATGTGCAAGCGGCACCCCCACATCCAAACACGCTGGAAGTGCCAGTTAACCGGCTTTCCCGCTACCAACTAGTAGAAAAAATGCGTCAGGATTTTTGGAAGAGATGGGTTCACGAATATTTACATCATCTCCAGCAACGTGTAAAATGGAACCGTGTCACGAGTTCCCCAAAAATTGGTCAAATGATCTTGGTTCGCGAAGACAACACTCCACCACTGCAATGGAACTTGGGGCGCATCGAAAAACTACATCCCGGAGCCGATGGACTCACACGTGTAGTGTCAGTGCGAACAGTGCGCGGAATTATAAAATGAGCGATCACCAAACTATGTGCGTTGCCCATGGAATAACATGTGCTTTTTGTACCAAGGTGCACTCTGAACTTATTTAATATGTACCATTCGACAATATTTACATTCACACGTATACTTTTATTAAAATTATGTATGTATTTACTTCACTATGTGTAGTACATTTTATGCTCCATTATGCAAATAGACATATGTATATGTAATTTTTCGTTCAATTTTACTTATTGTTTCTATATCGTGCATTTTTTACTTTCTTGAAAGTCAATCCTTTCAACGGGGGGAGTATGTTGCGTCTCAATACCCTTACTTACAAACCTACCCTACGAGGTACCTGCTTCCTCCCCCTCTTTTTAATATTTTTTGTACGTAGTTTTGTATATAGAATATAGACAGTGAATATTTGTAGCTGAATGAATACAGTCGTTAGAAAAACCATACAAGTGTTTCATTTCTTTCAACCATTAAATAATATACAAATTACATAATTATGTCCACACGGAATTAACCTGTGGACTAGAACACAAAACAGCTTTGCTGTTGCTTGACGTAGCAGAATGGAGGTGCCGTTTCCAGAATGGTCACTTGTTAGTCAACCTTTATTCGTGAAACATCTAGTGCAAACTATGTAACTTTGTAATTTATTTTGTATATTTTGAGAATATACTGATGCGTATGCAGCTTTGACGAGTTACGATAGTGGAAATTATCTTGTTTTCCGAAGAATTTTGAGTAGATGTGCGCCGAATGCGGCATCTGAATATTTATCGTTAAACCACGTGCTTATTGTACGGGGCTTATTGTTGTTGGCCAATTTGTGCTTATGATGTCCTCGAATATTTGGTATATTTCGTTTTCCCCTTGAGGGAAGTTAAGTTGGGGTATGAAAATTAACTGGTAGAACAGCACCCAGTTCTGTTAACCCAACCTATGTACGTTTGTGATTGTTTTGATGCTCCATAATTAATGCAGTTCCGGAACATCGAATATTGAACCTGTTGTGTGGCTACCTATTCCTAAGGGTCCTGGTGATCTTCCACATCAGTCATCTGTGACAGGATGCGCAGCAAGTATTGCAAAACTATTACTTTTGAGCAGTTGTCTCTCGACTAATGGTCGAATATTTTAATTGTTATTTAGTGATTTCATTTTGAATTAGACGAAGTAAATCTAGTAATATTTTAACGTTTAGTAAATCTTAAGACTTAACAGTCAATGTAGCTTCAGTGAATCCTTGTACGTTCATTTCGTTCTGTGCTGTGACATTTAATTTGCCTTTTCACAGTAGTTTACTCTGTTATTGGACTCTGTTATATACAGGGGGTGTCAGAGATATTTTTGGTCCGAGCACAGTTCGAAACCGAACAGATTGGGAGGTTTTGATACACTGTTGGCAGTTTTTTTTCCTAGTATAATTATTGTACTTACACGTTTTTTTTTGTCATATCTTAATATCGCTCAGTGGATGCTTTGCGCATAACTGATATTGTTCGTACTAAAGGTTACGAAATTTTAATTTTTTAATTGATTAAATGAAGTTTAGTTAAGTATTTTGGGTTTGTTCGTTTACTCTAACGACCACCAGTTTAGTAAATTTTCTGGTTGGCTTCATTTTGCATTTATAATTTTTTTTAATTATTTCTTTTTATAATAACTTGCCTGTACGAAGGAATGTGAGGCAATGAAACGTTTCGTTTGCTAGTCTGACGCTGTCGTAGGACAGTAATTTATATATGCTCTTTTATTTATCTTTTTTTGATAGATAAACGCCCATTAACTAAACCTTGACGATATTTTGTTTTTTTTTATAACTGTGTTGGCCAATAAATTACCACCATTTTCTTGAACTGATGCCTGACTTTTATTTACTTCGTTCTGGATATTTTAACTTTCTATTACCATTTTGCCGTAAATAGCTCCTAAATAGTTTTGTATTGCTGGGCTGTATATGCGGAGTGGTTCTGTGATACTTTTCTCACTGGAGGGACACAGCCAGTGACGGATGCTTAAGAGACGCAGGTAGGTTACTTAGTGTAACAAGTGTCCTGGTGCCCGGTCAACGTCGCTAGCGTCGCCGCCAACCGACGTTTCACTTAAGTTCCTTGAACCGTCACGCCGTCTGCGACTGAGTTAGTTGGCCCTGCGAATCTCCTTCCCCCACCATCATCTCACAGCGCACTCTCTGCCTAAATGTATTGAGATTTACCTTGATTTAAAATTTGGTTTTAATATCTTTAAATGCGACGTTGTATGTGGCCGTAGCATTGTATTTACGTGTGTAATCTCCCTCTCGAGATCTGATTAGTTTTTCAGTAAAATCGGTAGACCGGAAGTAGCAGTTTACTTCAGCGAAAAAGTCGAATTTTGCCAATATTTCGTCAACTACTAAATTTAAACAAATTTATAAAGAATTCATATATACTTAAAATTAAAATTGAGAACAATTTTATTTAAAAAGTTTTTCGAAATTCCTACCGGAAGTAGGTCTTTTACTCTTATCGAAAATCAGTTTTTTGCGAATATTTCGCAAATCATGCGTTTTAGACAAGTACGTTACGGGTATAAAAGTATTTAGAACATAATTTTCAATATCTTTTGTATAAAAAAAATTTCAAAATTCAGACCGGAAGTGCCACTTTTACTCTTATCGAATAGCGATTTTTTGCAAATATGTCGTAAGTTATGCATTCTATATATATTTATCAAGAGTACAAAAGTATTTAAAACTGGATTTGCAATATTTTTTGTATATATGAAATTTTAAAATTCGGACCGGAAGTAGCACTTTTACTCTTAGCGAGGAGCACTTTTTTGATATCTTGCAAAGTATGCATCCCATAGAGATTTATTAAGAGAATAGAAGTACTTAGAATAGGATTTTGAATAAGTTTTGTAAAAAAAAATTCTTAAAATTCTATAATTTGAAACGCTTATACGTATAAGAAAGTCGTGTGGTGGCCACACCTCATTTTTTTAAAGGAAATGCGTAAATTTTACAATGACATAGTCTAAATTTGTTACAACAAATGAATATTTTTTTTTATACATGTCCTCAAATACATTGCTTTTAATGAAAATAAATTTCAGTTAAGGTTTTGTATTTTTATTTTTGTAAATTATAATATAAAGCAAGTGATAAAATGTAAGAAATTTCATTGGAAATAATGGAAAAACTGGTGAATCTATAATTAATTCTGCTTCTTCTTTGCAGAAAAATTCTTCCTTGAAATAGCATTCATATTCAAAATACGATCGTAAATATTAATGTTTCTTAATTTGACAAGTTACATGAAGGCAAGTTAAAATTTTATCGTCACCTACAGGGAATGATCAATTTTTACTTGTCATATCAATAGGGAATCTTTGACAATTGCAGGAAAGGGTATTTATGTTTCTTGATCGTTCATATTGATTAAATCACACAATTAAATAAAATCAATTTTTCGGTTTCTTGGAAAAGAGATGACCGATATATTAAATTCTTATTTTAGTAAAAAGATAAACCGATTCAAACATATAGACGAAAATGTTATTATTTGTTCGATTGCGGAGAAGCACTCCCATAATATAAATATATTTATAAATAAATAAATTATCGCGGATACATAAAATAAAACAGGAAAAAGAGAAGAGAGGTAAATTCCGCCGTAGTGCAACCGTAGACACGTGTTTCTGACTAATTGGTCGTCATCAGTACGGTGTAGCCAAGGAATAAGGTGGGATATCCTTGGAGATAGAAGCATACACGGAAGACCATCAGGCGACAGACCACCATTTGCAGCTTCAGTTAGAAGATCTTCGGTTTTGAAGACAATAACTAACATCGCCACGAGGAAGACATTGTCAACCTGCGTGCCATCCGAAACCCAGGAAAGATAATTAATAAAGAAATTATTATTCCGTGTATGCTTCTATCTCCAAGGATATCCCACCTTATTCCTTGGCTACACCGTACTGATGACGACCAATTAGTCAGAAACACGTGTCTACGGTTGCACTACAGCGGAATTTACCCAATATTCTCTTTTTCCTGTTTTATATTTATAAATATATATTATATATTTCCCTGCAATCCAATATAGCATAATCTTAGTTTAAATTTACCATAACTTTTGACGGATGTGAGTATATTGTGAGAGAAAACTACACGTTAGACACAGGATCACATTTTGTGTGTAAATGTGCTTCAACCAATCAGAAATAGTACTATAATTGTCGTTGCTCTCTTTATAAAGTTATTCTAACCGACACTAGAATGACTTCATTAATACCTCCCCTTAATCCTGGGAATTTGTAAAACAAACAAACAAACAAAGGGGCCGCGGCAAAAGACTCCTCCAGGAGGTATTAATTGATTTTAGGGTAAAGTAGGGTTATGTTATTAATTAAAACAATAATTTTCCACAACGTTATAATATTTTAATAATTCAAAGCTTAATGATACGTAATTATACCCGATGTTAATAACGACCTGTGTTAATAAACGACACTATAACCAAAAACAAGTCGTGTCGCGAATAAATGTTAACAGTCGAGGTTTAAATACAAACGGGCACACTGAGTAATAGTTGTTGTACACTTTGAAACAACTAAATATTATGAAATAGCAACAATACACACACTGCTTAATAATGATGGAGGAGTTGGCATTAACCAATAATAAAATAAAAGTTATCCGTTAAAAAGTCAAACACACACTGAATATAGGTACTAATAACGATACGTTTGAATATTAATAATGTTATAAACAAATAATGTACATAGGGATAAATATAGGTTAGGTATTTGGAGGTTAGGGTTTCACTAGCGCGTGAATTTAAGGTTAAGTCTCCGAATACAACAATATAGTTAATGATCCACCGTGAATTTATTAATATTATACATTAATAACGGCGCGCACTGAGTTTAAATATTTTGGTGGAGGTGCTGGAATTCAACCAACAATGTTAAATAAAATGATTGTTACTGGAATAAAAGTTAAACAAACGCTGCATATGGGTACCAGTAATAACGAACTTGGACAATAATATTGTTATAAACAAATATAATGTATACGGGTAGATATCGGTTGGATATTTGAAGGTTATGTTTCACTAACGCGTGGAATTTAATATTAACACTTTAGCAATAACAATGTTGTTAATGAATCCACGTGAAGTTAATATGATAATTCATTAACAAAGGCGCACACTGAATTTAAATGTTTTGGTGGAGGTGCTGGCATTCAACCAACAATGTTAAATAAAAACGCGGGCTTAATAGGTTTTTCACTGCACTTACGGTTAATTGCTACAGCGTAAGCAGCTGTAGCTTGTCCTGGTGCACTGAAGTTAATACTATGGGCGAACACTAAAGAGGGACCGTAAGTTTGGTATCTTTACGCGAAATAAGCGCACTATAAATAACTAAACGGCCGCTACTACGTACACAGTAGTAGGATCCTCCTATAACTTCTTCGGTCGATACTAGACGATACGTCGGATGTATTCCACCACGTGGAGATACTCTCAGACGTCGGCGAACTTGGATTCCGACGAAGAAGGCGTCCGAAATAAAGAATTCCTCAAGAATTCTTCGTGGATTCTTGGTCCGTGTGGTCACCTGTACACGTTTCGCCGTGTACTTCCAAATGACCTGGAAGTGCCTTTTTGGTCCCTTGTATTACGTAAGCAGTAAATACAATTCCGCTGGATGGCTTTCTGGAAAGTCCGCTCGGTATCGGTGGCCTGTTATCTGCTGGTCCAGGAGGTTGGTGCTGGCAGGCTGGTGACCGAGATGGGACTCGATATCATGTAGGCATTTGCCTCAGCTTATATAGGTTTCCAAATGTGTTTACGTTTTAATTTGGGAACCCCAGTGGCGCAGGTGGCGAACAAAGAAGTATTCATTTCACGGTAATTTCCCTTGGGGCCTAAACAGGGTTACGTCTTCTACGTGTATTAGAAATTTAAGCGTTTTTAATTGGCCGTAGGCGGAGCCTGTGATTCGTATCAAAATTGTCTCAAAAAGTTATTACGCGAAATTTCTCTAACTTCACGAATATTCTGATTGGTGTGGGCGGAGCCTATGATTCGTATCAAAATTGTCTCAAAAAGTTATTACGCGAAATTTCTCTAACTTCACGAATATTCTGATTGGGTTGTGGGCGGAGCCTATGATTCGTATCAAAATTGTCTTAAAAGGTTATTACGCGAAATTTGTACTTTTACGAATGTTTTGGGATTTTAATTTATTCTGGAAGAACGGGATAAGATAGGAATAAAACATGTACACTTATATTGGGCCTGGACTTGTTCTGTGGGAAAACGTCTTATTTGTTTCCATCGGAAGAGGCTGTTGGTAACAATTGACCCCCCCCCCGAAAAAGACGTTGTTCCACACGACATTCCAGGCCCCAAAAAAAAAATATGTCATAATTAGCAAAATACATTTTAATTTCAATTCCCAATGTGTCCCGTTGCTCCTGGAATTTTACGTTGGCTGGGTCCTGGTGCTCCTGGTGGTGGATGATCATCAAGTTCAGCCGGCTGGAGTGGTTGACCCTGGTTTGGGCGTCTTGCTATACGGACTTGATCAATATGATATTTTGTCCATTGTGCGCCAGGTCGTTCCACCCAGACGGCTGTTGGTCCGGCTGCTTCCCGGACTGGGTATGGTCCTGCCCATTTTGCGCCGAATGGCTGTCCTGGTGGGAGGTGGGTGCGTACTATGACCAATTGACCGATGCGTGGTTGAATTGGCATGGGTGCATTTTGCTCTATGTATCTGTCACGATACCTTCGTTCATTAGTATGTATATTTTGGATTCGCTGCGGCCCAGTTTCTGGCGGGACATTGTGTGGGTCTCGCCATTCACCAGGTCTCCGCAGTTCGAACCCAAACAATGCCTTTGCCGGGGAATAGCCCGTCGCAGCGTTCTTTCGGCATCTTAAATTAAAGAGTACCGTGTCGAGTTTCTCGTCCCACCTCTCTGGCGTTTGCCCTTCTAACTGGAGACGTAGGCCCTTCTTTAATTCCTGGTTCCGCCTTTCTACTGGATTCGCCCGTGGGTGGTAGATTGGGGTAGTCCAATGGATGCATTGCCATTTACGTAAGGCAGCATCCCAGGCGACGGACGTGAATTGTGGGCCATTATCTGTTAGGACAGCCATTGGGTAGCCGAATCTCAGGAACACTTCCTCCAAAGCGTCTATTACGGCATTGTTGCTGGTAGTTGGTACCGCTCGTGCCTCGGTCCATCTGGTGTGGAGATCCATTATGACCACACCAAATCTATTGCCCTTTCTCGATCTGGTCAATGGTCCCACGATGTCGACGGACAGGACTTCGAAGGGACGTCTCGGGGCATGAGGTCGGAGAGGAGCCTTGGCTTGTAGGGGTCCCCTTTTGAACGCATTACATAGCCTACATCCCCGGACATAATCCATCACTTCTGATCGGATTCCTGGCCAATGGAAGCGATTGGTGATTGCTCCATAGGTCTCTTCGGTTCCTGGGTGTCCTGCCGTTGGATCGTCATGGTACTGATGCAGTACCTGGGCTCTGGCTGTCTCTGGGACCAGGATTGGCTGGTGGGCTCCCTCTCGATATCTTATGAAGCCATCGAGATATATAAAATCGGGATGGTTTTCTCCGGGTTGGTTTGGACGGAGTTGTTCGATTAACTCCCTCATGGCTGGGTCATCTTGCTGTGCATCTTGTATCACATGGTATAAGGGATCCCTCTCCTGTAACAAACATACAAACTCTCCACTAGCCCGGGTTACTGGTTGCTGCGTGTCTGGCACTAATCTTTCCACTTCGTCTAGTTCCAGTGGAGTGGTTTCGTCACTGGGATGGCGGGAGAGTACATCAGGTAGTTCATTTTCTCGTCCTGGGATGTGTTGGACTTCATATGAAAATTCCTGGAGGAGGAGTGACCATCTCATTAGCTTCGATCTGGTTTCTTTAAAGCTATGTAACCATGTGAGTGCCTTACTATCGGTCCGGAGTCGGAATGGTCGGTCTTCTAGGTATGGCCGATATTTTCTGATGGCCCATATAACGGCCAGACACTCTTGCTCGTTAATATGGTACCTTACTTCTGTCTTGTTGAATCGTAGGCTGGCATAGCTTACGATTCTTCTTTGGTCCTCCTCCTCTTGATATAGTACAGCAGATGCGCCTATGCTGCTGGCATCTGTCTGCAAAATGAACGGCAGCCTAAAGTCCGGGCGGTGCAGGAAGAGGGGCCTTGTTACCGCTTCTTTAATTGCCAAGAAAGCTTCCTCGGCAGGCTTAGTCCATCGGTAAGTGGTGTTGGTGGTCAAGAGATCTGTAAGGGGTGCCATCGTTCTTGATGCATCTGGTATGTAATCTCTCAACCAGTTCACTATGCCTAGGAAACGGCGAAGGGCCTTCCTCGTCTTGGGTATATCATGGGACTGGATTGCTTCGATATGGATCGTTTGGGGCTCATTCCCTTCTTTGGTGACCATATGGCCCAGATACTCTAAGGAGGGACTGGCAAACCGGCATTTCTTCATATTTAGTCTTAGGCCGTGTTGCTGAATTCTTTCCAACACCAAACTCAGGTGTCGTAGATGTTCCTCCATATTGTCAGAGTATATAATGATGTCGTCCAGGTAGGCCAGTGCAAAGTTCTGCAGATAGCCTACCAGGACATCCTGGGCCATTAGCTTCTGGAAGGTGGTCGGGGCCCCCTTTAGGCCGAAGGGCATCACTTGGAATTCATAGGCAGCGCCCTCTGGTGTCGTGAAGGCGGTCAGTCGCTTGGATGCCTCTTCTAATTCGATCTGCCAATATCCATTGCGCAGATCTAGTGTGGTGAAAATCTTCGCCGTCCCTAGGTCCTTTAGTGATTCCTGAATGGGTGGTAGTGGACTGGCTTCATTTTCCGTCTTGTCGTTAAGGCGGCGGTAGTCGGCGCAGAACCGGGGCTCCCCATTCTTTTTCGTCACTATAACTATCGGAGAGTTATACTCACTGTGGCTAGGTCTGATAACTCCTGCCGCAAGCATCTCCTCAACCTGGGTGGCGATGACCTTCTTCTTCTGCGGGGTGTACTTATACGTGGGCACCCTCACTGGCACATTATCCTTCAGGCGTATTGTGTGTTTGGTGGTGGTGGTGGTTTGTATTCGTCCACCTTCCATGAACAGGTCCTGGAAATTGTTGATGATGTTCTTGAATTTCTCCCTTTGTGGGTTCGTCCAATCCTGGACGTCAACGGGAATATCTTCAAGATTCATCGTTGCTGAAGTAGTTCGTGGTGGCGTTTTATCGAAGTAGATCGTATGCCGTCGTTTAACTCCAACATGGACACATCCTCTCAGGTAGTCCAGGACCGCATGGTTCTCTGTTAGCCACGGGTGCCCAAGTATGATTCCTGCCTGGAGACATTCCACCTCCAGGGCTTCGCATTGGAAGTCGTACTCTTGCCCCGCAGTTGCCTTTAACAGTCCAAGTTTATTAGTGACGAAAGTTTTACCTTTAATTGCCATTGTAAATTCCACGGCGGCTGTCGTGGTGGTTGACCCAAACATCCATTCGGGTCTGGCCAGGTTCTTACTTGCGGCACTGTCAATTCGGGCTGTCACTGGGCGACCATCAATCCGTAACTGGATGGATGCCGTTTGGTTTGTGGGTGTCGTGGTAATTAGGGCCGTTCCGCTGCTGGCTTTGGAGCGGCCCTCTGCTCTTCCCCCGACTGCTTAGTGGGTGCTGGGTGCTTAGCCGCAAAACTTGCTGGCTGGTTGGGGCAGTCCCGGTTGAAATGTCTGCCAGTGCAGAACCAACATCTGGGCAACGATCTCTCGGCAACTGGTTCCCTCTTTGGTACCGCTGGGGGAGCTGCAACTTCTTTCTTTAAAGGTACTGTTGTTGGCTTACCTTTAAACTGCTCGAAGACTGTTGACCACTTTTCGCAGGTATCATGTAGGTCCTTTAATGTCTTTGGTCCCATTTGCGTTATTTGAACGCAATACTGCTGCGTCATCTGCGTAATGATGTGGTTCACTAAGTCCTGTTCCGGCCAATTTGGGTTTAGTCTCAGGCACAAACGTTTCATTCTTGTGATAAATGTTGCTGGATCTTCATCCCAGCGTTGCCTTGTTTCACATGCCTGTTGGAGAGCCTTCCTTCTTTGTGGGCTCATAAACTCCCGTCGGAACCGGTGGTCAAACTCCCCCAGAGTATCAAAGCCTCCTTCGTTCTTCTTGAACCAGTTGGCTGCTTCTCCTGTCAGGAACGGGCGGACTGCGTCATCTATATCCTCCGGTACCTCAAGACGGGCTGTCTGCAAGTGGGAGGTTAGTCTTGCTAGGAACGTGGTTGGATCCTCAACTAGGTGTCCACTGTACACCCTTGGTGGTGTAGGCATATTGGTGACGACACTGCACGGACTGCAGCAGTGCCTTTGGTGGTGAACACCCTCCGTCTTGGATACCGTTCCGTCCCCTTGGTTGCTGACTCTGATGACTTCATCCTGGGTTTGGACAGCTGCGGTGGATGCCTCCTCTTCCTGGACGGCGGTGATGACCTCTTGGTCCTGGAAGTCGATGGCAGCCTTCGGGTCCTGGCCATCCTCATCACCTAATTCATAACTGATGGAGGTACAAACCTCTTGATCCTTGGTACGTGATGCGACCCTGGACGTTGAGGCGGTGTTGGATGTGATGGTGGCTTTAGTCGTTCCCTCCAGAGCCGTCATCCTTCTACCTATATTTCTGAGTTCATGTAACATGATCTCAAGCTGCAGGGCTGGATCAGCGGCACCGGGGGTGGTTGTCCGTAGCGAAGGCGATTGTCTTGGGCTAGGACCATCCAATTCCACGCTGTCACTTGATTGTCTGGTTTTTCGTGCCGTCCTCTTAGGCATCTTGAAACCTGGTGTCTCTGTTGCTTAGGTGGATGGGTCGGTGGTGGATCCGCGGACACAATCCTGTGTTCGTAGTCCCACGTTGCTGGGCGCCACAATAATACCTCCCCTTAATCCTGGGAATTTGTAAAACAAACAAACAAACAAAGGGGCCGCGGCAAAAGACTCCTCCAGGAGGTATTAATTGATTTTAGGGTAAAGTAGGGTTATGTTATTAATTAAAACAATAATTTTCCACAACGTTATAATATTTTAATAATTCAAAGCTTAATGATACGTAATTATACCCGATGTTAATAACGACCTGTGTTAATAAACGACACTATAACCAAAAACAAGTCGTGTCGCGAATAAATGTTAACAGTCGAGGTTTAAATACAAACGGGCACACTGAGTAATAGTTGTTGTACACTTTGAAACAACTAAATATTATGAAATAGCAACAATACACACACTGCTTAATAATGATGGAGGAGTTGGCATTAACCAATAATAAAATAAAAGTTATCCGTTAAAAAGTCAAACACACACTGAATATAGGTACTAATAACGATACGTTTGAATATTAATAATGTTATAAACAAATAATGTACATAGGGATAAATATAGGTTAGGTATTTGGAGGTTAGGGTTTCACTAGCGCGTGAATTTAAGGTTAAGTCTCCGAATACAACAATATAGTTAATGATCCACCGTGAATTTATTAATATTATACATTAATAACGGCGCGCACTGAGTTTAAATATTTTGGTGGAGGTGCTGGAATTCAACCAACAATGTTAAATAAAATGATTGTTACTGGAATAAAAGTTAAACAAACGCTGCATATGGGTACCAGTAATAACGAACTTGAACAATAATATTGTTATAAACAAATATAATGTATACGGGTAGATATCGGTTGGATATTTGAAGGTTATGTTTCACTAACGCGTGGAATTTAATATTAACACTTTAGCAATAACAATGTTGTTAATGAATCCACGTGAAGTTAATATGATAATTCATTAACAAAGGCGCACACTGAATTTAAATGTTTTGGTGGAGGTGCTGGCATTCAACCAACAATGTTAAATAAAAACGCGGGCTTAATAGGTTTTTCACTGCACTTACGGTTAATTGCTACAGCGTAAGCAGCTGTAGCTTGTCCTGGTGCACTGAAGTTAATACTATGGGCGAACACTAAAGAGGGACCGTAAGTTTGGTATCTTTACGCGAAATAAGCGCACTATAAATAACTAAACGGCCGCTACTACGTACACAGTAGTAGGATCCTCCTATAACTTCTTCGGTCGATACTAGACGATACGTCGGATGTATTCCACCACGTGGAGATACTCTCAGACGTCGGCGAACTTGGATTCCGACGAAGAAGGCGTCCGAAATAAAGAATTCCTCAAGAATTCTTCGTGGATTCTTGGTCCGTGTGGTCACCTGTACACGTTTCGCCGTGTACTTCCAAATGACCTGGAAGTGCCTTTTTGGTCCCTTGTATTACGTAAGCAGTAAATACAATTCCGCTGGATGGCTTTCTGGAAAGTCCGCTCGGTATCGGTGGCCTGTTATCTGCTGGTCCAGGAGGTTGGTGCTGGCAGGCTGGTGACCGAGATGGGACTCGATATCATGTAGGCATTTGCCTCAGCTTATATAGGTTTCCAAATGTGTTTACGTTTTAATTTGGGAACCCCAGTGGCGCAGGTGGCGAACAAAGAAGTATTCATTTCACGGTAATTTCCCTTGGGGCCTAAACAGGGTTACGTCTTCTACGTGTATTAGAAATTTAAGCGTTTTTAATTGGCCGTAGGCGGAGCCTGTGATTCGTATCAAAATTGTCTCAAAAAGTTATTACGCGAAATTTCTCTAACTTCACGAATATTCTGATTGGTGTGGGCGGAGCCTATGATTCGTATCAAAATTGTCTCAAAAAGTTATTACGCGAAATTTCTCTAACTTCACGAATATTCTGATTGGGTTGTGGGCGGAGCCTATGATTCGTATCAAAATTGTCTTAAAAGGTTATTACGCGAAATTTGTACTTTTACGAATGTTTTGGGATTTTAATTTATTCTGGAAGAACGGGATAAGATAGGAATAAAACATGTACACTTATATTGGGCCTGGACTTGTTCTGTGGGAAAACGTCTTATTTGTTTCCATCGGAAGAGGCTGTTGGTAACATCATAGTAAGAGCGGGGTCAATAGATAGGAAATTATTAACAACAAAATTAATAACAAATGTTTTGTATATAAACTTTATTGGCAGAATACCAAAGAATATGATGCTATTCTAGCCTGATGATTTTATACAAATCAGATATTGAAGTAAGTACATAGGTTTATTCATAATAGTGCGATATATAAAACTAAAATTAAATGATAATTTCAATAATAATAAAATTCTTATTATAGCAGATGGGGGATATCAAATAAGTGCAAGATTAAGATTTTTAATGTAGGTGCATTGGAAAACATTTTGCATTCACGATTGCAATTGCAGCGAAAGCCACATATCTTAGAAATGAGTACTCCTGATTTATAATAATATAATCATTCGGCAAAGTAAAATAACCTCTAAGTATACATAAAACAAATGCAACAAATTATTTAGATGAGTTTGTGTTGTTTACTTTGTCAAAAGGCAACTTCTGAGACGGCAAATCAAAGAATATTCTAGCATACATTTCAATATGGTAGAATATTAATATTCAAATTATTTATGATGCAGGTTTGGAAATAATATATATAAAGAATTAGAAGTTTATGTTTAGCTTGAGATAAATACATTTTTGTTTTTTATTTACAATACCTACTTAGCACCAATATATCACAAAATATAATTATAATAGTGACAGTATATATATGTTCTATATAAATACATGCAATGCAATAGCGAAACTTTTAAAAAGAGTTAAGATGCATTGATCCCTTATCCTGCCTTTTTACGGACGAATAATACAGGAAACATGTATATGTCCTCCATTAATAAATAGAGATTAATAGATGCGAAACATAAGTTGTATCAATATATTATAATATAATAATATAATATTATTGTAATAAAAAAGTAAATTGATTTAAATGCATTAATCATGCAAAAAAAAAATTCAAGCGGAAAGCACTCTCTTAACAAAATGCCCATTTTTAATATAATCGTACATATTTACATTATGAAATCTATTAACTTCATTTAAATTTATTGGCTTTAGTTAATTCAATTTGGGTTAAACAAACACAATACCTACTTACATTTAGCTAACTTGTGGCTTGAAGAAAAACTGATCAATAGATTTGATTTAAATAAATGGTACTTTATTTTATGAAAACATTACTTTTACATCCACTGTGTTCTTAAGTGACTTGAAGCAATAATATAACAGCGGTAACCCAATAACTATATTGTTTTATCACCTACAAAGCAATATATTTCTTGTAGCTAAGAGACAGACTATTTTCTTGATTTAGTACTTTAGTATAGTACTCATTTAGAGTTACTCAGCACTCATCAGTGTCACCACTCTGTTTATAAAGACATTATAATCAACACGCACGAGTAGCGCCATCTGCTGGTTTGTTCTATAAATATGCCCATTCTATTCTCGTAGTGTACAATATTCCACTTCCTGTGTCTAATATATTTTACCACACAACTACCCTACCCGTCAAATCGAGATAGATATAAAAATTATTTAAATTCCGACGTGTTACTAAATGAATCATCAATACATACATCGAAAACGCAGTTAAAAACAAAACTGATTCTTTTGGATTTCAACTTAGCATGATAATTATAATAGAAAACATAACACCAAGATTCTAGCATATAATCCTAAAATATACAAATATTTAAAAATTCAATAGATTGTAAAACTAGGCCACAAAATTTAATATTCTGGATCTTTTTCATGATATATTTACAATCACTGTATGAATTCTTCATTTAAAGATAATCTCTTGTTCGTGCAACTTATAATTCACAATACCCTTTATTATTGTAACCACGTACGTTACATGAATGGTGGTGTACATATCCACCAATTCATATCTCATGACAAAACGATAAATTTTTAACTTTGTTAATTAAACCGACGAAGTGGTTGCTTACTTTGGCCACGGGGCAATATTGCCGGCAGACTCATTTTCTAAAATTCTTCCATGACCAGGCGGCCTCTACGCACATACATTACGGGAGGTTTATGGGGGGCAAAACTGGAACGATCGGAAAATTATCAAGATCCGGGCCATCGTCCGGAAAACTCCGCAGAGCAGAGGGATAATTAGAACGCGATACGCGCCGGTTAAAACGTGAACGTCCGCATAGAGACTGATAACACGGAATCGCGCGAAATTTTGTGCGTTGTGATTCATTTTTATTGAAATTAAGGTAAGTTATCGCCATTGGATACGGTCCTTTTGATTACACTGCGATTTGCCATTTTAGCAGATATACAGATATTTATAGAATATTTATGTTCATATGAGTGGGAAAGGAATAGAAAATGTATAAATAATTCTATATAATATGCTGTATGACAAAAAAAACGAAACACCCTGTAAACGTATTTATTTTTTAAACAAATTCTGTAGAGATATTTAGGGTGTTGAGAGTAATAAACGATTAAATTTTCATTGCAGAAATCGCACGTGTTATAATGAAAATTCAGTAATGAGTTAATACTCCACCTAACCGCTATTTGCCTGGGCATGCTTCGAATTAGTTGATCTATGGACTCTTGTGAAAGCTCATTCCAAGCAAATTGTAGGGCATCATGTATCTGTTGTATGTTCATAGGAGGGTTAGGTAATATCCCGAGCCTGCGACCCATCATATCCCAGACATGTTCTATGATCAACAGATCTCGCGATCCTGCAAACCAATGAAGTATATTGATGTTGACCTCTTGTAGGAAACCTAACGTAACTGTTGCTACATGAGAATGGGTATTGTCTTGCTGGAATTTGAGTTTGTTTAGCCCTCGGATATATGGTAAAGCAATTGGTTCCAGAACATCGTTAATGTACATTTGAGCATTTAAGTGGCCTCGAAGGAAGGAATACTAAAGGTGTCCTTCTTCCTATGTTAATTCCACCCTATACCATCAATCCTCTAGTAAGTGCTGTCTCACGTTCCAGGACAAAATTCAAAAACTGTCTTTCATCTCTTCGACGCCTAACTCGTCTGCGACCATCATGGGCCCACAAACAAAAGCCAGATTCGTCAGAAGTAAAAAACCTGTTCCACTCTTCATCCCAGTGTGTCCGTACATTACACCATTCTAATCTAAGGGTACGATGTTGATTAGTGAGAGGCAGTATTAATCTTGGACGATAGGAAATCAATCCAAACGACACAAATACGACGATATATTATACGCATAATTATTCCGTAATTTATCTCTGCTGAAAAAATATTTCGTATAGATCTTGAGGTACTACACCGATCTCTAACGGCAAGCAATATTAGCCTCTCGAACTCTTGACATTTCAATACACTAAATGACAGGTATAGATTGTAACAAATGAGAAAACAATTAAATCGATTAATAATAAGCAGAACAAAATTAATTTTTTTCGTTGGAGATCGAGAAAAAACGTCACAAATGTTTATTGCTTTTATCTGTTCTTTTTATCATTCTGTACTTTCAACACCATAAACGTCTGTACAAAATTTAATTAAAAAATAGTCACGTTTGCATGGTGACTCGTTTTTTTTTGTCATGCAGTATACAGTGTGCACGCGATCTACCTGGGGATGAATATACTAGACTAGCTGGTCGACTATAAGTAGGAGAATAAGAGGGGCCTCTGTTACTAACATTAGAGCTACGTTAAAGTTGACACCCCAGAAATCGTTACTACGTTAGTCCGTGAAAATTGCTACTGTTACTGTTAATAACAAATCCTTTAACCAATAATAAAGTCACTTACTGTACTGCTTTAGATTAAGCCGTATGCTTTGCGGGCTGGCAGTCCCGCTCTCAGTGTCGTCGTTTTATCACACTATAAAATGCATCCGCAACTTGCAGGCAAACACTTGGTATATACTGCTATCAATATAAATATGACAAAATCTGTGGTTATGCAAGTAATAAGAAACAAATATAACAAAGTCTAATTTAGATGAACCAAAACATAACGCCTTCAGAAAAAATAGTAATCACAGTATTAGACTACAGGATGATCCATATTTAATTAAAATAAGAAAATAATGATTGAAGAAAGATGATCCCTGCGTCACAAACATATAATTCTATTAAAGAATTATGTCTACATCCAAATAAGAAATAGTATCTACTTGTATAACAAGATAACAGTAAAATACACCTCTTATATTTATAGTATGTAACTTCATTTCATGTACAACATGTATACATACATATAACTATTTCAATTGCATTTATTTGATGTAAATAAATTGTATTGTTTGTTTGTTTTGTACACACGTTATTTCTCAAAGTCCTATTATCATTTGTATTTTGGCATTTGTTAAATATAGTACATACAAAGACTATTGATTTTATATTACATATTTTTAATGAATGATAAAGTTGATTATCTAATTATACATAACCTAAAATTAGATCGATCAATCTAACCGGAAACCTTAGATTGTCATCATTATAATCTCCATGTTCATTTTATAGTTTACAGTACTTATCATGATGGCGAAGTATTGACTTGAATCGGGCAATATTAAAAAATGAAGCAGGGATCATCTTTGCTGAATTCAAGATACATACATACATATTGGTAGAAAAGTGAGAAAGTCAAAGAGAAATTTAAAGTATTTAACACCAAGGAATTATTAAATTAATTGTTAAAGTGAAAGGAGGTGGAAAGAAAATGAAAGACACTGAAAAAAAATTAAAGATTCCCGTTAACACATCATCGACCATTTTAGAAAATTAGAACAAACTTTTAGAAAGAAGAGATGTGTATGATTTTAGCCAGCAAACGATAAAAGTTTACAACTTGTGCCAATAGTGATATTGATGACGCCATACTTAAGTGGGTTACTATATACAGCACATTGTAAGATGCTTCCTCTCTCTCTCTCTCGAATTAGAGAAAAAGCTAAAAAGATTGCTTCTGCTCTGAGTCGTGAAGAATTTTTACGATGGTTAGATAACAAGTTAGTTAATAAAAGGCATAATATCGTCCAAATGCCCATGTGCGGCGAAAGTTGTTTCGCAGATTTGCAGTCTATTCACAACTGGCAAAAAAACTGCTTACCCGATTTAGGTAATACGTGGAAAACGATATTTTTAACGCAGATGACACCGGGGTTTTCTTATAAGCCTTTACCCAGCTAAACCCTAACGTTTAAAGTGAAAAATGTTTTAATTGCAAGAACAGGATGGAGAGAATTATGGTTATGGTTGAAAGCAGCAGCAATATGAGTAGAACTGGAGAGTTAAAATTGCTTGTTATTAACAAATCAAAAAATCCATATTCTTTTAAGAAATAAATTTACTTGAAGTGGATTACAAGTACAGCAAAAGATGATTCTGCAGATGTACAATCTAGTGATACCTGGCAAAAAAAATTGCTTACCTGATTTAATCAGACAATTTTAAAGCAGATGAGGCCGGAGTTTTTTTTTTTAAGATAAAAAAATTTTTTAATGGAAAAAACAGGAAAGAGAGAATTACGGAAAAGTTCAAACTGCTGTAATTAATAAATCACAAAATCATGTTGATTTAAGAGAATAAATTTACTTGAAGTGAATGACGAGTACAGCAAAAGAAAGTAGATGATAGGCCAAATTTATGAGAAGCAGCTCTTAAAGTTATATAAAGAGTTGGTGTTCAAACAAGGAAAACTCCATTGCTTGTTGACAGCTATCCATACATCCTAAGAATGTTCAAGCAAAATTTAAAAAAATCATTGAAATGGAATATTACCTTTCTGCTCTTTTACAACCATTTGACCAGGGTTTCATAAAAAAGAAAACCTTAAAAAACATTACAGAAAAAGGATTATAATTAAAATTTTAGCCCATATGGAAAAGATAACTCCATAACTCTGTCACTACTTGACGTAATTAGAGACGAATAAAACGTGGCATCTCCATGTGAAACCACAAACAATCGCCCAATATTTCAAAAAAGCTAGCTTTACTAAAGATGAACTGATGCTGGAAGCTGATGACTGGATGACGAAGATAACCTTGCACTGTCTGACATTTTAGAACGCGTTATAGGAAGTCTTCTTTCTGATGAAAACAGTAAGTTTGAGCTAGTACCTAGCAAAATGAGAAAAAAAAAGACGAACAAGTGTTTTTAGTGTTCATGTATTTAGCAAAAATAAAAGTTTGTAAATTATTGTTTCAGACTTAGACGAGGATGAGTTGTTGATGAAACAACTGTTGCTATTCCTATATTTGACCAAGTGTGCTACGTATTATGCCATTGAAATCCAGAGAAATTTTTTTTCGTTCAGAGAAAATGTTCCATATTCAGTATGTATTCAATTTCTTAACTTTAGTGGAAGTACTTGTAGGTAAAGAGACGTGGTTAAATGTAACAAAAAAAAACTGACTTTTTTTAAATAACCTCTCCACACAGTTTCAATTTATTTATGTGCATAAATCTTGTGTGTCGTGCAATACAACTTGTGTAATAAACATACATATTGCAGTGATCTTGAGTCTGGGATTGAATTGTAAATAAGCGTAATCAAGATCACTTCTAGATTTAATTTAATTAAATACTATTTTATTTATTTTATCATGGTCAGTGTATATAAATATTTATTAAGTTAGTATTTTGACAAATTTAAATTAATTTAAGTAAAATAATATAAGAATGTTATTGTAATTTTATTCAAGAAGCTTATATTAAAATAAGCCTGGTATATCAAGTGAATATTCACAAGAAAATGCTTCCCGCAAGCTTCAGCGGGGAAAAGATATTATGACCCAGACCGTGTGACAGATAGGCTCGGCTAAAGAATATTCTCTGCTACATGCAATTAACAATCACGGATGTAAACAAATCGACATCGAGATGGATGTTTGTTCACGTTTTTGAAAGGCTAGTAATACATCAGTTTACCGAGTGGTGAAGTACTGTAAAATTGTGATTAGAGATGTGGAATCGGAATCGTACCGAGTATGAACATAGTTTTTTTGAAAGAAAATATTAATATAAGCGAGCATGTGCAGAATTTACTGGAGAAGCTGGTGCAAACCACTCTTCAAAAAAAAAGGTTTTTTGAACACGGGTGCTTATACTTATCAATTATACAGAATTAAATTTTATTTCAACTTAGAAAATTTTTCATCATTTGGAACTTGTAATATTTTTCCGAAATATTTAGTTGAACTTAGAAAAATCTTGACAAAAGCGGGACATGAAACATTTTACCGAATTAATTTTATTTTGACTTAGAAAATTTTTCATCATTCGGAACTTATAATATGTCACAGAAATATTTATTTGTACTTAGCATAATTTCGTTTAAATAAGACTTTGATATTTAGAGCGAGTTAAGTGTCTTTTTGAACTAAGATGTTTTATTCTTATACGCGGGGTCATTACACCGTGCGTTATGGTAGAACATTTTTAGTAATTGTAATGATTTAGTTTAAAATTTAATGAGTAAGCATTTATCATCAAATTGGAATAAAAGTATAGACACTTGGTGTTTGAAACATTTATCAGATAAAAGTATTAAGTTAGTTAAAAGTTTTTTTTTTATTTTGTAGAATATGTTTACTGTGCACAAAAATATTTTTAAACAATTTGAATATGTATGAGTTTGACGTTTTATATGAGGCATTAAGCTGATTAAGTGCTATTCAATTTTGTGTTATTGTATATTTTGTGTTACATGATTTTCTTATGTGGTGTTTTATACTGGAGTTGTAGAACGAGGTTAGTAATTTTTCTTTATATATGTAAATATATTCTTTATTTATTTTATACTTTATTGTGTTGAAATTTTGACGTGTTGGGTCATAAGTCAGGGATGTGTGCAATGAATTAAGTAGGTGATTAATTCATACCATGGAGCCTTGAACACGAATTAGTCTAGGTGGTACTGTTTCGGGAGCGAGCAAAGGTGCTAATCAGAACTAATCAGGACTGAGTCAATATTTCTAAATACACAGAGGCATTTGATTTGAATTTTAAAGGCATATATGCATTAAGGAATGAGAACGTTGTTGAGTACGTTAGGGGTGTGTTCAACGAGTTGAAAGACATACTCGTGGGATGGAACCCTGGTGTACCTACCCATGTGAATCTGTCATTTGGTGATACTGTTCGGAAGCGAGCAAAGGCACTAAGCAGAATTAATCAAGACAGAGCCATTACCTTAGTGTTTATTTATTTGAAACCGATAAGTAATAAAATTTTATTATTTATTAATAATCCAGTATAACTCATAACATATAATAATTTTTTTTGATATGTTGATTCTTTTACAATTAAATAGAAATAAATTAAGATATGATGAGTGTTTAGTAGAATGTTTACTGATAGTTTGTTTTTTTATATATATTATTTTGAATATAATTGTCATATTTATCATATTATGTTATCATAACATGCAAAATTTTAACATAACGTTTAGGATATGGTTAATTATAAATATATTGGTTTTACTTGTAAATTAGTAATTTAATAAAGTATATTATAAGGTTTCTTTTGTATTTTTATTTATGTTATCTGATCTGGAGATAACTTGAGAGCATTCACATTGGAGAAGGAACACTGTTATCACTTCTTTAATAATTTTAAAACTGAGCTAGTGATGTGTGAAATTGCTAAACCTACTGTTTTGCAGAAAATTATAAGACTTTAGTCTAGGATAAGGCCTACAACTAAAGTATATGCTTGATTCTGCTTTAATTTCTTATTAAATTAATTAATATATTTTTATGGAATCATTAATTTGCAAAAGTCACAGCAATATGTATATGAAAGTCGTTATTACATAATATGTATATAAATTGAAAAGCCTTAATAAAATGTATTTTTCTCTAACATGAATTCCACTTTCAATACCTTGGATATTCCAGTTAGGGGAGTTATAAACGGAAGACGAAATATGATTGAAGATTCCTAGAATGAATAAATGGAAACATGTTCCTAAATCTCATTCGGTAGTATTTTTATTAGAAAATAAGAGCAATTAGAGGGCGCTAATGGTCGTGCAAATTAATCCGGCCGCAAGTGGGCGTTCTTACCCGTCCGTGACGCCGCGCCGTTGCACCTCCGAACGAACCTCGGGAAGTTGTAAATCTGCCGATTTCCGACACGCACGGTATCGTCAAACAATTACAACTATCAGAGAAGTAATTCATGCGAACCGCACGTAACCGATTTACTGCCACCGTCGCTGCCGAACAGGAGGAGGAAGGGATCTCCAGTCATCTGTAATACGGGAATTAACGTGCGGACCGCAAGCGGATCATTGCATTATTTGCGGTCGTCAGTTACGCCGACAGACTTTGCTTCCTCCCTTCGAACACCTATTCTCCTGTCAAAATTCGTTAAGGTGTAAAAATAAACTAAATTTGGCGATATATCTTTTCAGAGCTGTCGAACACATTCTCGATTTTTAGTACGAACGTTGTTAAAAATATATTCGGTATTTCACTTAAAATCTACGCAATGAAATGCGATGGGGTATGTGTCATAACAATTGACACCGAAATCTAGAAGCTCATTAAATATAATCCAGTGAAATATGTGTCTATGATTGTTATGAAAAAACACGGCTATTTCCACACTTAAAATTGGAATTACACACTGGCAAAATAATTCTTTCTATAATTTCTCTAATTTAGTTTGTTTTGTCAAAACTTTGTTTGTGTTTCTGTCATATTCAAATGACGGATACTAAAGGCAATCAACTGCCACCAATTTCTGATTAAGTATTACATTGGCTCCGAGTTCATAGCAAACTGGAAGATATGTAATCGTGTTAAAGAAATTTTTGACCGGGAAAAACTGTCGTTTCAAAGTGGCACAGTCGCTTTAAACAAGTAGGGAATTACTTGAAGACGACTAGTGGGGCGTATCAAAATGATTATTCCAAAACTTGTTAAAAAACTCGAAAAATTAATATTGGAAGATTCTCGGCTAACAAAGACACAACTCGCAGGAATAACTGGCGTAGCTGCTATTTCTAAAATTCTTTAATATCATCTTGCCATGGCTAAGGTCAGCGCAAGATTAAAGCCTAACAAGCTCACATCGCCACAAACACGGCAACAGGTGGAATGTTCCCGTGCGTTTGTGGATCTCTATCAGGATTAATGTATTGAGTCGAATTGTTACTGGGGATGAAACTTGAGTTCATCAATATAAACCTGAATCCAAGCAAGACCCATGCAGTGGCATAAAAAAGGTACACCACTACCAAAGAAGTTAAGATGTCGCAGTCGGTGGAGAAACTGATTGTTAGACTTTTATTTGGGATTCCTGTTAATTGATTATAAAAATAAAGGCATTTCATAATTGGAAAATATTACTCTTCAATTCTGGAGAGGTTAAAAGAGGTCATAAAAGAAAAAAGAAAGAGAAAATTGACGAAAAATTCTTGTTCCCACACGACAATGCTCCCCTCCACAAGAGTCGTGTTGCTCTGGCTGTCCTGCATAAATTGGACCTCGATATTTTGAAGCACCCATATAATTCAGACCTGACTCCTAGCGTTTTTACCTGGTACCTAAAATGAAAAAAGGAGCTGCGTGGGAAGAACGATGATGAAGTAAAGGACCCAGTTTCTGCGTATTTTTCAGAGAAAGATAAGAAAACATTTTTATGTAGGCATACACAAGTAAAAGATCTGAACAAGTAATAAGTTGCTGCAAGTGAATATACTGAAAAAAGAATAATTTTATATTTTTATTTTCTCTCCTTTTACTCTCTTTGGCGAACTTAAAAACGCTCCCTCGTATTTGTTGTCACGAGCAGTAAGCTAATATTTCTTCAGATGCTATTTTTTAGGTAAGACAATTTTTTGTATTTGTTGTATATTTCAACTAAACTTTGTTTTTAATTAAAGTCTTTATAGTTATTTTAATCTTATGATTGGAACAGGACAACTTATCATCACTTATCAGAAACAATTAATAGCAAATAGAATAAATAACAAACTTGGTTTAATTTCAAAAATTCTTTATCAATACTCTTCGTACATTTTGCCTTGGGACATCATCAGGAGTTCAACTGAAACTAAAAGTCAAGTTCTAAAGATTTACATTTTATCCTATAATTTTCAAAATCAACCTTACATCTTAATTGTACAATTAAAGAAAGAACAATGAACACGTCATTTAGAAATGAGGAAAACCGACTTGACAATACTCGGATTTATTAGCGAAGAATGTATTTATCTGTTTAGTCATTGAGAATATTACCTGGATGCAAAAGTAAACCCTCTTCAGTATAGTAATCTTCTAAAACAATCCTTTTTTTACTTTTATTTAAATTAAAGAGGACTCTCAATTTGTCTAATGAACATTGATGTGCAGTTTCTAGAATATGATATGCTACTTTAGAATTCTCATAATTCAGTCTAAGAGAGAGCATATATTCCTAGAATTTTACTTTAAAGTTACACCCTGTTTGACCTATGTAAGTTGATTGAAGGAATATATAAAGATGCGCAACGCTATAGTAAAATTGCGTGTCTTTCCGTTAAGTCGTCCCGCAAACCCCTTGCCGAGAAACATCATCGCTGTCTCGGGCTGTTTCGAATCTCGGACCCAAACGACTGGGCATCGCTATAGATCTCGGACACAGTTTTGGCTACGCTCAGTGCTATGTAGTTGCGCATCTTTATGTATTCCTTCAATCAACGGTTTAAGTAAGGTCTCGGAAAATATGCACGCTATTAGGCTGTTTTAGAGTATGGAAGAAGAACCTTTATCCGGCTCTTAAAACAATCTTAAATGTTACCATGAGAAATGCGAGAAGTAGATAACATAATGTGATAATTGGACTAATAAAACATCTTAAAAGTTACGAAACCTCTCATCCAGGCAGACTGCTTATACGGTTTTTTCTACCGAGCTTATATATTACTGCTATTAATAAATAATTAAAATAAGATGAATTGCAAAATTTATTTTTGGAAGGATTAAACATGATTCATAATGATGTATAGGAAAATGGGATTTATGATGTTACGGAAGCAAACAAAATGTAACACAATATTGTTCAGGATATTGTTTTTTTTTTTACATTTTATTGTAAATACTAGGTGGTTTTCCGAGCTTACAGATTCTACTATACGTTCCAAATTAATGTTAATATCTTAATGCAAATAAAAGTTAATTTCAATATTTTTTTTTAATTAGAAATATAATATGAATATTCATCAGTCTTTTTAATATATGTATACACAATATAACACAGACACCGAAAATCAATTTCAGCATCCTTTTTGACTTCTATAGAATTTTGATTATAGTTATTAAAAAATAGTTCTCATATCAAAATTTTATTGTTTCAAAAATGGTATTCCTTAAACTTTAGTTACATTTGACGCTTTTCTAGAAAGAGTTATTTTTTCCTCGCAGTAAGTTAATGTGATATAAGCCGAAATAGATAAATAAAATATCCTCCATAGAATACATTTCCACCTGGACTATTTTCGGTGGTTCAGCTTATATAAACTATAACAAAGTTTCTAGAAATATTACTTGTACAGTTATATTATACGTTATGTGCTCTAAATACATTATTTTATGTTTGATCAATATTTATAGAGTTGTGACATTTCCAAATTTTCAGATGATATTTTCTTAGAAAGCACCAGCACCAGCACCAGCAGTAAATATAAATCAAACGTACAAATTCAGATATAATACAACCGGAAGCCTAAGCAACGGCAACAGCAGTTCGTCCGTGACGGACTTATATTGTATCAGCACCTGTTGTGCCAAAACTTAACTGGATTACATTAAACTCCATTTAGTTGTGACTCCCTTTTAGATTAGAGCGAAATAATCCGTGGTTTCTCAACAACTGAAACGTATTTCATCTCTGGAATATCCTTCTGTTCCACTTATTTTCAACTATTGTTTTGCGAATTTTCCGCGCTTAAACGAGAACTAAATTCCGGTTTTGTTGTATAGTATCGAGTAAGATGGGTGAAGGGGTGGCAATTTACTTATACATAAATAGGCTATCCCAGAGGAGCTATATAAATTCACAACCTTATTTCTACAGTAATTATCACAAAATATATTCAATAAAAGTTGCACACAATCATAAATATCTAATTATAAAGATTTAGTCTGTGCTGTACCTCATTCAAATATTTTAAATACGACAGTAGAAAGGTGATTAAAAAAAACTTTGACTTTGTACCAATATTTGGAAGTTACTTATGTTTCTGTCTTCAAGTTAACGTTTGAATAACTATCTAGCGTTTTCGACTATGCAATATTTGAAGCGCGGTTTCCATGATTGATCGAATTAAAAGTACCTTAGACTGTTGCAAATTAAATTATCTACTTATTGTTATTAGTGTATCAACATAATTCTATAATTATAGTATAGTGAAACATACAGAAAAACAAAAATAAAAAATAAAGTATGAAAATCAACTTTGTGGTTTTCATTACATTACGTTTCTGTGATAATTGGAGAAAATGGTGAGATTGTATGAACAAAATTCCTCTTCCTATTTTCATGTCAAATTTTGGTGCAAGCCATTCAAATGGGGCAAAATTCATTCATGATGACCCAAAGTGTGGAAGGCACCTAGAAGTACGAACTGAAGAAAATCCACCCTGTGGTTTTCATTACATTACGTTTCTGCAATAATTTATAGTGTTATTTCGAAGTTTGGTTCACCTTTCTTAACATTTTGTTACTTTTACATTCGTTTAAAGAAGACAAAGCGAGTGAATTGAAACTTGAAAACAGAAATGTCATATTTTTTATCAAAAGAAGGCAATAATTGAAAAATATCTATGAGAAAATGGCGAGAATGTATGGAGAAAATTGGCCTTCCTATTTCCAAGTCAAATTTTGGTTCAAGCCATTCAAATGGGGCAAAATTCGTCCATAATGATCCAAAGTGTGGAAGGCACCTAGAAGTACGAACTGAAGAAATTATCATCAAAGTTAAGGATTTGGTGTTGACTTACCGCCGAGTAAAAGTTTCATTTATTGCTAAGGAATATCATAAACGACTATTTTTAAAATTCTACATGAAGATTTGGGATTGAGCAAAGTGTCGGTACGATGGATACCCAGGCTGCTCAGTCTCGAACAATTATTGTGTAGACGACAAATTTGTGAAGACAATTTGACTCTTTTATCTGAAAATGAAGACATCTTGAATAGAATTTTACCTGAGCATGAATTCATGAAATGGCTTCTTCAGTGCTCTTCACCGCCCCAAAAGGCAAAACGCAATTTTCTGCGGGAAAAGTCAGGGCCACATTTTTCTGGAATTACAATAAAGGGAAATGTCTACCAATACAAAATAAATGAGCAAAAAAGACCCCACAATTTCAGAAAAATTTGCTTCTGCACAACAACTGCAGGGAGCCTAAGGCACGAATAGTTCAAGCAGTAATTAATGAATGCGGCTTTAAGGAATTACAACATCCACATTGCAGTCCCGACCTCGACCCCTGTGACTATTATCTTTTCCCAAAACTCAAAAAATACTTGAGAGGGCGTCCATTTATATCGAATGAAGACGTGGAAAACGCTGTAAGATCGTAATTTGAGGAATTACAAAAAAAAATCGTTTTCGAAGGTATAGCGTTATTAAAGAAACGTTGAAATAAGTGTGTTTAGTGTTAATGGTTCTTACGTTGAAAAATAAAATTTCGTTTGTTTTCTAATTCGTTTCATTCATAGCTAGGTAGATAAAAAAAAACTCCAGTCGTACATAGAATACTAATTAAAACTGATGATTAAAATTGTTATTGAATTAATAGTATATTAAGATCCAAGTTTCATAATACACGATTTTTGCGCACGCGTTCAAGTTTAGAAAACAAGCCGCTAGGCGAGTTTTCTAAAGAACAAGTGCGCAAAAATGTCTTATGAAACGTGTATTTTATACTATTTTTTTCTATTTCCGTTATTGAAAGTTCAAAAAAGATTAAAATGAGAGACATGTTTTGTTCGAACATTTTAGAAATTTTGTTTTTTTGAAGTTTTTTACTCTGATTTTTAAGTAAAACAATTTAAATATTTGAATATCGACGGACTTGTCGTTTTGTTTAAAATTTAGTCTGATTTATGCAATAAATTATTTCAAATTATCAACAAAATGGAAGAAATAAATAACTGCACGCCTCCAGAGATTCGCAAAATAGCAGAAGATAATTTAGAAAATCTTTTGCCAACAAAGTCTCGACATATTTATGAAAAGCAATACCAACTTTTTAAGTTGGTGTAAAGAAAATAATATTGTGAATATTACGGAAAATGTAGTAATTGCTTATTTTGACAAAGAAAGAAAGATAAAGAAGGCATCGTCCTTGTGGTCTACATATTCAATGTTACGTTGTTGTTTAAATATTTATAAAAGTATAGGTATCTCAAAATTTTCTAGGCTGCTTGCATTTTTAAAAAGAATATCTGAAGGCTACGAGCCTAAGAAATCCAAGATTTTAGAAATAGATCATATTAACCAGTTTATAATAGAAGTTGATAATAAAACATATTTAGCGATGGAATTAAGTAATAAGAACATCATTGTAGTTGTATTTTAGTAATTTTCTACATTATTTTGTTATAATAGTCATATTAATATTCGGTTGGATTATCCTTATAATGGACTATAATGGAGCTTGTCATCGTGAAGAAATAACGAACATGACTTTAGGTGACACATTTTAAAAATGATGTCATAATGGTTGCAGTGCCAAAAACAAAAACTTATGTTCCAAGACAATTTATTATAATACAACGATTATGGATTGAATTGGTTAAAAAATATTATTCACTTTGTTCCAGCCATGTTACACATAAACGCTTCTTCCTGCAATATAGAAATGGATCTTGCGTGAATAGTCCAATTGGTATTAATCCCATAGGAAAAGTACCAAAAAATATTGCTACTTACTTAAATTTACTTAATCCTAAGCTCTTCACTGGACATTGCTTTAGACGTTCGAGTGTGACACACTTTGCTAATAGTAGAAGTGACTTAATAACAATTAAGCGCTATGGAGGATGGAAATCCTCAGCAGTGGCCGAAGGATACATTGATAATTCCACCATGAAAAAAGTTGAGGTTGCTCAAATACTGTCTAGTGTACCTAATACATCCACTAAAATCATTCACAATCCATCGACTGCTGATACAATTAGCAGTAATGTGTCAGTCAATATGAATCAACAGGAATGTACACAAAACAGAGTGTGTTCCCAAAATCTGCCTGGAATCTCTATTAATGCACACGAATCTTCTAGTGTTACAGTAAACGTTTATAACAGTTGTACTATTCAACATGGGAAGTAAATTTCAATAGAAGCATCAAAAAATTTATCATCCCATTTATATTGTTAATTAGCGTAAATAAAATGTTCGTAACTGTGGTTTTTATTCTCTGTACATCTTCTTACACATGTTTGTTAGATTAAAGACTTATATTTTGACATTTAAATATGATTTGGTTCCATTTTTTACCAACTTAAAAAAAATAAAATTAGCGTGCGATAAAGTAATTCTTTATGCAACCAAAACGGGTGTCGTAAAATGAACTTTATAGCACCGGAATAGAAAAAATAGCTTAATGCTAATTGTGAGCATGATGGGATTTTCTAGTTCGAATGAAATCCAGATTTTGAAGCCCCTAACTTCGAAAAAGTGGAGTTGGACTCTCTCTCTCTCTGCCTCCCTCGATCTCCCTCTACCCCTCCCTCTCCCTCTTTCCCACTCTCTCCCTCTCTCCCACCCTCGTTCCCCCTCTACCTCCCTCTCTCTCTCGTTGTGTGTGTGTGTGCATGTTACCATGATAGCGGCCAAACGGATAAATTTATCAACACCAAACTTCATATTTACGAATATAATCACATTCTCGAAAACATTAGAAATTCAGTTAAATCGATAGACCAAAAGGTGAAAAAATTAAATTTTATCAATATAACTACTACGTTTACACAAATTTCTAAAAAATACAAATGTACTCAAACATAAATTTCAGGAAAACGCTGTTTTTCCAAATTCCTACCGAAAGAATGTCTTTTATTCTTGTAGAAAAATAGTTTGATGCGAATAACATTAAAAATAAAAATTCAAAACTTTCATCGGAAGTGACACTTTATCAAATAACAGTTTTTTGCAAATAACTCGCAAATTTTGCATTCCAGGCACACTTACTTAGAGTATAAACGTATTTGGAGCTGACTTTGAAATAATTTTGACAAAAAAAAATTCAATATTTGGACCGAAAGTAACACTCTTATTCTCACATTTATTTTATCAAGACCATAATAGTTATTTATGCGTGGAAGATGTCTTCACGCAAGTGGTTTGTACAATATTTTTTGTACGAACATTAAATTAAAGAAATATTATTAATTAATGTCATTAGTATCATACCTAACCTAAAATAGATTACCTAATTAATTTAAGCATTTCATGTACTTAACTATTACTCACCTTTCCCTAAAATTAAGTTATTATATTCTTACACATGGCAAACATGAGGTATTTATTCTTATATTTATAAAGTTATTGTACATTAATTGCGTTTTTTGGTTTAAATACAAACAATTCCGAACTGCCAATATGAATGTCGATGTGGTTCAAATAGATGGCGCTTGAATCTTGCTTAAGATGTCGCTTAAAATGTCATCAAATAGATGGCGCCACAATTTTTTTGGAAGAATTTTTAATTATTGCTCCTATTTCCCAACTTTTAGTGAAGAATAGTGGAGGGAAGTAGTATTTTATAGACTATATTTTATTACTACCAAGTTAGATTTTTTGTTTAATATCCCAAAGTGCCAGTGTTTTTTTCAATTTTTACAGTCGCCTCAACCGGGAAAACGTATTTCCCAGTAGAGCTACACATGCGCCAAATGTCACTTTACAGGCGGTGAGTACAAAAAAGTATTAAAATATTAATTTGGAACAGCTTTGGTATACAAAATGCTGACTGCACATACAAATAAGAAAGTCTTGTAGTGTCAATACGACATTTCTTATAACACAAATAATAACAAGGTTATGGAAGAATACATTTCTATTTAATATAATTTCACTTGGTTTTATTTAAATTACATATAAATCGATAAAGAAATGTAACTCTCATCCTTAATGGTTAAATGAAATTAGGAGCCTCTTGGTTAATTGTTGAATAAATCAAACGATTGCCTCGTGATTTCTTTGGCACTTGAAAGTAGAAGTGCTTTGCCAAAGAAGAACAATCACTAATTACATAACAAAATAAAGGTACTCAGAGTGCGTGCGAGCTAAATTAAGCGCGAGTCAATACTAAGAGAATTCTTGTAGCTCAAGGGGAAGTATACGGGAATACGGGAAACGGCATGAATTCTGACCGCTATTTAAGCGAATCCACTTGATCTTTGAACCAATAACGTCTCACGACGCGTCTGAGGCTAGGCATGAGAGACACGGAGAGGAAAAAGACAGAGACGGAACGTAAAAGAGATGAAGTGCAATGGGAGAACCCACGAGCTACGCTACGAATAGATAATAAAGCCAATACACAAAGGTGTACATAATTGGTTTCGTGTGTAATGTTGTAATGTGGAAAGATGAAAGGCATGGCAAAGGAGCGTACCACACAGCCCTCTCTATATAATACAGAACGTGAGGTGAAACTCTGAGGTCGCGTTGCCCGCTCTTCTTCCATTTCTCCTCTTTCTCCTCGTCTTAAAAAGACCGCCACTTCACACACGGATCGCAAAAATTCAACATCGCAAGATCGTCAGATTCTGTACAAATACACGCTACCTCTATCCGTGGCACTGGAATTCTTTTTAAATTCAATTAGTTCGTCCATTGTCTGAATTGCAAGTGTTTCTTTCCTGATGGACGAGCGCGAGGTAGATAAGTTGATACAATACGGTAGGGAAAGAAAACAGAAGATATAAATGAGATGTCCGAACACGGAACGGATATTTCGTACAATCATCAAGTCGAACGAATTAATAATTTATAAGACGTTTCATTAATTTCTTAGTAGTAAGATTACGAATGTTCAAACGTGATTAGCGAGATGTTGATGAATCCGCGTACACAGCATTAGGTATCGGTTATGGTTAAATTCAGGGGAAGCAATTGAGGTCAGCAAAAACTAATAAAAATATATAAGTTAATTTAGTGACGAGCTTAACGCGATCGTTTATTAAATTTTGGAAGCTTTTTGATAAATTAGAGGAGAAGTTCGCCTCCATAACCTTAATAATCTGTAAGGCATTGCGTATATTTTTATCAATAAATAATTTAGATTTTATAAAAATAAGTCTCGCAACTTGTTTTTCAACAGTTTATTCCTATTCTTTTCAAAAGAGCAGCCTGTAGATTAAAAAAGTCTTGCATGTAATATATTACTACAGATAATATTAGGTTACTTTTACTTTTTTATACGTAGTATAAGGACGTATTGTGATGACGAAAATATTCGACCTCGAGATTTTTGCAATGTCCACGTTTTGAAGTTTTGAAGTCCCCTGATTCCAAAAAATGGTTTTTAAAAAACGTCACTCTCGTTCTCTCTCACCCCCTCTCTCTCTCTCCCTCTCTCGCTCTCTCTCTCTCTCTCTCTCTCTCTCTCTCTCTCTCTCTCTCTCTCTCTCTCTCTCTCTCTCACTCTCTCTCTGTGTGTATGTGTATGTGTGTGACCACGATAGCAGTCAAACCGCTATAGATATAAATACCAAATGTTATATATACGAATATAATCTCCCTCTTGAGATCTGATTAGATTTTCAGTAAAATCGGTAGACCGGAAGTAGTAGTTTACTTCAGTGAAAAAATCAAATTTTGCTAACTACTAAGTTTAAACAAATTTATAAAGAATTCATATGTTCTCAAAATTAAATATGAAAAGAATTTTATTAATTTTTTTTTTAAAATTCCGACCGGAAGTACGTCATTTACTCTTATCAAAAATCAGTTTTTTGCGAATATCTATCCATTAAATTCTTCGATCGCCTTTTGTTTTCGAGTTATGACGTCATCGATTTATTTAAATTGCAACTCAACTATAAAAAATAAATAAATACATTTTTTAATTTTTTTTTACTTTATAGCAGAAACGGGCAAGTTAGCAATCTAATTATTATAAATAAACTAAATGAGATGTTCAAACTGATTCCCATTTACTTCTTGGCAATATCACAGGCGATATTCGAAATCTTGTAGAACATTCCGGAGGGTTTATGGACGAATTGCTCTAATTTCGGCCCGAATTCTGTTCTTTAAATCGTCAACTGTAACTGGCCAATAGAAGTAAACTTTGTTTATCAGGTAGCCCCACAAAAAGAAATCGAGTGGGGTAATATCGGGGGACCATGCAGGCCACTCAATTGGTCCCCTTCTACCAATCCAACGATTGGGAAAAACTTGATTTAAATAATTAAGCACATCTAACGAAAAATGTGGAGACGCTCCAACTTGTTGATACCATTAGTTATTATTTGGCAAGTCTGGATCTTCTTCATTGGGATACAGCATCGCATGAGAGGGTGTCAGATCATCCCTCAAAAAATCTAAGTATTTAGCACTCGTCGACGTCCCTTCCATGAAAAATGGTCCCAAAATTCGATCTCCAATAATTCTCGCCCAAATATTAACTTTTTGTGGAAACTGCGTGTGGACCTCTATCTTCCAATGAGGATTTTGGGGAGCCCAGTATCGGCAGTTCTGCTGATTTACTGCTCCATTAAGGCAAAACGTGGCTTCGTCCGAAAATAATACTCGACTGACAAATTCGGGATGGGTAATGCATCGAGCCATCATATCCTCGCAGAATTCAATACGGCGATCCGGATCGTTTTCATTAATTTCATGCACTAAAACTGCCTTGTAGGGATGCCATTTATACTTTTTCATTGTCCTCCATACCGAAGATTTACTGATTTCGTAATTTGCAAGCACCTCCTGTGTGGCTTTGTAGGGATTTTCTTGCAGGTCCAGTAGAACATCTAACTGAACATCTTCGGAAACTTTTGGTCGACCACATCTAGGGAGATCCCTTACATGCCCGAAATCTTTAAATTTTCTTAAAATCTTGGATACGGCTGTTCTTGTAATTGGTTCCAATTCTGGATACCTATTGTTAAAGAGCTCGCAAACTTCATTTTGAGTTCTACATCTGTCTCCATATCCCTTCATCATTAAAATTTCTAGTCTTTGCTTTTCACTTAAGTATCGCACCATTTTGGTAATAGTGTAATGCGTCAAAAGTGACAGTTCGCAAAGTAATTAAAAATTTCAAATCTTACTCAATTTTTTCCTCTTTCAGGATTTAAGGTCCCTTATTACAGAAACTATCAAGGTTTGGGTCATGCTTGTACATATTTCTGTATTCAGAATTTCAAGCTCTATCCAAATCCATAAAAAAAAAATGGGTTGCAATTTAAAAAAAAATCGATGACGTCATAAATCAAAAACAAAGGACTAACGAAAAATTTAGTTGATACAAAAAGATGTGTTTTTTAAAACCAAAATTGACCTGTGCCAGCGTTTTTCTCAAAAACTGTTGGAATTTTATTTTAATAGGTCCAGACTTTTGAAACGCACTATATATATTTATCAACAGTACAAAAAGTAAATTCGCACCGGAAATAACATTATTACTCTTAGCGAGTAGCACTTTTTTCGAATATCTCGTAAAGTCTGCGTTCTACAGAGATTTACTAAGTACTTATAATAGAATTTTGAATAATTTTTATGTAAAATTACCCGCAGGCTTATTTTTCTAAAAAGATAAAACTATTTAAAACAATGTAGAACAATTTTATATAATTTGAAACGCTCATACGTATAAGAAAGTCGTGTGGTGGCCACACCTCATTTTTTACAAATAAATTTATAAAACAATATTGATAGGTTTTACTTCTTTTGTACATAGTCAAACACATGTATTGGTTTTTCTCTGTTTTAGTATTAGAACAACGTTATTCTCGCACCCATTTTCGTATAAGACGTCCATTCTTTAACGATTTTTGGTAAGTTTCTGTTTTAGTAGAAGTAGGTTGGTGCCATAAACTTTTCATATTCTTTTTCATAACTGCTTTTTGATTTACCTGTAGTAAATTATTTATGCAGTATGACACTTAATGATATAACTTAAGACAGACGTTTTACATTCCATATCAAACCTTTAACAATTTAATTTTTGATCACGCGGTATTTTTAAGGAATTTCTTTTTTGCATAGGCAAAGTCAATACGCAACTAATACAACAAATGGGCTATTTTTATAAACAACCCAGAACCTTTCTACTAAATTCCATTGTGTTATTTAATAGAATTTGCACTCTTAAATACAACTCGAAAATAAGCTATTATTCACGTTCAATAAACAATTAGTTTCACCACCCAAAGAGAGCTGACACTTTGGGACAGACATTTTACATTCCATGGCAAACTTTTATCAATATAATTTTTGATCTCGCGTATATTATAACTGACATTTCGATTCCTTCTAAAACTGTCCCAAAACTGCCACTGACATTTAGATATAATTATTTCATTAAATTAATATTTTTACATAAATATTTACTATTGACTTTATGTATTAGTCAAGAAATAACCCTAAGAATATGCAATATTGTCAGTCAAATACAAATACATATATTTCCAAATTAACTGTCTACACGTTAGATGTACAAATAAAGCAGTTTATGGTCAATTTTGACGGATTAACTGGCGATTACAATCGCGAATTAAAGTCCATCGAATAATCCCGGCGCGAACGGTTGGATGGACAGTTAACAGAACGGCCGACAGGGTGCACACGAATAAATCTCGTGCGATAAGAAGTCCCCACAGTCTCCGTCCGGCGGGAAAAGGGAGAGTAAAACAAGAGACAGCGGCACGAAACTGAGGGAGAATCAAGCGTACGTTCACTTGATCCATTATAACTGTCCGGAATTCATGAGCCATTTGCGAATAAACCCGCTCGTAAATCCTCGAGGAAGATATCGAGGATGGTATCATCATCCACTCTTGCTGCTTAACTGTCATCTCCGGCCCATCGCAGAAAATGATCAGATTATGCGGTTAAGTAATTTCTGAAAGAGCAGATGGAGTTATGTGTCGGCTAATTATCGGATTTGCATTTCCACCCTTTTCTCATTCAAACAACATTTGTTTTTCTCTTTCTCCGTTCTCTTTCGAGCCGTCCGTCTCTTTATTGTGTGCATTCTTTTCATTATACTAATGGTTGGGTATTTTAAACTGGCGCAACTTTTATTGTAACTGTAATGTCGGCGCCATCGTTTTTGTCTGGCGCGACCGCATCTTTTCGGGTTACTTACGGCTTTAACACGTTCTCACACCGAAATTCCCTTCCTCTGGTCTTTTTCTCCGCAGAAACCGACCCTTATCTGCCGGATATATGTGGAATTCATTTATTACACAATAACCAACCGTAAATGGCGTTGGCGGTTTTCTTTTGCGTTCGGCTCTCCATTCTTCCCTTTCAGTTTATCTGCGCCCCGAGGGCGGAAAACGGCAAACATCATCTTTGCGGCGAGTCAAACGTTTAATTCCAATTATATTTTCATGCGCGTTTGCATTCAAATTAGATCGCGAATTTAAAATGTTCGGAACATAATGGGGTACGGAGGCACATATTTGGGGGCGCAAAAAATTGCATAACACCTAATTCGTATGCAAAATGAAAAGTGTTATTTCTTTTCTCAAGTTGCTTCAGTATAATATAGTTAATTTTGCTGCTAATACCATTAAACACATCTAGTAATAATAAGATATTTATCATCAATAAGTTTACACCCGATTATAAGTAATCCCTAATAACATGCATGACTAAATTACATTATAAAAGGAAAAAAATTATGGACTGTTAAAACATCAATAGAAGCTCACATACTAGAGTGCCAAAGAGAACAAAGAAATTAAAATATAAAAAATAGAAATAAATTATAGTTGAGACAAATTAAAACGCTGTTGGAAACTAGCGAAGTAGCATTACAGATTATTATTAATTCTGGACAAAACGGTAACGGCGATTTTGCGTGAATATATACGTAGTTTAAAGCCTCCAAGCTGTTATTTGCAATGGAAGCATTTTGCCGTATGGTATTTTATTTTGAAAGAAGTCATATTAATAGCAAACGTCAAGTGTTAGACGTAAAACTTAAAATACCATATTGAGAATTTCTATAATTTTTTTGCTAGTCCGCTGATAAAATGATAAATTGCGTTCACTATTTGTCAAATGACTTTCCAATTAATTTATAATAGTAAGCTTGCTTTATCAAATAATAGTAGATTGTTTAACAAGTAAAGAAAAGTGATGGTTTTCTAGTGAGTGAATAAGTTTTCCCCGAACTAGAAAACTCACTTTTTTTACGCGTTGAACCGTAATTTTTTCGTGTACTTCACGAGAATTATAATTTTAAAAATAAAAATTGTCATTTTCCTATTATCAAAGAATTTGTTTACTACATGTAAAATTAATCAATCAGGCAAAAATAATGAAAAAATTCTGCAATTGGTATCAGAAGCGGAATCAGGTTTACTGCCTACAAAGTCTAGAGCAAAATACGAGAAAATTTACCAACAGTTTTGTCAATGGAGAAATGAAAAGAATGTGAAAGGAGCAAATGATGAAGATACTCCAATTGCGTACTTTTCTCTAAAGGTTCGTTTTACGTATGAAATTTATTACAAGCACTAATTTTAAATATTCATTCTTCCAGGTGAAAACTCTTAAATGCTCAACACTCTGGTCAGTGTATTCGATGGTGAAAAGCACTCTACAAGTAAACGAAAACGTAGACATTTCTGCCTATAAAAAATTGTTGGCCTTTCTGAAACGTCAAAATGACGGTTATGTACCAAAAAAATCAAAAGTTCTGTCAATTAGCAAGGTAGAAATCGTTGCGTTGCAAGGAGCCTGTCGGGCGGAAGAATTACGTCTCTTAAAAGTTGATGATGTAGAAGATACCGGGCGTATTTGGTGATTACTTTACACGACACAAAAACCAAAAAAAAAAGCGTTTCTTTACAGTAACGTCAGAAACTCGTATAAATGGTATTGAGTTTTGCAGGAAGTATTTGAATTTGAGACCGAAGCATTTGGACCATCGTAGACTTTTTATATGTTATAAACAGGGCAAGTGCACTGTGCAACCAATCGGAATAAACACCTTCTACAATATACCAAGGAAAATTGCTGCGTATTTAGGGCTTCCGGATTCAAAGAGTTTCACAGGACATTGTTTCCGCAGAACTTCTGCGACATTTCTAGCCGACAGTGGGGCCGACATTCAAGTTTTGAAGAGACACGGTGGTTGGCGTAGTAGCGGAGTCGCGGAAGCTTATGTGGAAGATAACAGCGAAAACAAAGTGAAAATTTCAAAAGGAATTTTCAGTAATTTAACTGAAGAGACAGACTTCTGCACCGTTAACATCGACATCAGTTTCAGCCACATCAAGTGAAAAAATGAATAACTCAACTTTGGCAGTTTCTGAATTGAGGTCACTTTCCACATTTACTGGTATCCCATTTACTAACTTAACCAATTACACATTTAAAATTTATAATAATAAATTGAATGAATAAAAAAAAGTGTTGCTAACAAAAGAAGTCCCACTTTTCTTAATTATTTTGGGGTAAACAATATTATCAATTTCTATCAAGTACACGAAAAATTACATTTTTTCAATGGTTTTCCATATTTGTCAATATAGTTGCACGGGCATAAATATTTGCATTTTGCAAATAATAACAACAATCGTCAGAGAAGGAATATTGGACAACAGTTTGGAGATCTGCAGGATACAGTTAGAAAAATGTATGCAAGATATAGGAGAACTAGCAATACTGCAAAAGTAAGTGCAGGACATCGGCAACAAAAATTATTAAATGCTCAAAAAGAACAGATTTGTGACTGGGTTGACCTGGATTGTTCTTTAACCCTCCTCAGTTGCAAGAAAATTGCTTAAATCTTTCTGGTCATGGTAATAATTTGTGTTGCAGACGTCCTGCACTTACTTTTGCAGTATTATTGGTTCTCCTATATGTTGCATAAATTTTTGTAACTGTATAATATCTATCAAAAGTCCAAACTGTGGTCCAACATTCTTTACCGTAGCACCTTTATTCAAAAAATTAATAATTAATTTGCATACTTTATGCTTACCTTATTATTATGAAAATTTATTATTCTGTTTAATTTGTTTCTGAAAGAAGAAATACACAGGACATTTTTCAAACATACTTTGATTGCGCAGTGTAGTATAAAAGAATGATGCTGGAAAGAGAAAAAAAAATCTTCAGTGACAAATACAGAATGCGAATAAATACTCGCGTTTCATACGGAAGATCTGTGAAAAATACGAGAACATCAAAAATAAAAGCACAGTTGTTAAGAGAGTGTAATTATTCTATTACTGCTGCAGTGAATGTAAATTCCTTGTATTTGTTTCAAATTCAAGATGTGCTCTTTAATGTACCGCACTTTTCTGAATTTTTCACAACGTTAATTCAGCATTTATATAATTATCTTGCAGAAGGAGCTCATATTGTTATGGATAATGTGAGATTCCATAGAAGTAAGCGAGTCCTGGCCCTCATTAGATGTCATGGTCACTTTCCAATGTTTCTTCCTGCTTATAGCCCTTTTCTAAATCCAATAGAAAAGTTATTCAACCAGCGGAAGCAGATAATAAAAAGAACACAGCCAACGAGTAAAAATGAATTATATGAGGCAGTACACAATGTATCTGAGCGTATAAGTTCTCAAAATTGTTTGAATTATGTTCAACACATGGAGACATATTTGCACAACTGTTTACAATGAAAGTAAATTTTGAATTAAGTTATTTTTATATTACACAGATTTTACATTGTGTTTGTATCTAAATATAAAATAAATTTCTCACTTTAATGTGTAAATTACTATATTTTTTATAAAATGTAAGAGGTATACATACCCACATTTAAAAAGGAAAAGGAAATGATATAAATGGAATATAATTTGACAAATAGGAAATTCCATTTGACAAACTCAGCTGACTTTTAAAAACATGGAAAGTCATTGGATAAATAGAGAAACGCTATTTATTAGCAAGACCCCTGTCATTAAAATTATGTAGTTTATATTAGCAATTAGTGTTTCAGGACTAATACAGTAAAACGTTCTGTTCACGTCACAAAATACTGAAGCAGGGCACTGATCCACGTCACTACAATCTATAATTCCTTCATAAAACGAATGTAGACCAGTAATGGTTGACCCACCCCTCCTGAGCCCGTGTTGGTTTTCATTAATAATATTACGCTTTATGTATAAAAATCCGTAAGCGATCCAGAAAAGCATACTCTGTTTTGACAATCAATTCAAGTTATATCACGCTTGCTCTCTTAAATTCATTAATTACTAACTAATGAAAATAATTGCCTCATAAAACGGCTTAGTGCTTCCATCTATAAATTTACACACTCTGTGGTTAGGCAACTTAATATCCTACCTACTTATTCCTGGGAATATTTCCTTTAGAGCGGGCCTTATTATTGGTTATTATTTTGGGTTGGTAACTATTTACCTCTGCTATCCACATTGACAGTTGACTTATTAGCTCTTAGGCGTGAACAAAAGTCTTAAATGAATTATAATTATAATTAGTGTTCGCTCTAGTGGAAGTGATGTACCAAGAATAATTGCTCTCATATGGGTTCACTCAAGTCGGGAAAAAGGCAATGTATTTTTTATAATTTCATTCTAACTTATTTCTGCCTAGCATAAATAGAAAACGGGACATTTCAATATCAATTTTTTTATTTACTTATTTCTTAAACATGTAGTTATAATTCACACATATTTACATATATTTACAAAGATTTAATTCAAGAAAAGACAATTAGATATAATCATTTATACAACGGAAATTTTTGTTCAAATGTTAATGTTAACCTCACATTAATTAGACTTTTAATATACATATCAAAATTAAAAGGTAAATTTATTTACTTGCTAATAAATCGTTTCGTCGCAAACATCTACTAATTAAAAGAAAGATGCATGACATTCTTGTTTACTATGAGAAAAATGATATTTTCACTAGTTCGGCAAAAAAAAGATCGTTTAACGAAAAGTACACGTGTTTGTACGTACGATGTTATTGAAGGAAATATTGACAACAAAAATATATTCAAATATTATACGGTATAAAATTACTCTAAAACATGCTATATAAATTACCTTACTTTGATACAAACATAATAATTAACAGGGATAATATGTCTTGTACGGAGAGGGAAAGAAAACCTCTAAGATTGCAGCGGCATCCAAGATAATTTTGACAGACTCCCAGAACACGCCGAGACCATTACAGGAGTTAGGGACGGCAAAAGAGGCTTACACTTGCGGAGGCAGCGTGAGAACTCCTAGTGAAAAACTTCCACGAAGTAACTGGAAGTACTAGGTGAATTCTTCCACGAGGTGTCTGAAAGAACTAACTTTCCTAATAAAATCGTGGCTTTATATAGGCCTAAACCTGCACAAATAATACTTAAAAACAGTATTTTTGTCGTAAAACACGATTCTATCACGTGTAAAATGCATGTACTAAACTCTACGGAACAACTTTTCTTATCTTCAGTTTATTTAGATAAGTTCCTATGCTAAACAATAAATTAATTAAAAATGAAAGTGGCTCAATGATTACATCTGATAGTCTCTTTTGAATAACTCAGATATAAGTAGAATACGTTCAATTAAACATAGCCAAATTAATGTACGAAATACTAAGAGGTTTTTTCTCATTCTTGCTTTCCTGTTAGATCGTAATAATTTTAAATAACTTTATTAAGTAAATTTTTACAATAATACAATATAGAACCCTGAGATACTCTTCAAATTTAATTGTGAATCCACATTCCTAACCATGTATTTACAATAACCAACATTTTATTCATTAGGTCCTTGAACCGCACAGCTATATTTACGTATTTATTTTAGATTTCAATAAAATCGAAACACCTTTGGATAGAATACGCTTCTCGTCGTCATTAGCATTAGGTGATACGGCGTAAAGTTCGGTAATTCAGATGATTTATTTAGAATTAATTATAAGTTTATTAAACCGAATACAAATTAAAAATTTAAATACCTCCCGAAACCGATTTTCCCAGCACTTGTATATCTTTTGGGCTTGATTAATTATTAAATTTAAGTCTTGTTCGCTACTAATAATAATTATTCAGAAAGTAAATTGTAACGACTTTAACGATTCCCTTGAAAGAAATATTAATTATTGAGGAACCGATTTGCGGCTTCGTTATTAATTACAAGACGTACAACGCCAGCGTCCTCTACTTAATTGAAAAACATGTTCACTTGGAAATAATGGCCTTATTGTAACTTGGAGTGTTCCTGGCTTCTTCGCCCCCGGAATATCGAAAGATTCAATCTATACTTTACTTTTTATAATTAATGACTGTCGTAGTGTCACATATATCCGTTATTATGTTTTGGAACAATAGAAGACATACAGATTTTTAATTATAAGATTTGACATGTTGAACATTTCCACCTTGATATATAAATGATTTATCATTTATATTTGTTTAAAGAGAAAATAATGAAGAGGTATAAGGCAGACAATGGATCATTTATTAAATTTGAATATTAGAGATTTTTAAGTTTTAAAATCCATTTCAGAGCTTCTCGAGTTAAGAAATACAACTACACTTGTGGACAAAATTAAGGGACCACCAAATAAACTTGAAATAACATTTCTAATTTTCAGGTTATTTTTAATAGGCTTTTAACATGTCATAAACTGACGTTTATTAAACACAATCCAAATAGTGTGCCATGAAAAAATTAACAATAGCAAGACATTCGCTGCTATGAAACGAAATATCAACAAAAAGGTCTAATTGTTGACAGCTTCTTAAGTCATTTAATTAATAAAGCGTGTTTTTTGTTTCGATAATTAGTGAAGTTGTTTGCATTAAGTTAATTAAATATGCCTAGACGTCATTGCAGACCAGAAAAAGTATCCGAAATGATTATTCTTCTTTGTGAAGGATATTCACAAAGAGAAGTTGCTGGTATTCTAACTACAAACAAATCTGTGGTACAGAGGCCTGCAGAACGGTTCAGATGCACTGGTATTTTCAAAAGAAGACGCGGACGAGGTGTTAAAAGAAAAACAACACACAGAGAATATCGCTTTATCGAACTTCAAAGTTTAAGAAAACGGTTTGTGACATCTCGTGAGTTAAAAAATGATCTTCGATTAGCCACTGGAAAAGAAATTTCTACCAAAACAGTAAGAAGAAGACTGAAAGAAATCAATTTGTCTGCTAGAAGGCCAGCAACCGGTCCAATTCTCACAGCTACGCACAAAATAAATCGCTTAAACTTTTGTCGAAATCATCAAGGTTGGGACGAGGGTTAGTGGAACTGCGTTTTGTTTTCCAACGAGTCCAGATTCCTCCTAAACGGGAATTATCGCCGTGATCGTGTCATACGAAGACCAGGTGAGCAATTTACACCAAGTAACATTCGAGAATTTGATAAATTTGGTAGGGGGTCTGTAATGGTTTGGGCTGGCATACAATATAATGGTCGTACAGAATTGGTTTTGACACGAAATGGGTCGCTAACAGCAAGGGGATATGCAGACGAAATTATTGTACCCCATGTTTAACCATTTGCCGAAAATTTCGGCAATGGATTTATTTTTATGCAAGACAATGCCAAACCTCATACAGCTAACATTGTCACAGTTCTGCTGAGATATGCAAATATCCAATGTTTGGAGTGGCCTGCCAAAAGCCCTGATCTCAATTCTATTGAGCATATCTAGGATCACTTGGGCAAGAAAATTAAAAACGTACCGAGACCGCCAGTAACACTTGATGAGCTCTCTAAGATGCTTGTTCAAGAATGGGAACAGAAAGAAAGGATCCGAAAGTTAATCTCAAGCATGCCAAGAAGATTAGCAGCGTATATTGGTACAAGAGGAGGGCATACACGCTATTAATAATGATACTTTTGTTAACTTATTACAAATTAGGATTTACGTTCATGATAAGACCCAATGGCATTTTATTTTAATTTTTGGCTTTTTCCTTTTTTGCCATAAAAGTAAATGTTGTTAATTTAAACAGCCCTTAAATCAACTAAACTCTAAGGAAACGCATGAATTTATATATTTATTCGTTTCAATAAATTTCGTTATTTTGTTTCATTTTTATTTTGAATTTTACTGGTGGTCCCTTAATTTTGTTCAGAAGTGTATTTAAATCCAAATTCAAATTTAGTTATGAAATATTTTTTGAGAATATGTTCACTTATTCAAGCTGATTCCAGAGATATTACATGTTATTCAACTTTCAATTCAAGTAATTCATACTGTAAGCTGTTACTTTATGATAATCCATATTAAAATAATAAAACACATATACTTTGTTGTATCACTATATTTAAACAAATGGAGTGATCGCGGTTACCCGATATCAGTAGACGTCACTAATGTGTTTGCAAATATACTACCTAAAGAATGTTTAACACTAGTAGATACATCCTAGTAGATAGTAAAGATAATGCCATTATTAAACAAGAAATTAATAGAGATAGTAGTAACCCAACAATATTTTGAATTTGATTCGAAAATTTATAAGCAAGCAGAAGGGTTGGCTATGGACTCGCCCATTAGCCCTCTTTTAGCTTTTTTGTCTAATATTGTGAATATCATTTTAAATTCCCAATTAAGCAAAAAACATATTCTTTTCTGGTATCGGTATGTGTACGACGTGCCTACTTATTTTAATGGGACCACTATACAATTACAAACCTTTATGCATTACATTAATTCAGTACACCCTAAGATTAAATTCATAGTTGAAATGGAAGAAAATAATTGCATACATTTTTTGGACCTTACAATTACCAAATATCATTAGCTTTTCAGATGCTTGCATACCGAGTGATTCACGACATCCCTTAAGCCACAAACTAGCAGCTTTCCACTCTATGATATATAGGGCGCTATCATTACAGTTATCTATTCAAACTTTCAACCAAGAAATATATATTATTATACTAATTGCATACAATAATGGTTATCCCTCAAAATCATAGAAAACGTATTAAATAAAAAATTAACTAAAGTTGTCTTGAACTCAGTATACACCCATAACAAATTAGAATCACCTCAATATATTTCCTTAACTTATTCTGGCAATGTTAGTGATGAAATCGCAAAAATTATTTCGAAATATGATATTCATTCCTCATACAAAAGTCACTAATATTCTTTTTAATTACAAAACGAAAACAAACCTTTTAAACAAATCTAGTGTTTATAAGCTTGAATGTCCTGATTGAAAAGGAGTATAAATCGGACAAACTGGTCGTAGTTTTAATATTAGAGTTAATGAACATTAATAGAATATCATACAACAACTAATGATTTTGTAAAAATCTTACACTTCGGTGAGAAGGCTGAGACATTAAACCTCCTAGACACCCTCCAATTATTCAAAGCCACCCGCAATTTAGATAGTCTTTTACTTAACGACAAGACAGATTATAATGTACTGAGTATTGTCCCATGTATCCCCCCCCCCCTTTATAATTACCGCCTAACACAAATTTTAACATAATTTTTTGTCCTATTCAATACAGTGTTGGTTAGTGGTTAATGGTGGAAACCGCGGTAACTTTTAATTACTAAATCACACACTATATATCTAATTTATACCAAATGTTTATTAAACAGATCACACTCTAATCAATTTCGTTACCAAATATCTTTAATCTAAACAAGAAAATGGGTGTGCTTAAAACCACACAGCAGAAGTGTAAACTTCATCAACGCGAGGTTAATAATACGAAATACACGCGTATAATATTCAGTAACGTATTAAATAAAACGTATTCGCACATTTATTACATTTACACATGTACACACGCGTATAATATTCAGTAACGTATTATACGACTGATTCGTCATGCTCTCCCATGTAACGGTCGCCGAACGAGTATAGCAGTGACGTATGTATATGTATATATACGCGATATGAATAATCGATTTCGTATCCCGCGTTGGTCTGATGCAACGTGCCGGCGTCATACATTGGTCATACACGTTCGGCTCGGGTTTGAATCTGCTCGGGGACATGAATTTATTTATTCATTTAAATTTCAATTCAATTGAAATTAAATACCTCTATATGATATATTTATCTTGTTTCCTTAACCGACTTTACCCGAACGAGCGTTACACATATCCGAGCGTTACACATATCCAAGCGTTACACATATCCGAGCGTTACACATATCCGGACGTTACATATCCGAGCGTTGCAGGTCAGTCTTGTTCACTGCCTACAATCAGCGCAACGCGCCTAAGGAAGTTTACACTTCAACAGTTTGATTTAGGAATGCATTTATTTTAAATTGACAGCACAAAAAGTTAATGTTTAATGAAGACTTGAAAGTTTTGTCAGTCATCAGCTTTTTATAGGAATGCTTGTTGCTACAGGATATTCTGAATAGTGTCCCCACCTGGTTGATTCCAATAGACTTTCTTTGAACATTTACAAATACATAGTAGTAACTTACACAAACTTTTAACAAGTTGGTCATTCTTATCGAATTTCTGATGTTATCGTAAAAAATTCTACTCAACTCAACGGTTTTGGTGTACCATTTGACACAAAGCTATCTATTATTTAATAAACCATGTGTACGAATTAGTTAATAGTTCCTTTGAAATAAACGGCTTCATATATCGCAACTGTAAAGATTTTCAAACCTTAAATAATCAATAAAAGCTGTTGCAGAATAAAGTATATACTATATTAGTGTAATAAATATATTTTATCTTCAAAATGCAAAAATATTATTATTCTTAAAACAACCCAAGGAATTACCTGTTATTTTTTTGTCACATGTATACCAAACACTCTGTATAATATATTAATTTTACAAAATCTCCTATTAATACAATATTTATTTCAACAGAATTTTTATTTGAGGCAAATATACTATTGGTGGGATTAAAACTCACAACCTGTCCCAGTTATTATTCAAATTGCACATTTATTTTACAATACATAATATATGCTTTGCCCTCAAATTTTTTTTATGTTGGTACTATAATAATTTTGCAGTAAACTGTATTCTTTTTTAGTAATACCATCAATATTATGTTTTCACTGGTAATTGTATAGGTTTATACTTTTATGTCTATTAAAATAATGTGGTAGAGTTTTTAATTTCAATTTTCTCAGCCTCTAATCTTGGAGTTAATTTAATTTACAACATAAAAGAATTAAGTTAAAAAAATCTACATCTTTATGTTCACTTGGGAATAATTAATTATTATTATAGCATCATTAACTTTTATAATATTGCTGTGGGTGTTTATGAATCTAATAAAAGTATCAATTAGGTAAATCTCGGTTCCTTTCATCAGTACATTTTCCCTTAATAATTACAACTACCCTATATTTTAAATTATAGGCTTCTTCATTCTAACCTGATTACGTACCAGATCAAATGGTAGCTCATCGGTTCACAACCCATCAATTGCTAATTTCTTTAATAAAATTTGTCTAATTAATTATCACATTAATGAATTTGTAGAGTATTTAATTACATAATTACGAAGAGAAAATTTGTTTAGTATAATATCGATTGTATGTATGTTTTCAATTTACTCTATAGCATATTTGATTGTACTTTTTTTTACATTTATATATTTCACACATTCGAATTAGTAACAAAATCGCTGCTTACCGTATAATATTCAGAAGCCGGGACCATGTAGAAGATATGTTATTTATAAAATTAAAAGTAAACAATGTTTGACTGCAAAAGTACCGAATATGCGACAGTCGGTAAGCTACTACAATGTAGAAAATATCGATTCAAATTACAAGCAAGGAAATGAAGGATATCAGTAGTTTCTCTTGCGTTACACACATAGTGGTAGAAATTCACTCACAACGGAGTTCCACGATTTTAATAACCTGTAGATACATACATGTAGGTGGAAATGCTCATCATGTCCTCTCTCTGATAATATTAGTCATACAAATGGCTCAGCAGGAAAACTATCATGATCAACATTCATTAGAATAAGGACAATTTACAGATATTTTTATAAAGGATGATCATAAATTAGTACGTCTGTTTATAAAAATATTGTTAGTATGTTCTTGAAAAAGATAACGAACAAAACAAATACAATTTGGCATCCAACGTGGGGCAAAATTTTAAGTGTTTCTGATCTTTATTTGTACGTTAACAAAGTTTCTCTAATATGACATTCTATTTAGTTTTGTGCTACTCGAATAATACATTTTACGGGAAAAACTATGGCCTGGAAGAGATGTGTTGTTGTTCCCACTGATGCAACAACTACTAATACAAGAAGGCACGAATTGATATCTTGAGCCGCATAAAAAAAAAAACTAACGTCTTCTAAAAACATAGTCCAAAATATAAAATTTTTGATCAGTGTGCAAAAATTATTAAATTATATATTTTTTCCGTATTTTTTAGTGCAATTGTTTCCGCGCATGCTTTTTATTTTTATATATAAATGTATGATTTCTCTCTCAGGGAAAACTGCTTTTTACATTATTGATGATAAAATTAGAAATTTAGATGTCTGAAATCCAGTATTTTACTTGCTGGCTCTGTATTTCAATAGCATATTGTTGAAAAAGTGACATACGTTACTTACTTAACCACTTAAACCTAATGATGCAACAAAATTACTTTATCCATAAAGAATGCATAAAAAAGCACCTCATTATGTTTCCATTACTTTTTTAATTTAACTAAAGCAGATCATTAATCATTCCATTCTTAGAAAATCCATAACGAAACACACGAGAAAAAGCCCAAACTCTTGATGGATATCATTAATTGAAGGAATATGATGGCCTAGCTGTTGCAGCATAGATTTCATACAAACTTACGTGGATCTAGTTTTTCTACATTGAATGTAATTAACAATAAAATCAGGAAAAGAATTCTAGTTTAACCGGCAATTAATATTTTCCTTTACAAAGATCATAAAAGTGGGAAGAAAATTAATTATTTTTAAAAAGTTAATTATTTAGTACGTTTTGATTATACTACTAAACGTCTTAAAATCAATATTTTTGACATAAACTTTAGCGTAGGAGATTGCTTGAGATCATGACAAATATTTAAAGTGGCTTGGTAAAAAGATTAAAGTCACATAATTAGATATATGAACCGTAGAAACATTTTCTATTGTTCATATATTTTAATTTTATGTATCATGTCGTTTTTCTGAGTTGTAAATGTAAATAATGTAAACTCACTCACTATGAAAAGACATTAAGGCATTGACAATAATCAAAGAGTCTGTCTCGTCCATTAGTGGATACATATTTCGACTTTTTGGACTCACCAGAACTGCTCAGTAAAACTTACTTACAATTACTTACTTTTTCATGTATTTGCGGGTCAATTTTTCGATGAACACTAAAGTGTAGGAGGAAGATTTATAAGGAACAGACATCCAATGTCCAATGGCATTTCTTCCGACGTTTATCGAATTCTACTAGCATCTAACAAATAAGCTTGAAAATGTGTGTTTTGAGTAAAAACAGCATTCCACGGAAGCAATTAAAGTTATTTTGTTAAAGCAGTGCTGACAAGACTAATTGGTCGAAATACATATCCTCTGATAGACGGATCTGGTTAGAGTTAACTTAAAATTATAATCTTCCCGATTGACACTGATAATTTTAACGAAAATGAAAAGTGTGAACACATGGATGTTAAAACTAACATCAAGCAGTAAATAATTACTGTGACTTACATATATACCTTTATACGTAAAACGTATATGTATATATGCATGTGTATATGCATGCATGTTATATATGCATATGTGTTTTGGGTGTTAGATGTCTCTGTGATACTCTCACTGCATTTAACATGCAAAAATGACATAGGCAGCGATTTAAGTTTTGAAGCCATTGTCGAGAATCTCCACGTACACTGATGAGACCTCATAGGTCGAAACACCGGTGTCTGTGCGTTCGATTATCGGCAATGGCACTTATTGTATGGGTGTATCTCAAACACATGCATATATATTATACATATACGTTTTACGTATAAAGTTATATATTTACTGCTTGATGTTAGTTTTAACATCCATGTGTTCACACTTTTCATTATCGTTTTGATTGGTGACGTCACCTAAGGCTCTATTACATGAGATACACTATTAACATACAGGCCTCTGTATAGCAGAACATGCCGTCAGAAGCCATCGCTTTTTTCCGTGTCATCTTTTGGGTGTTAGATGTCGCTGTGATACTCTCACTGCATTTAACATGCAAAAATGACATAGGCAGCGATTTAAGTCTTGAAGCCATTGTCGAGAATCTCCACGTACACTGATGAGACCTCATAGGTCGAAACACCGGTGTCTGTGCGTTCGATTATCGGCAATGGCACTTAATGTATGTATGTATCTCAAACACATGCATATATACATATACGTTTTACGTATAAAGGTATATGTATATATATACAGTAACTGATAATTTTAGTTTGATTAGTAGATTTATGTTTTTTTGTTATGCCATTTATTTTAATAACAACATCGGTATTGATAGAAATTATTGGAATGTTTATTATTACTGAAGAATAATTTATGTTCCCATTTACCCATCCAGCTTACTACATTTTTAAGTTAAATTTTAAGATTAAATGTGAAATTTATGTTAAAGTCTAAATTTGACTTTCACAATGCACTTACTATAAATAAACATTTTTTAAATTCCAATTTTTTAATTCATATTCTTTAAAAAGCGAGGTTTTTGTCGGGGAAAAAAACAATTTTGTTTTACTGTAAGTCACAAATATCATTCAAAAAAGACGAAAAGATGGCATATATTTTTTCGTCTCCGCCTGGCACCTCCCACTTCCACACAAACAAACATCCACCGCCCAACCGCAATTTCATACGAAATGGAATTCGAAATTAAATCTTCTCTCTCACCTTTGACTTATTCTCATGATGATTTATGAGTGGAAAACTTTTAAAATATATCGTTTTGCGGCAAGGGCAACAAAACATTTCTGGCGGTGTATAGCAGCAGGCACCGTTGGGGAATGTCAGTTTCTCCTTAGTCAACGGGTCCCTTTGCGAACTCCGAGCAAAACTCCTAAACACCCGTAACGTTTTGCTTATCAGAGAGGGATACACGAAGAAGAACTTAAAAACTGTTACGAATTTAAATACATGACGAAGACTTTCCTTCCGTCAGTAGTAAAACAAATCTTCTTCTTCTGTTCAGGTGTAAGGATCAGCTTTCAAATCCCAGTGCGGCAGAAATTTTTTTCAGATTTTACATATTTAAAATCCTCGGGGTTCTATTTATTCATTGGTATTTTGTAATCAATATATCATTGGTTGACTTTGTATTTTTATACGAGAATATAATGTTTGTTTTACATATTTAAACTCCTTGGGGTGCTATTTATTCATGGATATTTTCTAATCCATATATCATTGGTTGACTTGGCATTTGTATAAGTGAATATATTAATAACATTAGTATTTTCGTCACAAAAACACGGGACCGTGCAAGACTTGGGGCTACAGATCGATGGTCACGCCCTTGGAGACGCAGAGGCCGCAAAAAACTTAAGCTTGCTAACTGATAATAAATTAAAGTTTTAAATGCATATTCATAAACTCTTACAGTAACAGAAGATCTATTTGTACTAGCTTAGACCAATGGAGGTGTACGGGCAAAAATCGTGTTTAATAAATGTTACAGAAGGCGTACCTCAGGGGTCTATCCTTGGGCCACTACTCTTCATAATATATATGAATGATCTAGAAGTAAATACATCAGCCGACCGCATTTGCTTATATGCGGATGACACCTCAATGTTCGCAAAAGCAACATCGAAAAAGGATGGAGATTACAAGTCAAAAATGGTGATGCAGGAAGCTGAACAATGATTCGCCATAACAAAAAAAACGCAACGGATACAATTTGCAAAAGGGAACGGGCGAAGAAATGGAAACTGAAGTTCTTAGGACTCACAGTGGACGACAGGCTCAGCTGGTTTCCACATGTAGCAGGGATTGCTGATAAGCTGACTGCCGCAATTTACAGTATGCGAAGAATGAAATCCATATCCACCTACGAAGCTGTGAGACAGGTATACTTCGCGAACTTCCATGCCGTGGCTCGGTATGGAATCCAGGTCTGGGGCGCTTCTGGTGGTGCTGAAAGGGTGTTTCTGTTCCAGAAACGAGCTGTGAGAGTGTTGTGTAATCTAAAATCAGATGAAACGTGTAAACCATCGTTTATAAGCCAAAAAATACTTACTATTCCATGTATATATATATATTAACAACAGCAAAATATGTATATGAAAACAAGCATAACTTTTCAAAAAATGGCGGCACACACCTTTATGCAACACGTAACAAAGATGTATTGAGGATACCTTATCACCGCTTGGCAAAAACGCAGAGATACGTCGACTACTGGGGGCCTAAAATATACTATAAGCTAAACGACGTGGATGGTGGTCTGGAGAATACTTGTCAACAAAAATATGAGCGAACTGAAAAGAACTTTCTGATGGACAATGCGTTCTATTCGCTGGAAGAATTTCTAACTTACTGAAGACATTGGGTCTTTAAAAATTAATTAAAAGTATTTTACAATTTAAGTAGCTCTTTGAGTATAATTTGAAATTTTAAAATGTTAATGAACATTTATTAATTATTTTACCTGTGATATGTCTGATGTGTTCTTTACTAGTATACTATTTTATCAGGGAACAAATAAATTATCTGATCTTATCTTAATGTTCTGACATTCTTTGGTGCTATCATGCTTTAATTATTGCGACATCGTGTACAGTCCGTGTTTGGATTCCGAATATACATAAAAAATCCATAAAGTTCAGAATGCATATACGTATATTTAATATACGTATAATACGTTTCATTTAAGGATTACGGTGGAGGAATCTTGTGCCACAATTGATAGGTGAGGTGAATTGGTTGAACATGTCAGTGAAATCGGATATAACAGATCTGTTGGCAAGGCGAGATGCGGTTCACAGCAGACATATTAGATTTGTAGATGATCTTGCGCTGCACCGCACTATTCGAGAAGTCCTTCGCATATCTGACTCCAACTTGCTATAATATCCTTCCAAGGAATCTCAAGTCCTATACCAGATCCCATATAGTGAAAAAGCATCTTAAATGCAAGTCAGTAGAAAATCAGAGGACCTCCGGTGGCATATGATGTTGTTTGGGTGAAAACGTACTGTGGTTCTTTATCGTGTGTGAGTGGCGGCTTTATGTTTTTCAATTTTTTTCTTTCTAAATGTCCACTTCTTTTTTGGATCTTTTTGTTTATTTTTTTTACTTGTTAAAAGTAGATATGTTTTCTTATAAGTTTTTTGTTATAGTATAATTTATGGCATATTGGTATGTAATACTGTACTTCTCCTTTAAGAACTGTTAATAAAATAATGTTTAATTTGCATGACACATTCAATGAAAATTACAGGTTAATATAACTACAAACATCGCGCCTATCTACACTGAGAGAACAAGAAATGTTATTTCAACCTTTTTTAGAATGTTGAATATAAAATGTAGAATTAACCAATAATTGGTTGAGTCTAGAAAAATAAGCGATTCAAACCACGTTCTAAAATTTGTTAAACAAAAAATGTTAAGGGAATAGTTTTTGGGTATTGAAAACCAACGTCTTATTTAGAAACAAGTATTACTGCTTCTAAGAGTATATTTTGTAGGGTACAAGTAATCTGAGTAGTAGCCTTAAACTAATTTCCGTAATTTGACCATAAGTGTATCGCATCAACTTGTAATGTAAGTACCTACATACATTGATATATATTTATTTAACATTCAGTTTAAATCATTTATTCATACTAATATTTTTAATATCTGTTTGATTATAGTATGGAAAACGTAGAAAAATTGCTATTAGATTGGGAATGTGATGCGTTAATGTAAACCTTCAAATGTATGTTAGGTTTTTATTATATTATAATAATGTTTCCTAATATTCATCCCAATGGCTGACATTTTGCATAACAGTAACAGTAGTACTATTTTGCTACTTAGTAATGTATAGTGACGCTTAATATTAAGGCACCAAAAACCAACCATGTTTACAGTTTTTTTTTTACGGTGGTAGGTAGTATCTGAAGAATTTCTAGTATCTATTGCCGCAGGACGGCCCTGCAATAATTGAAAATCAGACGTGTGTGAGTCAAATAAACTTTTTTTTTATTTATAACATTTATATTAATTTTTTTAAGTCGGCCATAAATCTAAATACCTAACATACTTCCAGAATGAAAACATTTGAAATTATGAAATACAATATTTTATTTTTAGTTTATATGTGGTTTATAGTAATACTTCTACACAACTTTATACATATCGGCGGCTCTTAACAACAGTGATAGTTAATTAAATAACTAAAAAATAAATCATTATATATTATTTTCAGATTCCAGCAGATATAGAAAGATCCGTTGAAGAAGGGGCCAAGAATAGAGAAAAAATCCAGCCTTATATGATTGTCCAAGGACCAAGTCTACACAGAATAAACAATTTTTATCTTGTAATCGATACCTTAGTGTATAAATGCTCAAGTGTTATACAATGTTTGGATTTAATATTTAAATCTTTTCATGTTTTTAACGCAGAATATCCCGCAGCATCAGAACACATTTGGTATTTGGTACAAAAGGTTGTATATAATATTCCTACAAAATAAGTTAGAGAATGATACTTTTCACTTTCTGCACTGCTGAATTGGGTATTCATCAATTCCATTTTAATACATGCTGAAGAATTACTTTTTATTTTGAAGTTATGTAGAACATCACATTTAGATGAACATTACTATGCGTATCAGTTATTAGAAACTAATGAAACTATGTTAATAAAATACAGGGACCTTATGGAGGTTCATCCCTATACACATTTTGCACAACCAATACTTGCAATTCAGTTTCGTTTTAAAATGTTTATGTTAATATGGATGCACAACATTTCATTCTAATAAAACTCAAACATACATTCGTGTTGTTTACTTTCATTTAGCACCTGTCAGCCAATGTTGTTAAAGATATGTTATTAAGCTGTGTACGAAATGTAAAAGAGATATCAATTTGATCTAGATATAAACTACGAATTGAGCTGGATAAATAATAAAAACTTTAATTTCTTTGGTGGGTTTCCTACAAGTAAGGTTAAGGCAGATTTCACGCTGTAGAAATCAAAAATAAAAGATATATGGAAATTATTGCAATGTTAAAAGTTAAAAGAACATTTTAAGAACTGCCATAGATTCTTATCGAACTAGTAGGTTGACACTATCAAATTTAAGGAAAAAATAGAATACTATCCAAACAATCTACTTTTTTTCCTTATATTTAAGAATATCAACCTAATAGTTTAAAATGAATCTATTATATGACAATTCCTAGTGTTCTTTTAACTTTTCAGAATGTCAGCCTAACAGTTCGAGAAGATTGTACGGCAATTATTAAAATGTTCCTTTAACATTTAAGAATGTCGACCTAAGATTGTTTGGCAATTAATAAAATGTTGTTTTAACGTTTAAGTTAACACTTTTATAGATGGTTATGCCAACCATTTAAACTAATGCTCACTGGTAAAAGTTTAAAACTGTTGAGTTAACCAATTATTGGTTAACTGAACACTTTTTTTTCTCTCGGTGTAGTTTCATACCTAAATCAATCCGAGAAGAGTAGTTGAATCCATTTTCTTACCATGAAATCTTTATTGTTATTTCTGAGCAACCTTTTTTTAGTCTGGCAACATCTTTATTTGTTCATATAAACAAATATTTGTGGAGTAATTATTATACAACATTTCTAGAACAGCAAGATAAAAAGTATTTTCACCATTTTTTGTGTTCTCTAACCAATTTTTGTATTGTCATTGGTAGCAATTTTTTTTTAATAGAACTAGAGCATAAATTAAGCTTTTATAGCTTTCTATGTAAATTTAATAATATGTATCAAGCATCTGAAAAGATATCCTGATTATCCTTGAAAGGTGCTTCAATGTCAGAAACTAAAGACTCAGACTTGTACCGATCAAGCTTTATGTAAAAAATGAATGTGCACAGGCGCAGACGATATAGTCAAATGAGCAATATTATTTTCAAGTTATATTATGATGAAATGTGTGATCACGAAATATTTGCGGATGTCAGAGCTTTAAAGTTCTCTACCATCAAAAAAGTGGTGTTTAAAATCTCTCTCCCCTTTCTATTCCCCCCCCCCTTTCTCTCTCTCTCTCTCTCTCTCTCTCTCTCTCTCTCTCTCTCTGCCTGTCTGTCTGTCTGTCTGTCTGTCTGTCTGTCTGTCTGTCTGTGTAACCACAATAGCGGCCAAACGGCTAAAGATATTAATACCAAACTTTATATTTATTTACTATAGGCTATCTCTTGAGATCTATTTAGATTTTCAGTGAAATCAGTAAAACGGAAGTAGTAATATACTTCAGTAAAAAATCAGATTTTGCCAATATCAGGTCAACTGAAAAGTTTAAACATATTTCTAAAGAATACGAAAGTGAATTTGAGTAATATTTTATATAAAACGTTTTTCGGAATACTTACATAATCGATAAACAGTTTCTTGCAAATATCTCGCAAGTTACGGTTGTCAGACCCATAGATAGTATAAAAGCATTTAAAAAAAATTGAATAATTTTGTCTAAGAGAGATTTTAAATTTGTGCCGGAAATGGCACTTTAACAAATTATGCATTCTATACAATTTTTAAACGAACATTTAGAGCTGCAATTGGAATAATTTTTGCATGGAATATTTTCAAAATTTAAACCTAAAGTAAACTTTTACACACAACTTTATTTTATAAAGAAGATTAAATTATTTAAATTCGGCATGCACTACTGTTTAAGAAAGTCGTGCTCACACCTCATTTATATATCCTTGCATCCACTTAAGAATGTGCAAAGCCATAAATAAACTAACACTATTTCTGGTGAAACATTTAAAATTACCTCTCTTGCTACGTCAATAATTTGTCGATTTTAAATGACATTTTAATCTCAATATTGCATGTACATTTCAATGTAAAGTCTCTAATAGCTGTTCAATTAGTTTTAAAATGTAACTTTAATGAATTGTAATGGTCTAATTTAATAAGTACGTTTGATCGATTATGGAATTTCTCGGAAGCAATTTCCTTCGTGATAAAGTTACATGGTACCTATTGATCCAAGTTTTGATAAATTATTAAATCTAGAGCAAATGGCACTAATGTAATTGATTACTATTTATTGGCGTAAAAAAGTTAATGAGTTTACACTATCCTATCTTCAATGCAAGTACGCCAAATATTTTATAAATGTGAAATTTATAAGCCTTTGAAAATTATATTATACAGCATCTTGTGTATATGGAAGAAGTATAGACAAATTTGTTACTTGTTTTAATATTTGCATAAGTTACCTATAAAAGTTTCAAAAGTTAAACCTATTCATAAGGGTAATTCTGAGCAGCTTGTGAGCATCCATTATGTCTGCTGAGCTCATTCTCAAAAGTATTTGAGAAAGCAATGACAGTAAGAATATTAAAGTTCTTGGAGACATATAAGTTACTGAATGATCTAGAATTTGGTTTCCAAAAGTGTCACAGCACGTCGGATGCGATAGTGTGTTTTTTAGAGTTATTATATAACAACATTGATGCGGCGAAATTGTCTTTCGGTATATTCTTAGATCTCAGCAAAGCATTTGATCTGGTCAACCATGAAATAATACTTTATAAATTGTATAGGTACAGGTAATTGTATAGTACATGGGGTCGTGTTTGGAATGGGTTAGAAGCTGCCTGGGTGATCGTATACATTATGTAGGCGTAAATGCTCATAGCTCTAGAAAATTGCCCGCTATTATACATAATTTAAAGACAGAATAATTAGGGAAATTGCCTTATTATGACTTTTTTACCTTTTTTGCGTCTTTTTTAGGATGTTGCCCTTTCTTAGGTATCTCCTGTTTTCTGGCCTTTTGTGCCTTTTAATTTATACTAAATTAAAGTTTTAAGAAAGTTCTTAAATTTTCAAATTAAAAAAAAATCCAACCAGCAATTTTCCTAGAAAAATTCACATTTTAAATTTCTGAAATAAATTGTAAAAAACCATATACAGCTTATGTAATGAAACACTTAATATAGTCCAAAATACATCAAAATTGCAACGTGGTAATATCAAGTGTTTCATTACACAAGCGGTATATATTTGTGTGTGATTCATGTTACATGAAGAAAAAATGTTTTATGAAAATCGATGTTACGCAACATTTGCAGACAACGTTGCACGTAGCTGATGCAAAGCGTAAAATTGCAAAACTACAATTAATATCAAATGCCTTTGGACCCATGGATCCAAAAAGCGCACCCACTAAATCTGGCTTTACATTGGAACTCTGCGAAGCTCTTATTGCAGCAAACATTCCTTTCTATAAATTAAAAAATAGAATATTTAAGTCGTTTTTAGAAAAACATACAAACCAAGCGATTCCGGATGATTCGATGTTGAGGAAGAATTATTTGCATTGTGTTTGCATTGTGTTACCAATCAGTATGAATACATAATTTTAATGTTTAAATCATATTAATTGAAAAGTGGCGTTTTTCCTTAAGAGTATTGCAACGATACGCCCTGAAATTGGAGACTATTTTATATGGACGTGCGTTGACGAAACAACAGGGTGCAAGGGTCGCTATATAGCGAATATGATTGTTTCTAAATTAGTAACAGATGAAGCAGGAACGCCCTATTTGTTGTCCTCAAAGCAATTGGAAAAAGCAAACCACCAAACAGTTGCAAAATTGTTTAACGACATCATGCGTAAGTGTACCGTGCCTTCAAATACTTTCCGCAATAGAGTAGGCTGTTTTTGAAGTTTTTAAGTAATCAATGTTGGTGTACATGCTAATTTTTTGAAAACTTCAAATTCTGACAGTTGTCATATTTAAATTCAAGTTATAGACGCCTATTATTATTTACATGACACAAACAAACTATTAAAATTATGCACTGTCACCAACCATTAAAAGAAAGCATGGCCGTCTCGAATGCGGAAAGTATTTGAAGGCACGGTAGTTATCTTTGTTGTAGGCAGCTGTATGCATATTTCTTTTATTTTAGGCATACTGTATCCCAATGAAGTACCTGACGAAAAAAATTAACTTTTACTTAGTGGCGCTGCACCTTATATGGTAAAAGCAGCAAAAGCGCTAAAAATATTCTACCCTAAATTAATGCATGTAATCGCCTCGTTCACGCACTACATCGGGTTGACGAATGTATTAGAAAACAATTTATGACAGTTCATAAATTAATTTCGTCAATAAAAAAAGTACGTTTATATTATTTTTTTCTGATTACATAAATATATTTCCTGTTTTTTTAAGCTGTTTTTAAAAGCGCCATTACGGGTAGCGGTTTACAAAGAAAAGGCCCAGGGAATTCCACTACCACCTGAACTAATCATCACTAGATGGGAAACGTGGATCTGCATGCGACTTTTATGCATCTAATTTTACAGCAAATAAACAGGTTTGTAGACATATTAACATTTTGTTATATAAAGTTATATTTTGAATCACGATATTATTCGTGTAAAGAAAGACAGCAAACATGCATAAATTTACTGATTTAATTACTTGTCAACTAATACATATTCTTTTACAGGTTGTACTCTCGTTTGATGTTCAAATTCCTATGCCATCTCAAAATTATAAGAAGCTTTTAATGACAGTGAGGTATTACATGCTTTAACGTATATTCAAACAAATTTCTATTGGTTGCCCCACGAAATAAAGAAATTAGAAGTTGGACTGACTCTTGTGGAATCCAAAGATATTGTACAAAAGGCAGTGGATCTCATATCGAGCGCTCCTGGACCAGCAGGAATAAAAATAAAGGATAAACGTAAAGCTGTTTTCCAAAAAAATCCTTCTTTAGAAAAATTAAAAATTATTCCGAAATTCACCAAGGGATTTCCATTCGAAACTCTATGTTTGATATACTGTCACCACAACAAATCAGTTTTCTGAAATACGATAGCACCATGTGTCAAGGTCCTATTCAAGTTACAAACAAATTGTCAGCGACAAAAGGACTTGTTTGACTTCGGAGAACACAGAGAAATTACTGGTGACTAGTTGGCAGTGTAACAAAACCAATGTTTAAAGAATCGTGTGCCTACCTGCAATAAATAAATAGTGTAACCCGTACTTGATCCGTCGAAGTAGGGCACACAAGTATGAGACTCACAGGGTCGGGTCTCCAAAGGTGGTTGCCCAGTGACGTACTGGTTCAGACAAATGACGTTAGAATACGACAAAATATGGGCGCCCATTACTTTTTTTTAAAAAAAGAAGTAACAAACTTCCTAATACAAAACAAAAGAACCAGTACCTCTCGCAGGAAGGAAAGGACACAAGTCGTTTATATTTACAAAAAATATATTGTAAAAAGAATAAAATACTACACAATTCCATTTACAATTTGTGCCAATGTGAATGCAGTCCATAAAGTTAGATACAAATTTTCTTTGAAATATGAAAGATAAAGCAACAATAAGTAATAATAACAAATATGTACATAAATTTCAAACAATTACTGACCAAAAAAAAAAAGGTGGAATCTCCTCCTATTTTGTATGTTACGTCAACTTCCTTGAGCTTCTTTCCATATATTTTGGTGATCAGATTCCCTCTGATTTTAAATTTACCTAAAACAAAGCTGTGCAAGCTTTTGTAAGATCAAGCCATCAGCACGTTAGTTCTTAAAAAAAACAACAAAAGTAACCTCAGACTCGACTTGATTAACTATAGGTTCACAAAAGAAAATATTAGATATATATTAAAATTAATTAAATCACAAAAATAATCACTGTATATTCTACGTTGATGATATCGGAAAGTTATAATTTATCAAATTCTAAAAAATGAACTGTTTTGAAGTCCCCTGATACCGAAAAAGAGGTTTTTAAAAAATATCTGTGTGTCTGTCTGTGTGTCTATCTGTGTGTCTGTCTGTGTGTTTGTCTGAGACCACGATAGCGGTCAAACCGCTATAGTTATCAATTCCAAATTTTGTATTTACGTGTATAATCTCCCTCTTGAGATCTGATTAGTTTTTCAGTAAAATCGGTACACCGAAAGTAGCAGTTTACTTCAGTGAAAAAATCGAATTTTGCCAATAGTTCGTCAACTACTAAGTTTAAACAAATTTATAAAGAATTTATATATACTTAAAATTAAGTTTGAGACAAATTGTCTTAAGAAAGTTTTTCTAAATTCCAACTGGAAGTAGGTCTTTTACTCTTATCGAAAATCAGTTTTTTGCGAATATCTTGCAAGTCATGCTTTTTATACTAGTACGTTGCGAGTATAAAAGTATTTAAAATATAATTTTCAATATCTTTTGTATAAAAAAAATTTCAAAATTCAGACCGGAAGTACCACTTTTACTCTTATCGAATAGCGATTTATTGCAAATATGTCGTAAGTTATGCATTCTATATATATTTATCAAGAGTACAAAAGTATTTAGAACTGGATGTGCAATATTTTTTGTATATATGAAATTTCAAAATTCGGACCTGAAGTAGCACTTTCACTCTTATCGAGTAGCACTTTCTTGATAATATCATGCAAAGTATGCATTCTATAGCGATTTATTAAGAAAGTAAAAGTACTTAGAATAAGATTTTGAATAAGTTTTGCATTAAAAAATTCTTGAAATTGTATAGTTTGAAACGCTCATACGTAAAAGAAAGTCGTGTGGTGGTCACACTTCATTTTCTTTAAAGCGTTAAATACATTAACAATTTCGTATATTAAAAAAAAAGAACAATAGGAGGAATACAATACTAATTTAAAACTTTTAAATTCTTTTATGAGAGGGATGCGGTAATCAAAGAAGAAAAATTTTAACTAAGCGCACGTGTGTCCTTATTTCTTTACAGCGAGAGAAAGAGAACTTGTTCGGTCGCGATCACCAAGAGAAGAGAGCTTACCTCTTGAATCTAACCCTCGCTGTTTCAACACGCACGCTGTTTTACTTTCTTATACGTAGTATAAGGAAGTATTGTGATGATGAAAGTTTTTGACCTCGAGATTTTTGCAGATATCCACGTTTTGAAGTCCCCTGGTACCGAAAAAGTGGTTTTAAAAAATGTCTGTGTGTGTGTCTGTGTTTGTGTGACCACGATAGCGGTCAAACCGCTTCAGGTACCAATTCCAAATTTTGTATTTATGAATATAATCTCCCTCTTGAGTTCTGATTAGATTTTCAGAAAAATCGGCAGACCGGAAGTACTTGTTTACTTCGGTGAAAAAATGAATGAATTTTGCTAATATATCGTCAATTACTAAGTTTAAATTAATAATCGACGAAGGAGATACATGTTGAAACTCCATTATATATATATAATAAAACACAAGTGTGTAGTTTCAAAATTATTATAATGTTTAACATACTACATACGTTTCGCCACACTGTGGCTTCATCAGGTGGATGAAAATACAATTTCAAAATACAAATTGGCTCCTATATATATCAATACAAATTACAAAAATAAAAAATTAACGAGCAGAATATTTGGTTCCTACATCAGTGCAAAGAACAAGAAGTTACACCCAAACATATTGGAATAAAGACCAACCACAAAAGTAGAGCAGCATTCTTAGCAGTAGAGGCAGGAAAGAAAGTTCGGCTTAAAGAAGAATTGAAGAAACTATACAGTATAAGGGATAGTCTATCATCATATATTAAGGTACTGCACTCACAACTTTCATTTAAACTTAGTAACCTAGAGTTTGATCTATTGTACGAAGCTATTCAAAATAAAATCAGCCCCTTAGTCCATAAAAAATTCTTAATATAAAAAAGCAAACTAGACAAGCTTATTTTCATTAAAAAACAGAATATTATTCCCACAATACCGGATAACCTTAACAGAAATATAACTTTCTATGACCGGTTTAAAAATCTATCAAAAGTAGTTTTTAATACAGAAGAAATGAATTTGATATCAAAAGGATTCAAATTTAATCTGAAACCTAATATTAATGAAAAACACTTAGAAAATTTAGCGGTAGAAGCAGACTTAGCCCTAAGCAAACAGACAGATAATATTGCTAATAAATATATAACAAGGAACATTATCGAAAATTATCAACCACCTCATAAGTATAATAGAGATATCAGTATAGTAAAGTCAATAAAACAAAAAACGTTAGACAACAATATTATATTTACCAAAGCGGACAAAGGCAACACTGTGGTAGCGATTCCAGAGACAGATTATATACAGAAAGTTCAAGATTTTATAAATAATAACTCTTTTAATAAACTAAAATCTAACCCTACCAATAAATATCAAAAATTGCTAAAACAAACTATAAATAAGTCAGAAGCACTGATTGATAATAATTTAAGAGCAAAATTAACTACTATGAATCCACAACCACCTAAATTATACGGTTTAATTAAATTACATAAAGACAATTTACCGATACGACCAGTAGTATCTTATGTAAAAGCTCCATGTAGAAATTTGTCAAAATATCTAATAAACCTTATCCTTGAACATACTAAATTTAAATCCAATTTTTCTATTAAGAACTCGCATGAATTAATAAATAAAATTTCAAACAAAGATTTACCTAACAATTGTAAACTGTTATCTTTCGACGTCACTAATCTATTTTCAAGCATTCCACCCCAGGACGTAATAGATATAATCTCCTTAAAATTGAACAAAAATAAGACAAATCCCATCATTATAACGGAACTTTTAAATTTACTAGAAATGTGTTTAGACCAAAACTATTGTCAGTTTCAATACGAATTTTATAAACAGACAGAGGATTTAGCAATGTGAAACCCCTTAAGTCCTTTACTTGCCGACATATTTATGAATCATTTAGAAAACGTAATTAGTAAACATCCTTTGTTCAAACATTGCATTTACTGGGTAAGATATGTGGATGACATATTAGTTGCTTTTAACGGTACAGAGAGGCAATTAACATCTTTACATAATTATATTAACACTATTCGCCCAAACATCAAATTTACGATTGAAATAGAAGAAAACAAAACTATTAACTTTTTAGATCTCACTATAACACATATAACTAATAAACATGAATTTTCAATTTACCACAAACCTACACATACAGACATAACTATACACGCACGTTCGTTTCATCCCATTACACAAAAATTATCTGCTTATCAATCAATGCTTCATAGACTAATAGTGTCCCTTTGAGTAAAGAAAACTTTGATTTAGAATTAAACAGAATATACATTATAGCGTTAAATAACGGCTTCTCTATAGATTTAATTAATAATATTTTAGAAAAACTACAGAAATCCAAAACGCTATCTTTAATTTACCCCACAGTAAAAAACAATAGAACGCACAATTATAATTCCATCACATACATTGGTACAATTTCAAACACAGTAGGGAACTTAATTAAAACAAGTAGAGAAGAGACAATTTCATTCAAAACCAACAATTCCTTACAAAAGGCAATAAAAAACAATAAAGATAAAACGGACAATAGATTAAACTCAGGGGTATACAAATTGACATGCGAAGACTGTAAAAAAGTGTATGTAGGATAGACAGGAAGGACATTCGATACTAGAATGAAAGAACACGAAAGATGTTATAGGGATAAGAAGACAGACTCAACTTTTGCTAATCATTGCTTAGAACATAATCATAAATTCAATACTAATTTTACAACGTTACATGTTTTAGGAAAAAGTAAAAAACTTAATATGTTAGAAAGTTTAGAAATTAATAAATGTAATAATATTGAATGATCAACTAGATTTAAATAACTCCCCCCTACTAAATCTAAAATTTAAACATGTCCACCCCCTCTTAGAATGAGATTATTTTTGTAATTTGTATTGATATATATAGGAGCTAATTTGTATTTTGAAATTGTATTTTCATCCACCTGATGAAGCCACAGTGTGGCGAAACATATGTAGTGTGTTAAACATTATAATAATTTTGAAACTATACACTTGTGTTTTTTTATATATACTAAGTTTAAACAAATTTAGCCACACCTCATTTTTTTAAAGTTGTTTAAGTCAAGCGCAGTTAATATTTATAACTATTTAAAAATGCGGATATTTACCAGGAGCAATAAAATTTTACCAAATAATATAATAATTTAAGTAACGTAATTTGGCAAAATTTCCGTTACAATAAATATGTATATACTGTATATACGTACCTATGCTATTTTTTTAAATAAACAGTTTTAGTTTTACGTTTTTGCCACTTTTATATTTTATTTTTGCCTTTTTACCTGCCTTTATCGAGACTTTATTTTGCCTAACTATCGTAACTGTATTACATAATATATGTCGAAGACTTTAACGTAGAAAAAAGAGTGTAGTAGACACATTTCAATAATTTATTACTCGAAATGCCCACTAACCTCTGATAAACATTGTTAGAATATAGAACCACATATTACATTACAAGTAGAAGAGATACAAATAAATACTACACTACATTAAGAATAATGAAGATAGCAATTCAAATAGCTTTAATAATCTGTTGTAAAGAGATTTTATACACCAAATCATCTGTGAATATAATTCATAACAGAAGAAGAATTTTATTGGTTTGTGTAAGTTCTGGGGTTATAATGACCATGCGATTGCGGTAAACGATTTCGAAATAATACGAACGACATCATTTAAAATATGCAGTAATATCAGCATAATTACGATTCCGATTGCAGATTATTTGGCAGACTCATAAACGAATATTGCTCGCAAAGCATACATTAGATAGCAATAACCTATAGTAATTTAAATTTAATATTAACGTCTCTATATCTGGGCGTTATATTTTCATGTTATCTGGTCGGCGCGGTTATAGCAGTAGTTGCACACTTAAATATCGGCCATGCAAATGAACCCCAGATCTGAACCGAGGTGTAATTTATCCGCACGATGCGGGGTCGACATAGGTGAGATTAACTTTGCAAATTACAAACGTAATCACATTAAGTGATACACACAACAAACAAACACGATTTCCAGGTTGTCCAGAGCACACCACATATCCAGTTAGTTGGTAATTGCTCGTGTAGTGCTTTTATAATTAGGAGGAGACGGCACCTAATTAATAATAATAATAATAGTATCGTAGGAACGTCGAGGGAACGCTGCCAGTAAACCCGAGGGCATTTAAATAACGTAAATTCCGTAGTGAAGGCGCCGAGTCCCGCGAAATACAGAAAACGTTCGGAGGGATTTATGTTGATTCACGCGCAGGGGTGAGAGATTTACGGTACGGAAACAAGAGGCAACACAAATACATTTACTGTAGATTTTTCTAGGGATTAATTACCAATGATACATTCGAAAAAGAAAGAAATGTTACCGTTCCGTTTTAATTGGATCTCTTTGACATGTGATATATTTATAATAGAAGACATTATGCAGGATCTCTCGAAACTCCACGCATAAACACCCACACTACAGAGAGATAGTAAAAGGTTGACCGTGCCGCTTCATCGATATATCAACTTTAGCACGAGTTTTCCGCACGTTTATTGTTACAGTATGAATATTTAGTTTGTACATAAATTCGCTAAAGTGGCTGTCAATCCAGTATTCTGTCATATATACATATTTTTCAAGTCATATAAGCTTTTTGTCGTTTCTTTTTCCATTAATTTACTGCGTTTAATTGAATATTAGAAACTAACTTCCTCGAGGCAATAAAAGGTACATTTCGTTGTTACTGTAAATTTTTTATTTAAACTGGAAGTTACATTCATATAAAGTATGTGTTGTACAGATATTCTTGCCAACCCACATTGAGAAACGCTTACAATTTTGTACGTGGTTTAATAATAATCTTGGCGATGATAATTTGTTGGACATCACATTTTTCTCAGACGAGACCTGATTTCATCAAAGTGGATATATTAATTACCAAAATTATCGATACTGGTCATCCGTAAACCCACATGTTTTTATTGAAACTGACATATTGCCGTGATCTTTATATTTTTAAGAATTATAAAAATTAATAGATAGTTAAGTTATAGAGTAATAACATTAATTGTTCGTTTAAAACGTATATTTTGATATAATAAGCATAAGTTAAAAGTTTTACAACAAGTAAAAATGGGTTGCCTAACCTTTAAGGGGCAATGTTATTAAGAAAATGTATATATAAAAATTAAGCTTAAATATCAAGAATTTATGAATAAAAAAACAACCACAAAACAAATCTATGCATTCTATATTTTTACAGAAAAGATAAGCACAAGGCATGCTCGAGATGAAAAAATCAATTTAAATGAACAAAAATAGATTTCAGACATGTATAATAATCCCAATTCATGAAAGAGTTTTATGATCATATCTAAAAAACATAAAAAGGATATATATGGAAAGGTACTCTTTATCCGAGACAACACATTGATACCTTCATGTATATACTAAATGTATAAGTTAAAATACATTCTAGAAGTTTCGTATGCATAAACACAAAGGCTTCGAAAATAGCACAGCAAATCATGTGTGGTTTAAAAGCCTGCAAAGAAGAAATAACATCAATATTGTTTGTAGTTGTCTGCAAATCGACATACTAAAAACAGAAAAACTGGATAGAGGTTGGAGGCAGTGCAGTGGATGCGAGTACTCGTTGTAATGCGGTTTTCATGAACAAAATTCCAGTGGTATATAACGTGTTCCTGATTGTATTCAACAAAGGTATCTACAAAAAGAAGATAAGAATAACCTTGATTAAGGAAAAAGAAAATACATTACCAACAATGAAAGAGGCAATGCGTTTGTATACAAGTATAATGAGGGATGGCATTAAGGGAAAAAGAAGAACATACCCAATGAAAAATGAAGAATAACAAGTGAGAGTAAACTTTTAATAAACAATTTTTGAGAAACGCCATTTGTGTATATATATTGACTGTCAAATGCAGGATATGTGTTGATGTGATCGAGAAAACTTTAAGGAAATAAATATGAAGCCATAAATGTTAGTTGAAAAAATGTGGCGCTGCGAATAAGTAGATAGCTCATATTTAAAATTATATAAGGCCGCGAAAACGAACGAAGGGGGAGATGAATCCTATTCTTCGAACTTGTTAGACTTATAAAATTTTGAGATCTTTTGCGATAGTAAAAAGGAATGAAAGTAGGGGTTTAATACACTACGACAAATTCATTATTAATTTTCAATATATTAAGTTTTGTTTTTTTTTAATTCAAGTTTAATTTTATTTTCTTATTGTTAGTTAATTTTGCATTTGATAATTTCATTTTGCGTTATATTATAATTTTGTTCAAAATGGAGGACATGAATAAAATGGAATTTGACAAAATGTATGATGAATTTAAGTAAGTTTGAAATAAACTATTCAATTTCAAATAATTGATGGTGTAAGACGTACTCTAAAAGTACTATGTGAGAATATTTACTTTTAGCAAGGCGTTAAGCATCATTAATTTGAATGGATATTATCTTGTTAAATTGGTGATTCATGTTTTCCGTAATAGTGGGAAGATGGTTAATGATGTTGAAGGCACTGAGAGTACTATGTGCGAATATTTGCATTTAGCTATTGGTATAGGTTATTTTCAAGACATTCACGTTGCGAAGTTTTAGATCATCAAAGGCACTATGTGTGAATATATGTCTTTGTTGAAATAAAATTAGTTTGGTATGGGAAAGATTATTTTAAGAATCAATAAATATTATTATATTAAAGGTGAAAACAGCAAGATAATGTTTTTTTTTAAATCAGTATAAAAAAATTATATGCTTATGATCTTTTATGGGAAAAGAAAATTCTTGATATAGCCACAAAATAACAATGTTTTGTTACTGTTTTTATGAAAGAGAATTATGAACATTTTATGGAATTTATACTTGTATTTAATTATTGACCTTATCCAAATATAAACTAAATAAGAGACACAAGAAAGAAAAAGATGGAAGATCACTGCGAGAATTCATAGGAAATTATAAATGAAATGCTGTTAAGAAATAGACTTATAGGTAAAGATATGACAATTTTAATGTATCCTCAGCATACTTTTGAATATTTATGCAATCTTTGTAGCGTTAAGGTTACAGCAATAGGTCCTATTAAAATAGGTATTTGGTATGCAATTTCACGAAAAAGAATAATAGGTTCAATTTTCTTCCATGATACAATAAATGCAGAACGATATAGAATCATTGCTGTTAACGTTGTAGCAGAAGAAATGATTCAAAACGTTTTAATTCTCTAAAAAGACTTATAAATGTATGTCTACAAAATGAAGGATCTCATTTTGAACATATATTATTATTACATATCTAAATAAGTAATTTCATATGTAATCTTTGTATTAAATTATTTGTTGTATGTAATATCAATCTTTGTGTTAAATTATTTTTAATAAAGATATTATCAATTATTTAATGTATTTCTTAAGTTATTAAAACAAGTAAATTTAACAAAGATTTTTGAAAGTAGTTCATACGTAAAATAATAGATGTCGCACGGACGAAATACAATTCAGAATATGAAACTGCAAAAAGTTTTTTGTTTTTAATTGTTAAGACTGTTTCTTCATGTTAAAACTGTGGATATCTTAATACTAAATTTAGGTCATAGCCGTTTAATTAGTTTTGTTTAATAATAATGTCCAATAGAACAAATTCCAATTTCAGACCAAAAATTACTAAAACTAATCTAATAATATAAAGAGTACGCAAAATTAGCAAGTAAAGTCTTAATAACACTATACTACTGAAAACACAAAATAAGAATGGGTATGGATAACTATACCGGCATTTTACAAAGTATTACACATCGCGGATATTACTACACTTGCCCTTCCTAACTAGAATATCGACTCAAAGTTAGTTATCAATAAGCATGTAGGGGAAAGCAATAACATGTTATATAGTTAATGTACCTAAGTAGGATAGGAAATTTGTAGTAACATCCGCGATGTATAATACTTTGCAAAATGCCGTCCTAATTATCTATTACACAGTCAGATATCGAATCCTTTATAACACGCTGTATTGATTGTCAAAGACACAAGTATTCAAGACCTCTTTAAGGACCAATTATAATCACCACAACCGCGACTTACGCGTTTCAAAAAATATTTTTATTTTAGACTTAGTAGGCCCAATATATTGTTGCGTTTTCGGGTTAGAAATAAACAACTCGTGCAAATGTTTTAAGACTGTCTGTATATTCACACACTTAAATTTAATCAGGATATCAAAATATAAAATAAATGTATCACACTTAAAACTACTACGAATAAATTAACACACGTATTTATTTCTATTACTACTATTTATATCTGTAATATTTATGTAATAAAACTGCACCGCTTATATTTATTTTAACTATTCAGTAAATACCGCACGATGACTACTGAATGAATGAATTCCTTATCCCATCGGCGGCATTTATATGTGTAGACAAAGACTCTGGAATTTACGAGAAATCACTCGCTTCATTCTCGATAGCTCGAGAGACTGTCTGTCGCCTACGCATTGGATGTATAGATGATTTATGATTTATTTACGGTGCGTCGCACCGTAAATTTCATTACAATATCAACGATGCTTAGGAAATCGTGTTTAAATAAGAATATATACAATAGCCATTATTATGTAGGAGATTAAAATTAAATATTAATTAATAACGAAATAGGTAATAAGTTAAAACCATTGTATAAAGACCCATTCTCAATTGTTAAAATCAACAACCCACCCAGTAGACAATAAGTTAGTAGAGATACACAAAAATGGAATTAAGCCTTACTATGAATAATTCAATAATTAGTTTGTAAGTCCGGCATTTTAGTAGTAAGGACGAAAGAAAATAAACAACACATCGTTATTTATTTTTTATCTCTCAGTGAAGGGAGATTTAATGGATAATTAGGACGGCCTTTTAAAGCGTTTGCGACAAATGTGAGTTTTTTTGTGAATATGGAGCTCTGGTCAAATTTTCAAAGTTCTTTTGCGGTTGGAGTTTATTTTGAAAATAACAATTCTGTTGTAACCATGCGACTTTTATTTCGCCATCACTTTCATTTAAATCCACGAGATCTAGTTTATTGTCGAATAGCAATTAAAAAGTGAGTACAAAAGTTTCGCTGTACTGCTTCTGGTGTCCGAGAAAAACCTAAAGGAGAAACCTGTTCTCTACGTACACTTTACAGTACCTCAGTTTTTACATGAGGTAATATTTTTTCGCTTCGCGGAAGATATTTTCTCTAGTTAAGATAATTACATCTTTTTCTTTGACCAAGACAATAATTAATTGCATTTTAGTTCTCGTAAATATGAACTTTCTTTGCACCATAGAAATTTACTTATGTCAACATATTTCTTTGTCAGTTTAGAAACCCTATTTTTGGTATACCTGGGTTACTAGTTGTAAAACAGACATATTTGTTAATAGTAAAGACAAAAAACATGAACTATGACAATATAGTTACTATGAATTATGCATATTATAAGCGCAATAACAGGAGTTTCTTTTGAATTCAGAATTTATCTTTTCTGGAGGTATTCAGCAGAATTATTCGATAAAAATAAATAAGTGAAAAACACTGCTTACATAATACTTTTCCTAAAATTCTGTAGAAAATTACCCGAGTATCCCCTATTTTTTCTAAGATAAAATGTATAGTCTAAACATCACTCAAGCATAAATTAATAATAAAATACACAATTGAATTAAAACCAGAAAATAAAAGAGAGAGTTACTTATTAAAAGTATGTGTGTCTATACTGAACTGTAAATTTTACGACCTATTCTAGTAGTTGAAGCATTCTAGCATGTAGTACACATATAGCGACGAGATAGTTTATTGAGATCTACTAAGTTTGCAGACAAAGCGTTTTAATTTCAAACTGCTGAAGGGAAGTCCATAAATCACAAGACGTAGTCTTCGGCGATGTTAATTTCTCGTCTTTTATAGTTTGTCTCCGCGCTTGTACCACGAGACACCTCGAACCCCCCTAGTGATGATATAAGCAACTATGCTTCCTCGTGTGTTCATAAGTAACATACATATATATACAACCGAAAGAGAAATACACACGCGTCGTATAACAGTACACCCCCATCTACAATAACAACGAACTTGATAAAATAATTTATAAGAGTATCATAAAAATGACGCTAATATTTATGCTATACCGAGGAGGTTATAAAAAAGAATTACTGCACAGTTTACCCTTAAATTCGATTAAAGCGAATGTAGGCCTGAATTTACGTGTGATGTGGAGCAGCTGCTTCAGGAGCATTGGCGGCCTCTGCTTTCGCTTCGCCTCATTCGATTTTATTCTCCATCATGAGTTTAATGGAAAAATCGCAATGTATTTGTATATATGTATGTACATTGATTTGAATATTGACGGCTTCTGTGATTTGGTTACTTATTCACTTATTTCTTTCATATTTCGTACAAAATTGTCAAGTAACGAATATGTTGCGTATACAGCCTTTTAAATTGAACAATTGTCTATCTAACTAATTTGCATAGAATATATTTTTAAATTTAATAAACGAGTTTCAGCTGGTGATTTCTTTTAAAAAAACCCGTGTCCTAGATTTATAGAATTAAATGTCAATTGCTTGGTGACATGTACTTTTATTCTTTTAAACAATATAAGAAAATTTACTTTTATCAATTGTTTTTGTGTTTCTGCTGTTCAACCCCCCCTCCCCCCATTTGTCAAAAAAAATTAACACATCTACAAACGGCCCTCCGTTTTTCTTAAAGTTTACCATCTGTCAATGAAGCCCCAAGTCAAGATGACATTTTAGATTAGTTTTATAAATTTCTTACGAATAGTTTAATGTTTTTACTGATATGGCACTTACATAATACATGACTAACTATTGTTGGTGAACAGTGGACATGTCTAGGGTTCTGGAGTTTGGATTTCTTAAGTCTACGAATTAATTCTATTAACAGACGCATTCTCAGCTATATATATAATATACGGTATATAGACAATACCGTATTAAGGAGGACCAACGAGAATAAACACATGTGTGCGGTTGCACAACATTTAAAAGTGTTCAATAATTCATATTTAATTTGGATACTTCCATTTAACGCATGGGTTGGTATTCTCTACCATGTGAAGAAGTTGGTTGTTGTTCCCAATAAATTGGGGATATTCTGATAGAAGCTATATTTATTTTCTTTTAAATTACTATATTTGTCAATGAAACCACCAAATCAAGATGAGATGATATTTTACATTAGCTCCGTGTGTTGATTGTGTCATGATATATACCGGGTGATCCAAATTAAATGTTCACAATTGCTATCTTCGTTATTGTAGGAGCTAGCAAGAACCTACGTGGTCGGTTAAATTAGGAAAGTTGTAGTGTTTTTTCCACTGATTACGAGAGTGAAAACAGAAAAACAATTGAATATTGAAAAAAAAATTGTCAAAATATACAAAATATTAGGTTGTTCGGAAAAAAATGACGTCGTTTTTTTTTAAAATTCAAAATAATTTTATCACACAAAAGACTTAACTTAGATTAAACCATATGTTCGCCATTTGCATTAGTGAACCTTTGCCATGTTTCTACCATCAGTTGTATTCTGCGACGACACCAGCCAACTTCTTTGGAATCAAAAAATTCTTGGCGTGCTATTTGTACTTCATGAAGTTCATTGAAGTTTCTATCCAGAGAGTCTTCCATCTAACAAAACGTATGGTAATCCGAAGAAGCAATATCAGGACTATACGCGCAAAAGAATATTCCATCCAAGCTTTTTCTCTGTTCAAGCTTTTTCTCTGCATTCTGTCAAGGTGAGCGCAATAAAGCTCAGAATTAATCGCACGACCATTAGGAACAAACTCAAAATGGATCACACCAAAGATATTCTACCAAATGCAATGCATTACTTTTCCTCCAAAGCTATTCTCGTTCGCTACTGGAATCGGCGCTTGCCGACGATTAAGCCTTTGTACTTAATAAATTTGAAAAAATTTTATCAAAAAAGTTTTTTTAAATCGGTATAGATCTTTTACTCTTATCAAAAATCAGTCTTTTGCGATTATCTCCAAAATCATGTTTTCTAGACAGGTACATTACGAGTATAAAAGTATTTAAAACATAAGTTTCAACACTTCTTGTATAAAAAAATTTCAAAGTAACACTATTATCGAATAGCGATCTTTTGCATATATGTCGTAAATTATGCATTCTATATACATTTATCAAGAGCACAAAAACATTTAGAGCTGAATTTGCAATGCTTTTTGTATACATGAAATGTCAAAAATCGGACCGGACTTTTAGCGAGTAGCATTTTTTGTCGAATATTTTGCAAAGTATGCATTCTATAAAGATTTATTAAGAGACTAGAAATACCTAGAATATGATTTTGAATTATTTTTGGAATAAAAAATTCTTTAAATTTTATAATTAAAACACTCATACGTATAAGAAAGTCGTGTCGTGGCCACTCCTCATTATTTTGTTAGTTAACCCTTAACTAGGAGCGCCTCTATACTTACGGTAGTAGGCGCATGGGGTCTCTCACGACCCCAACTTGAAAACTTAAAAATTGAAGGGAAAAAATTAGAAAAACATTTGCAGTGAATAGTGTTGTTCATTAACAAATAATTAATCCATATTTGAAGGATTCAGACAATTTTCACATACGATCTTCTTATGATTCGCGCACAAAGCTTTTTTGCCCAAACAACACCATTCTTGATATTTTTTTTCTTTGTTCAGGGGGCAGTAATGGCAGCGCTTGCGTTTTGCATTCCTTCGATTCTCCGGTATTGCCTGACGTGTCATTACAAATTTCAGCTTGATCCGGCTTCTCACGTACCTTAGAGTGGCGACAGAATTCAGCCTATTTGTCTGGAACGGTTTCACCAACTATAGCACAAGTTGTTACAAGAAATCGCATCTGTGAATTTTTTTTCCACAGTTTTTTTCCTTGAAAATGATGTATGCGTAGATTGCCGAAACATTCATCAAGTGGAAAAAAATAGCTAACGACCATCTTCTCGTTCGGCGACCAACATCGTAGGATGCGCACATCTGATCCATGGTGTCCCTCCACCTTTCGTGGAGTTAAAATGTTTTATGATTTCCGGTTTTCCTTCGTCGTTGATGTTCTCTTCGCTTTCCAGATGCATTGTTGAAAGTAAGACGACAGCCTTCCTCTTCTGTGGAACGTAGGAAACAATGGTCATGTTTTGTTGGTGTCCATAGATGCCGCTTTTGACTTGACGTTCTTTGCAGGGTTGAAATAATGGTGGTATCTCTCGCTTGTTTTTTTTAAGTGTGCCCACTAGTGTGATGTTGTGATTTTTTAGCAAGCCATGTGCTAGAGGTATGCTTGTATACCAATTCTCGGTGGTAACGTTCTGGCCGCTTCCATGTATGAGGGAGATGAGACGGTACATTATTTCCTCTGCTGAGTTCTTCATGAAATATTGGCCTTCAGGTTGTGTTCCCACGATAATTTTATTATTAATAATAATTTATCATCATTGTTATTATTATTCTATTTATTCATTATTTACTGATTATTTGTCGCTTCATTCAGAATGGTGATGTGTTGTAAAAGAGCAACCAATTTTGCATATGAATATATCCGATTATACAATGGACGAAGAATCAGCATAAATTAAATCAAGAGAATGTAAAAACGATTAAATTATTATAAATAATTTCAATCAATAGAAATCCCTTGATAAAACCCATCACACGTTAGTGGGCGCATGGGGTCATTTATGCATTTTTGCATATAAAAACGTTTGTAAATAGAGAAATTGTTGACATATTAGAGTGATTGACATTCATGTAAAACTAGACCTTTTTGAGGATTACATGTGGTATGGATTTCAGCTTATAAATTTCACGAAGCTATACACGGTTTTATACCCCTTGGGGTCGTTTTTGACCCATGCGTCTAGTTAAGGGTTAAGAAATTCTTAAAAAATATATTTCTATAGGTAAATTCTAATTCTTATATAAGATGCTAAAATATTGCTTTCTATTTTTCCAATTGCAATTGAATAAAATATGGATGTATTGATGGATTAAGTAATTATTTGAGGAGCTCGTGCCTAATTTATAAACCGTTGTTTTGTGAAAGGAACATTAAATATTGCTACTAATTATTTAATACATACGACTTGGATAGCATTTACGACGAATTAATAGTCACTGGTGGTGAATAAAATTCAGAGCTGAATGCTCGTCTGGAAAAGCAATTAGCTGCTACTAGCAAATTTACATTTGAATACCTTTCGTGTACTGGAATTGTAACAAGAGTTTATGTCAAATCTGAATAAACTTGATTTGAAGTGTTTTTTATCAATTTATACGAAGGCTACTTGATAAGTGTAATTTTGTTAACACCAGTTTTTCAGTATAATCTTTACTAAGGGGTAAACACACTCAATTGAATTGTAACTATTATATTATATTAGGGGATATGATTTGCAAAAATGCATAAATGACCCCATGCGCCCACTAACGTGTGATGGGTTTTATCAAGGGATTTCTATTGATTGAAATTATTTATAATAATTTAATCGTTTTTACATTCTCTTGATTTAATTTATGCTGATTCTTCGTCCATTGTATAATCGGATATATTCATATGCAAAATTGGTTGCTCTTTCACAACACATCACCATTCTGAATGAAGCGACAAATAATCAGTAAATAATGAATAAATAGAATAATAATAACAATGATGATAAATTATTATTAATAATAAAATTATCGTGGGAACACAACCTGAAGGCCAATATTTCATGAAGAACTCAGCAGAGGAAATAATGTACCGTCTCATCTCCCTCATACATGGAAGCGGCCAGAACGTTACCACCGAGAATTGGTATACAAGCATACCTCTAGCACATGGCTTGCTAAAAAATCACAACATCACACTAGTGGGCACACTTAAAAAAAACAAGCGAGAGATACCACCATTATTTCAACCCTGCAAAGAACGTCAAGTCAAAAGCGGCATCTATGGACACCAACAAAACATGACCATTGTTTCCTACGTTCCACAGAAGAGGAAGGCTGTCGTCTTACTTTCAACAATGCATCTGGAAAGCGAAGAGAACATCAACGACGAAGGAAAACCGGAAATCATAAAACATTTTAACTCCACGAAAGGTGGAGGGACACCATGGATCAGATGTGCGCATCCTACGATGTTGGTCGCCGAACGAGAAGATGGTCGTTAGCTTTTTTTTGAAGTGTTTTTTATCAATTTATACGAAGGCTACTTGATAAGTGTAATTTTGTTAACACCAGTTTTTCAGTATAATCTTTACTAAGGGGTAAACACACTCAATTGAATTGTAACTATTACATTAGGGGATATGATTTAAAGATCGCCACATTGGATATGAGTGTAAAATTTAATTATTTTAGTCATCCCGCAGGTTGAAAAAGATTAGTCTTTAAATAATAATAATAATTATTATTATTATTATTTCTTCAAGAGAATTTGGACCGAGTCACGAAATGGTGCTATTTAAGCAAATTGTAGTTAAACATCGCCATATGCTGCTTTATATCTTTTAACCGAAAACACAGTAGATCTTCTTACAATTATTTTATTCGCAATCAACCGCATATCGCATGTCAATGTTCTCGGAGTTACATTTACATACACTGCATTAGCATTGGGTTTCATTATCCCCACCTGCAGAGATTTTGATAACATAGCTACACTCAAGTCACATTTTATGCGCTGAATGTTTTAGCAAGTTGGAATATGCCGTTGTCGTGTGATATCCTATGCATGATTGCTATATTAATGCAATTGAATTAATACAGCGCTAATTTCTAAAGTACGTATTTGTGTTATAAATTATATGGAACGTACCATCCTCGTAGATTGGACTATAAGTTGCTCCTGGATCGATATGGGGTTAAATCAATTGAAGCTAGACGACACCTAATTAGTGCTAACTTTGTAAAAAGTGTCATTTTGTTTAAGATCGACTCTCCTGATTTACTAGCAGAAGTTAATTTTTGAGTACCTCGTTCTGACTCAAGGATAAATGAAGCGCTTCTGCTTCCCACTGCCAGAACGAATGTTTTACTGAGGGCTTCTCTGGTGCATTCTGCCAATGTTTTAATAACTTTGTTGTAGATGTTTTTCATTAGTTTTTCTTTTAATGCTCATACTTTTTATCTTATTTTTCTGAATTGTTCCGTTGTTAATATTTTACGTATGTATTTTCTCTATTATTTGTTTATATTGTCTGTATGGTTAAGAAAGTCAAGTACATATTTTCAAATAGATTATCCTAACAGGATGTAATAGTACGGCTTTATTCTTGACTGTAATTAATAAAGTAATTAAGTTGTTCTTTTGTGAGAGAAATTTTAGGTTTTTGAACAGACTCAAATTTAATAGTGAAATTAATTAACTTATTGAACACTCCTCGTTACTAGCTCAGATGGGAGATCGGTTCGCATGAGAATCTTATTTTCAAGTCGGTTCAGGTATTAAGACACTAAGATTATTTTTATAGACATACTATCTTTATAATCCAGATTTTTATGTTAAGGTAACCAAATAAGATGCAAAAATGATATTTAAATACTATGAATATATTGATTAAAAAACAAACAACAAAGATCAGGTTACAAAACAAATATTACAAAGCGAAATACAATTAAAATTGTATATATCAATATAAAATACGCATAAGTTACAAAATAGGCAGATATAATAGGTTAACAAGACGATGGCGCTTTACAGAGACAACATACCGTGAATTTAATTAGATGCTAATTGATTGGTTACGTAAAATGCATGCATGATATAGGCCTCTAATTAGATTACACGTTGGGTACCTTTACGATGATGCTATGAAGATGAAGCCGTGTTTTCATTCGTTGATACGGGCAGCTTCCCAGGATAGATGGATGCCGTCTTCTTTGCCTCGAACTGGGGCACACACACTAGCTTTAATTTTATTTTTACATCGCGTAGAACACTATTTGATTTATTGCCTATATATATATATCTATTTTCTCACTAGGCTTTTCTTTTCTCTTAAGGAGTACTTTGAATTACTATATTTTTATTAGCACTATTAACCTGCGAGATCGTTCCCTATGAAATTATAAACGCCAGGAAATTTCTTCTGATGCGTTTATAATTAACTGGGTTGGGTCCAGCCGATTTATTTATTCGACAAGAGGGACCTGTCAACCTGCTCCTTCACTAGTCGGGGAACCTCTAACTGCATCTCCGCCGCTTAAGGAGCGTCTCACGGTATTCTTTATGGGGATTCCCCGGGCCACTCCTAGGGACTTCACTTCTTTTCCAACTTGTTCATGAGAAAAAGCGCTCCGTAAAATGTTTGTTCGTGCTTATTTAGCATTCAAGGTTGCCCACGTGTCGATTGCACACAAAGCAGTTTCTGTCAACGCCGCATAACTTCTTCGCTGGCGTTGATAAGGTTGACGACACATGTGTTTCTTTTACATAGATACATCTACGCACTCGCTTTTTTTTTTACACCACGAATATATACAGAATTTACATGGAGACATTTTAAGAAGGAATATAATATTTTAAAACAAATAAATAAGTAATATATATTTCCCGATCTGTGTTGTTTAATTATATACATTAATTTCATGATATCATTACCTTTGGTAATTTTACCTTAACGTAAATAGCTTTGATGTTATTATATTTATATTTTATTTATGACATACAGGGCCTACCGTTACAAGGACGTTGACCAGTCTCGACTTAAATCAAATATATAAGCAATCTTTATTATTATAAGGTTATTATATAAGGATGCAGAATAATGCAAATTACATAGCATTGCGTAGGTGACTGGTAGTATATTATAAGTACATGATCCAAAAAGAGCAAATTCAAAATTGTATTTACCGCGATACACACAGAGAATCACCTACTAAATCGTGCGTAGCATCATCACATCGACCGGTTCTCAGGGTTGAACGACAAAAAGCACTAAGTGCACTTTATGCTCCAGGGCTTCCTGTTTTGATTTTTTTTTCAATGGATGTTGATTTACAGTAACACCTAATGATTTGCTATTTTCTCTTACATTCTGGGTAAGATAAATGTACATAGTGGCTTTTTCTATTACTTTTTATCCTCAAAATTCATATTAAGAACAATTAATTAAGAATATGTATGTCGTATAGAAGCAAGAAATAGAATTAAGTGTTGAGAACATTAGAGTATTTGAACAATTAGTCCGTAATTATATTATAGAGAAAGTTTTAGTTTCTAAGTATTATATTTGTATATTTTAATAGCAATTGCTAATAAAGATTATTATTATTATTATTCAGTTGTTGGCTTTTTGATAAAATTTAAATTGTGTCTTGTTAAATAACAAAATGGCAGCTACATGAAAATGTATATATCAAAGGAAAAAAACTGTTAATTATCTCAAGTTTAATGTTATATATTAATGATATTGGCTCAACAATTCTAGTACATAATTTAATAAGCTTCTCGTCCAGGAAAAAAAGTTGACTCGCACAACTACAAGAAAAACGATTACATCAAAATCCTGACGCTGGCGAAGATTAAATTCGGGAGTTTTAATCTTAACATTAGCGATACTGTTAGTATTTATTAATTTTACACAAACGCAGGCAGAGGATTATTACTTTACAACCATTAACGTGAACATTAAAACTTTGCAAATATAAGAAACAAGATAATTTTGTAATAAAACGTTGGGGTTTTCGTAATTTTAAAAAGGAAAGTTTCCGAGGCAATTTTCTCGGGACGAAGGTCTAAATTTACTTTAAGAATTGAAATAAAAACTTCGCCAGGATCATATCGTACGTGCACACAAGAGGCAGTCGGATTAATTTGCAAGAGGAACAAAGCAATACACGCTGCTATTTAGATTATAAAATCGCGGCTTTTCCCGATCAAGACTTTAATAAAACCCAGTCATTGACTCCCATTGGCACGCGATATTATGATTTGTCACGTGATTTCTATCGAGGATATGATTGTTAAACCGTACAAGTTTAACTACTTCATAGTTTCTAATGTAAATATTTGAATGGATTACTCTTATTGTTTATAAGAACTTTACCGCAATATACGACGCTAGATATTATAGGGATAGGGAGAAAACTGAAATTTACATAGTTTAGCATTCACAGTTGAAAATTATTCCGACATCATTAAGAAAACGTTTATAGTTTATCATTCCGTTTTATAAAAGGTTAATTTTGCTAAACGTTAGATGAGAGGAAATGGCAAGAAGTAATAATAAGTGATTTTCCTATGCAGAGCCATAGAAGACATCGTAACTTATGTGCATTGTAACCTGTAAAGTGCAACAACGTTTTAAATTTTCGTAGGCGTGGAAAAGAAACCGTCATACTTTGAAATGGTAATGAACTGGAATTTGCATGTATGAAATCATCATAAATTTATGTTTTGCATACATTTCTTACCTAATTCCTCGGGAACGAAGGAAGACCGGTATTTTTTTAGTCGTACTTTTTCCATAAGAATAAATTCCGTAAGAATGTCTGGCCATCGATCTCGTATTTTTTTCGCCGCTACCTCTGTGCGCCAAAAGTTTTGTTGTTCAGCCTTAAATCCGTGTTGCATTAAGATTTATTTTATCTGCCCTTCTTAGGGCCGCGCAGCTATTTTTTGTAATATGGTATCTTTTGGATGTGACATTGTCCTTAAAATATACAAGGATTAAGAAAGTGAGTGAAAAAAATTGAGATGAAGAAAAAAAGGGAAAGACGAACGGAATACTACATTACGCGGTTTTAAATATATGGAAATATATTTCACCGTTTGTTTTCGAATTTATTTTTTGTGACAAGACAGAATTAAGCTTGTTTGTTTCGTGAACAAGTTCTAAAGCCAAGGTTATTCGTGTATTTTATATCCTAGTAGTTAAAAGGTCGATCTTTTAAGTTATATTCTAAAGAATCATGATTATTTTTACTGGAAAACAGTATTCGATAATAAGCAAGAAAATAAAAAAATAAATGCTGAGTATTGTGGTTAATAAAAGTCACGACCATCTGCAGTCCAGACAGATTATAATCAAGAGATACCGGATCAGTACAGAAATTTATATTTTACAAGTAAAACACTCATTTTCTATCTTTATAGGTTGCTATGAAAATTCAAATAATGTGATGATAGTTAATTAGACATTAAACTTCTTGTCAATACATGCAATTTTGATTAGAATGAAGAAATTTTCACTAAACCAACGTATTTATACAGTGAATGAGTTTGCTAGAAATTGTTCCCTTATCCAAGCTCAAAGAAGTTTTCGACGAGAACTAAATTTTGAAAGACATGGGAGAATTCCATCGCGGAAGGCAATTTTAATGTGGGTTAATGATTTTAATGTATGAGGCGGTGTTGCATCAAAATTTAGAGGTGGTGTTACAACTGAACGGACAGCAGAAAACATTGAAAGGGATGGGATCTGCGAAAAAACATTGCCCCTGCAAATCTCTGAAAAAAATCTTCGTAGGATTCTTAAAAACGATTTACGTTTTCACCCCTATAAAATCCAGAATGTGCAGTGTCTATAGAAAGGCGATAGAGCATTTCGCATGATATTTTGCAAAGAATTCTTAGAAATTTTGAAAGAAGATTAAGATATGTTGCGTTGTTTGTTAATGATGGATAAAGCTCACTTTCTTTAAGCTGTTTCATAAATAAACAGAATTGTCGGTACTGGTCATTGGAAAATCCTTAACAGTTACATCAAAAACCTCTACATGACCAGAAAGTGACAGTATGGTGTTTGTTTTTTTGAATTGTTGGACCATACTTTTTCGAGCGAAATGATCAAGTAGTCATCATTAACTCCCATCGTTACATGCACGTGCTAAAGAATATTTTGGTAGGAGAACTACAAAGATTGGGGCAAGCCAACGTATGGTTTCAGCAGGATAGTGCGACAGCCCATACAGGAAGGCAGATTCTCCTTACTATAAGGGAAATATTTTCTAATAACGTTATATCAAAATATGCACCACCATTAAAATTGCAATTAAGGGATTGTACATTTGCTAATGGTACAAAACATTTTCTTCAGCTCTTTACGTTTACGTAAACAACATACTGCTGTGACCTTCTCTACTATGGTTGATAACCAATAGTTAAATTAATAAATTGATATTCTTTAATAATCTCAGGGTCTAAAGGTGAATTTCTTTGTTTCTCTATAACGGGGAATGTGTCGCAGCTTTTTGTTTATTGTGAGTTCTAGCTGTGATAGTGATGTTTACTTTCCTTATGTTCTCCTTTGGGATGGGTATAAATAAGTAAATAGTGAATGTCAGCACAACTTATTTTTATTTACAATATAAATTTACAAAAACATGGAGAATAATATTTTATTATCATACAATACAATACTTTATTTTTATTTTATGTGTTCTCTTTTCATCAATAGTACAAGCACCTTGCAAATCCTTTGTTCCCTAAGAAAATTGTAAAAATTACTGAATTAATTCTTCATGTATGCTTACAGATCAAGGAAATTATTAAATTCACTTTCTTTACTTTTTACCGATGTATCCCCATTGGATCATCTCGACCTGAGATTCTCACGTCAAGATCGAGATTTATACAATGAAGAACTTATTAGATGTTTCCCATAATATTTCAAAATTATGGTTATTCAAATGAGAGCGTTAACGCCTCGTTGAGTCGCCCCAACTTGAGATTCGCACGTCAACCCAAGGCTTACTCAAAGAAGGATTTATTAGATATTTAAATAATATTCTAAAGATTGTTGCTATCTGGGTAAAATTATTGATACTCCGTTGAATCGCCTTAACTTGAGATTCGCACGTCAACCTAAGGCTTACTCAAAGAAGGATTTATTAGATATTTAAATAATATTCTAAAGATTTGTTGCTATCCGGGTAAAATTATTGATACTCCGTTGAATCGCCTTAACTTGAGATTCGCACGTCAACCTAAGGCTTACTCAAAGAAGGATTTATTAGATATTTAAATAATATTCTAAAGATTGTTGCTATCCGGGTAAAATTATGTCACACACATGAAGATTCCTTTATTTATTTATTTATAGGATTGCAAGATGGAGTTTTATTTAATAGTGCTTGTACTTACTTTTCTTGATTGTATATCATTTCGAATTCTCCTTGATAATCCGGGCCTTCCATCCTTCCGGAAATTTTATTATGGCGGGCTTTGTACAGTCGAATAATAATATCCCGCGCTTTTACTGTATATAGCGCGCACTTATCGTCTGTGAAGCGTATCACACTTTTGTTTTTGCAACGTCTAAATCTTAAAGGCGTTTATGCCTTTTTAGATTTTTATTTTTATTTATTTCTTTACAACACTTGGAGCACTGGTTTAACTTTTCTTTTCTTCTTGAATATTGGAGATCTTCCGATGGACTTCCTTCTATTTTGCAGATGCACGCATTTATATACCATTCAACAATTGACAAACGCTTTATTTTGTTTCAAATTATTTTTGTTCAGTTTAAATTTTCTTCTACTGCGCCCTCCGTGTTTGTTATGGTAACTATCGATGTCACGTGGTCATGTGACCTTTCTTCCGCCATGTTACCGTTGTTGTTGTTTACATATTCTATACTTGCATATCCAATGGACATCGATTGATTTCATCGATCTGTAGGTATTCTTAAGCTGTACTATATTATATACTGACTAATGTTTTATTTATTTTTAGCTTGGAATCTCTTGAAGCATTTTTATATAGGAAATTGTATACCAATCGCATATTTAGATGTGCATACAATAATATCTTTTTCCTGGAGATATCAGTGAAATTTTCTTATTCTACATGATGTTTTATTTTTAATAGTGAAACAGAAATGAGTGGAATATATTTATTTATGTATAGAGACCTTTGTTCTTGCCCTAGTGTTTATTATTAACGCAATATGTTGAACGCAGGCTTCTATTCATCGATTATTATTACTGCCAAAGAATGCATTACCGAATGACCTACTTTCTATTAATTACTAATAATAATGTTTAAATCGTTACATATCCTTTTTTAGACTGAGGTCAGTATTTAAGCATCATGTTTTGTATGACATTTAACACAATTTTGTGCTCTAATTTATTAAACATTGTTTTATATAATATTCAATACCATTTTATTTTTAATTGCTAGTGCTTTCATTTTTACGGGTATGCAACCCACATTGCATTGATGTGTATTCTATTGCATATTCATCAGTTTGAATAGGTACCCACTGTTATGGGATTATTTGAATTCTATATATATATATTTATATAAATTAGTGGATTATTCTGTATTTATTTGTTGAAATATTAAATTATAATTTATATCAAATATGTAAATTTATATTTATTTAAAATAAATGTGCTGGTATTTTATTTTTGTTGACTTTTTATTTGTTTGATTTCTTTATTTATCTATTTATTTATTTGTGCAGAAAATACCACAGCAATACGTATATGTGGAGATTGCTTACTGCTTGTTAAAAAATAAAAGCAAAGCAACCTACATGAATTTGTTTGACCTTTTGAAGAGAAAATGTATTGAAATGCGATATCAACTAAATCTATATATTAATACGTGAAGAAATAACTTTTTTACCCCTTTTTAAGAATATTGCGCGTACGGAGGAGTATCAGATTTGGCGTAGTTAAAGTTCATATAGAGAAGGAATGCAGAATGATAAAATTTATGTATAATATGTGTTACAAATACATTAAAATAAATAAAATAGAACATACATATATTTGACACTTTAAATGTCAATTGACATTTAAAAGTGTCAAATGTGAGGTTCAAAAGTGTCATACGTATTTTGCAAATTTCAAAAACTTAATCTTCCTTTTTTTGAAAAGAAACAGCTCTTCACAGCTACTCTGCAGAAGAAATGTCTGCCAAAACCTCGGTTTTTCAAAATCCAAACTATGGAAATAGCAAAAAACATGTCAGATTATGTATCCGCATACTTCTATAGAAGTAGTTGCACCTGTGGGTATCTATATATTAATACGTAAAGAAGAAACTTTGTACCTCCTTTGAAGCAAATTGCTCGCACAGAGGAGTATGAGATTTGGCATAGGTAAAGTTCATATGGATAAGGAGTTAGAATAATAAAATTTATGTATAATATGTGTTACAACCAGAAGTCATTAAGGTCCCTCGTTGATAGATAGGACACTGTCAGGCTGCTGAAGGTCATCAGTTTGAACATTTATTATAAATTGTCTTGTTTTCAATATTTTCTTGTTGCTAACCTTTTCAAATATGTTATAAGATATAAACTATATATCATTGTAATTCAAGGAAATATGTCTATCCAAAAATGTTAAAATATACAGGCTGATCCGTTAAAGAAAATACCGATGAGGTCATATTTCGAAACAAGTGAAGGTGTATAAAATCAAAGTATATCATAGAGAAGAATAAGGATAGCACAAAAACTTTCATAAAGGTTATTTTTTAATAGAACTCAAAATTTTGTAAGAAATCACACATATGCGTGACTTTGAAACCAAGAATACACTTTCTTTTTAAAATACTATTATAGGAATAAAACCGTAATCTACTCATTCGATACCCCTTTTCCCATTCTACAAAAACAAAAAATACAATAACATCATTAGTTCCCGAGAAACATGCAGTCAAATTCCCGGATAAGTATTGTAGATATTAAGCGTTGCGCTCCGACTTTGTCTTATATCATTATTTGCAAGAGTACTATTGTACTCACTGTAAAAAATCGACTGAAGAATAATTAAAATGTAATAATCCATGTAATGTAAGATCGCCTGAAGTGTAATGTGAAATTGCAATCTATCTGTAAAATCACAGTTAGTATGTAATTTTAGTTTTAAAAGTAATGTAAAATTGCTTCGTCTCATAGAACTTTTACAACATTTAGTGTGTTTTCATCACTTGTAATGTAAATTCGCTATTAGTCTCTGTGATTTCAAATTCAAAATACTGTGAGATTACAATACTTAACAAGCTTTCTTAATAAGTACTCTTAATAAGTATTCTCATTAAAAGTTAATAACATGTTTACTGATTAACCAACTTGTGATTTTTATACTTCCGTAATTTTACATATACAATAATTGTGTAATAATTAAATTATTGCCCACTACAATTGTTATAAATCTTGCCAAAATATAGGTTCATCAAAGATCTTATAATATTCAATCCCGCCATAAATCAGATATATGGTAGATAGTAAAATTATATTCAGCAAGCCCATGCGTGCATTATCTGTAAGAAATGAATTAAGCAATTAGGAGTGTCGTTTTTATGTTTGTGGGCCGCTTCTGTTTATGCTTTTTTTTTTAATTATTTATTTTTAGTTACTGAAAATGTTGCAGCTACCACGTGTGCTTCAATCAATGAAACATATCTCGTGCAAATTATAGGGCAATATCTAAATGAAAACAATTTTTAAAAAGTGATAAGTGTGCAAAATTCTACAGTGCCTCGCAAACGCATGCAAAAACTGAAAAATAAATATCCCGGTATAAATCTACATTGCCTTTAATGTACATTACTTTTTGAAGAATGCATAGGTTGATTTTATGTAAAAAAAATGATGGAGTAAAAGGCTCCTTACTAATAAAAGTTGGACAAGCATTACAAGAGCTGTACGTACAATTAAGTAATCCGTTTGTAGATCTACACCTAATGTATGTATCTTAACAGGGATTGAATGTACATTCACAGATACTGTACGTAGATTTACATCGAGTTGCCCCTAATGTATATTACTTTTTGACGAATGCATAAGTGATTTTTTGTAAAAAAAAATGACAGAAGAAAAGGCTCCCTAATAATAAAACCTGGACAAACATTACAAGACATGTATGTACAAGTAAGTAATCCGGTTTGTATATCTACACCTAATATATGTATCTTAACAGAGATTGAATGTACATTCGCAGTCAATGTACGTAGATTTACATCGAGTCGTTGTGTACTTACATAGCGGTGCTGTGAAATTACATTACACGAGTGTAAAATTTAATATTAAAAATTGAAATTCACAATCATGCCTTGTAACATTGCATTACCTTGCTGTATCTTTTCCAGCTGAACAAGTAATATTAATTGATGTACTACATTCACATTTCTTCTTACAATGATTATAATTGGTCATGGAGTTGCCAATGACTTTCATTGTAATTTTACCCTTTTTAGAGTGCGGTAAAAATTAATACATAACTTTTTTTAGAACAATTTATAACTAACATTTATGTACAAAAGTATGTGTGCAGTGGTCAGTTTGGCAGATAAACGAGCTTAATCAAATATGTCCCAGGATAAGGGTGCGAACTATTTCGTATTTTAATTCTGGTACCTTTCCTAATATTTCTGCTAAGTTTCAAAATTTTACTAATTTTCTCGGATAAATGGCGACTTTTTACTTAAATTTTTGTTGCATATGAATGAACAGCGGTAGATGTGCAATAACAACAAGCAACAAATAGCAGCAGCGAAAACATAAGTACTCCCTACGCTTATCTTGACGTACTATAATTTATTTTTTAGTCACTTAATTTATTAGTAGTTTCAACACTGAAGAATTATAGTGTAACCTTACTACTATGACTGCATCGAACAAACTATGTCATATGTGATTTGACGGCGAAACAAATCGTCGCCGTACTTGTTTACGGTAATATGTTTCCACATTCATCGTTTTCCTTTATCGTCGTTAATTATCAAAGGTTGCGGCCGCCGCCTAATGAAACACACACCCCACGTTCACAACTACAATGGAACTCGGAACGCCACGTCGACCGTTAAAGAAGTAGGAGAGTTAGCGTTGGTGTTGTAGCGGTGACGGTCGGTGCGTGGTCATGTTATTAGCAATGTGAACAAATGGGACACGCGACTGTATCACTACAAGCACCACAGGAATACATTACACCGGTGTAATAACAGTTTACAAGAAGCTTAATAGTAAATTTTCATATGTTTCCTATTAACATCTTTATGCATGGGCAGTATAAACTTACGAACGTTCATTAAATACAATTACACTTAATTTAACGCTTCCATTTATTATGGGAATGAGCGACATGTGGCTTTCAAAAAAAAGAAAATGAAATGATTTAATTTTATAGCTCGCATGAGAAATGTATGTATTTTATTTTATTTTCCCATTAGTCCAGTCAAACTGTGAATCAATCTACATAAAATAACGTAATTTTCTCGAATGTATAATTTGTTGAAGGAGTGTATTCTGAAATAGACAATACAATCTTGCGATCCCGAATCCAGGAATCCCGGGATTCTGGCCATTTTTTGATACCGACATCTCAATCATCCAATCCGTTTAGAAGATGCTGATTTTAACTTGGTAAATAAAATTGTTGATGTGCTGACATCAATTAAATTAACAGTAGAAGCAATCTGTCGGCGAGATTCTAATTTATGTACAGCTGATGCCGCTTTGAAATTTCTTATGAAACAATTGTCTAGCAAAAACTTGGCACTCGCCAATAAAATGAGAACATCCTTAGTGGAACGTATAAAGCAACGGCGAAGTGATTATTTAACTGGTGTGTTGAATTATTTACAAAATCCAAAGATGATGAAAATCAGTTACTATCAGATTTGGAATGGCTTGACTTATTTCCAGCTCCTAGACAGGCTTTAGTAAGGAACCAAATAAAGAGTATTGTTAAAAGACTAAATAGTCAAGATGACACGAAAGAGCAAGAAAGGTCAGGATTACAAACAGATGATGAGCCAATGCAACAAACCTCACAGCCCTAATTGACACTAAATAAAAGTATGGAATCCCCAGATCCTGAAGTATAAAATGAATCGGGGTTGGTAAATAGTATTAGACGCGAAATGAGCCTGTTCGAAAATGGAGGAGTTTGTGGTTATGACTTAGAATTAGCAAATAAAATTACGACTATAATCACCCTCTTGAGATCTCATTAGTTTTTCAATAAAATCGGTAGACAGGAAGTAGTAGTTTAGTTCAGTAAAATTTTTGAAATTTTGTCAATATTTCATCAATTACTAAGTTTAAACAAATTTATAACGAATTCAAATGTATTCTAAATTAAATTTGAGAAGAATGTTATTAAAAGGAATTTTCGAAATTCCTACCGGTAGTAGGTCCTTACTCTTATCTAAAATCAGTTTTTTGCGAATATCTCGCAAGTCACGTTTTCTAGACAGGTACATTACCAGCTTAAGAGTATTTAAAACATAATTTTCAATACTTCTTGTATTAAAAAATTTCAAAATTCGGACCGGAAGTAGCACTTTTACTTTTATCGAATAGCTATTTTTTGCAAATATGTCGTAAATTATGCATTCTGTATATATTTATGAATACTACCAAAGTATTTAGAGCTGAATTTGCAATGTTTTTTTTGTATACATGAAATTTCAAATTCGAGACCAAAAGTAACACCTTTACTCCTAGGTAGTAGCACTTTTTCTCGAATATCTTGCAAGGTATGCATTCTATAGAAATTTATTAAGAATGTAGAAGTACCTAGAATAGGAATTTGAATAATGTTTGTATAAAAAAGTTCTTTAAATTCTATAAATTGAAACGCTCATGCGTATAGGAAAGTCGTGTGGTGGCCACACTTCATTATTTATATTGTCTTTTTTGTTCTTTATTTTAGTATATTGTGTATTGTGTAGTGCAACAATATTAATAAATAATTAATAATAACTTAAGTAATTTCTTAATTACCTAAGTTTTTTTTTTCATTTGAGCCCAATTAGAAACCACATGGTCTAATCCCGGGATCCCGGGATTGTATTCTCTATTCTGAACATAATTGTAGATTTGAGGGGTTCCCCGAGTGTCAGTGGCGCCGCTATCGCGAGTTACACGTTCAATTCTATATCTCGAGAACGGTTCGGTTTACACAAAAAAAAACTATAGAAACCTTTTCTCTTATAAATTGGTTTATTTAACTTTTTCATTAGAAATATTTTTTTCTAGCATCGATATTTTCCGAGTTATATTGTTCGAAATGGTCAAACTTCCCTACTTCCGTCTATTTTTCCGCTTCTATCTCCCTAACCGTTCACTTTTTTGGAATCTTTTCAAACCTATAAATCATTTGATTATCTACGTGTTTTGTCTGAATCTGTTTTACCTACTGACAATACTTTGGTAGTTATTGCTAAGTTTATCGATCGAACACCGCGCTACTGTCATAAGGCATGATAACGGACGCGCGCTTGCATGGGTTAGGTTAAGTTAGGCTAACAAGGGACTGATGTAAAGTCCCGAATTTATAGCATTTGTCCCGAAAAACAGTAGTGTGATAACGTAAAGGTTTAAATGCATATATGTATTTATTTAAGTGTATTTATTTAAGTAGTATATTAATTATCAACGGTGTGGGGTATGTTTTACTGCAGTTTAATGTAATTTATTATTTATTTTTACCATTGATTCTTTTAGTAATGGGTTAAAAAAACGAAAGTGTACATTGAACGAAGACCTACAGAAGGAACACTTGTTTATTGAAAAACTATAAGCGATGCCGATGTACGTCATTAAATAATTTCTTCAAAAAGGAAAAAATGTGTCATAAGGAAGGAGAATTAGGTACAGTAGAAGATACTTTTGCATACCAAACTATTTACCACAACCATAGCTTTAGGTATATGGTTTGTACGTCCAAGCTACTTCAAGTGGCATTTAGCCCAAATTTATATGTGCGCCAACCAAGGCCGAAGCAATAATACTAAATGTTTTCATGCCTTACGCTTTAAGAGCTTTGCACAATGATTTGGAAATATATACCGGGTCGTCCAAAAGTCTGGATTCACGTGGATTTTGAGTAAACTATTCACTTTTTTGGAAAACTGAATTCTGTATCTTGAATGGGAATAAAATTGCAACTCAATAGTATTTTTTATTTCAAAAAAATTGTTTATAATTTTGAGATAAAGTTAATAACAATGTTTTTTTAAATGGAAACCTACCGTGATTTTTATTTCAGAGAGAGTACTTTCGATAAGAATTGCATTGGCATAGAAATTTTGGCTATAAACCTTACGATTATTGTTTAAATTAATATTAAATTTTCGATCCGAACACTCGTTCGCGCTTGTTCGGAAAATACACTAACGTGTCTTCTCTTACCACGTTTCCAACTGTAGGCATGGGTCCACCCCCTAATAAAGCATTCATTGAAGGCGTTACGTTTATCTTGAATGAAAGCATTTTTTTTTTTATAAAATGGAGATCTACCGCTTTTTGTCGCCGTATCCCACCATAATTAGAATTTCTATCCGTTCTCTCTCTACCAGTTCCATATTTACGCAAATTGTTCAAAATCACAGATCACAAAAATAATAGATAAAGTCAATACCAAAACAACACAATTAACAACAAACAAAACGTTCAAGAAAACAGAAAATAAAAATTCAAATTCGCTCCGTAAACGTACACTAGTAATACCAAAAACAGAATGAGATAAGATTTGGACCTTCCAAGTGTCTAAAAACGGAAAAAGACCATAAAATTATTTTTTATTAAACTACGTTGTACTTTCTCATAACGTTTAAATATCGTAATCGCGGTAGATCTCCATTTTATAAAAAAAAAATGCTTTCATTCAAGATAAACGTAACGCCTTCAATAGAATGCTTTATTAGGGGGTGGACCCATGCCTACAGTTGGAAACGTGGTAAGAGAAGACACGTTCGTGTATTTTCCGAACAAGCGCGAACGAGTGTTCGGATCGAAAATTTAATATTAATTTAAACAATAATCGTAAGGTTTATAGCCAAAATTTCTATGCCAATGCAATTCTTATCGAAAGTACTCTCTCTGAAATAAAAATCACGGTAGGTTTCCATTTAAAAAAACATTGTTATTAACTTTATCTCAAAATTATAAACAATTTTTTTGAAATAAAAAATACTATTGAGTTGCAATTTTATTCCCATTCAAGATACAGAATTCAGTTTTCCAAAAAAGTGAATAGTTTACTCAAAATCCACGTGAATCCAGACTTTTGGACGACCCGGTATATGTGTCAATCTTAACTGATGAGTCCAATCACAAAAAAAAAACTTTTTCCAATCCTTGTTAGTTTTATAGATTGGAAACCAAACTAAATGTTGATGAAAATTGCACGGTCTTTTATAAGAAGATCAAGAAAGAAAAAGAAGTTTTAAGAAATATTCATGCTTCAGAGAAATATAAGGTTACCTCATCAAAATAATTTGGAATGGTTACAAATTTATTATTTTGTTTAAAAATAAAATGCATTTCTTCTTTATTGACACTCCACCACAATAAAAATAATATAAAATAATTTATTTGTAATAATTTGTATAGCGTCCGGAATTTCGAACTTATACTAAACGACTTTGCAAGAACATTAAAGAATACGATTTCCTCTTACATCCCTTACACTGTAACTTATCAAGTAGTTACTTTTCAGTTCACATGACTGCACATTGCTATAGGTTGGCAAAACGTAATATAGTGATAATTACATATAACAATGTTATATTATACTTTTAAACATAGTCAGTTGAACTTCTATAATGCAAAAGCATTAAAAAATACGATTTTCTCTTACAGCGCTTACACTGTAACTTATAGGCTGGCAAGACGTAATATAGTGATAATAAATGGTAGCAGTTTTGATCAAATGGTTGTACACTGGTTTGTCAATATCGGCTCTCGGGTTAATGACACTTGCACGATCTGAAAAAAAGTCATCTAACATCGTCGGTTCGTCGGCTTGTGTTATGTCTAAGCTGTCAAAAAATACAAATCCAAATATACCCAAACAATCAATGCAAAAATATATTTAAGAAAGCAATTTAAATGTTTTAATATGTAATAAAGTTAATCCTTGCTAAGTAATAATAGATCGGGAGAAGATATTGTGTGTATAGGTGGGTGATGTGTGTGGTGCTGAATATCAGTTGTATAGGGGAGTGCCGCAAGAGAGTATTCTGGGCCTTTTGCTTTATTTTTTATATATAAATAATATGAAGCATTAATTCAAACATTGTAGATACTATATGCAGACATGAATAAAGCAGTTATTAATTTTCAAAATGATTTTCACATATTAAAGTTATGGGCGCACGATAAAGAGGAATTGGTTTACGAAGGAGATACGTGTTGAAACTCCAGACTTTACAAATGAAATAAAAATTTTACATTTAGTTCAAACATATATATTTAAATCGCTACGGTCGTTTCGCTCTACTATAGCTTGATCAGGTGATGAAATTATAATACAAAATTGATAAAATTACTAAAATTTACGTAGCTTATACTAAGTGTAGAGGGGTGGGGAGGGGAGAATTTTAAAATTTAATAAAGCAAGTAAATGATTGACTTCTAATTGATCTTTTAATTAAATCTCATTTTAAATGACAATTTAACAATAATTCAAAAAAAAAAAAATTTTTGCTAATATTACAATTATTAAAATATTATTCATCTTATTACCTCTCTTTTATAGTTTGCAACATGAATGTTAGTACTTGTATGCAGCTTGTATTCTAATTTCATCACCTAATGAAGCAGAAATTTCAATAGAAATTTAGACACATGTTCAATCTACCATTCATATGGTATTTTTACAACAAGAAATCTCCTTTATATTTCGGGTTTAGTAGTCAATTACTTTGATAGACGGTTTGTCCACCGGTGTACCATGTATATCAAACGAGAGAGAGAGAGAGAGAGAGAGTAGTAAATATGTAGTTCCAAAGATAATTAGTAAATATAGTGTAAGGATGTGTAAATTCGTGGGATGTTCAACTTTTTGCCACCTCATCTTCGATTACATGAATCTATGAGTTAGGCAAAAAAAAGTATTTGTGGGTGGCTACTGTGTTTTCCATGCCATAGAATATATATAATTCATAAAAAATAGTTATGTTAAAATTGTTTTTGGGTTTTGCTTGCAGTTTCATACGTGTGTCACATATTAATTAATATGAGTATTACTTATGAACGAAATGCCACCGACAAGCTTGGACTTGGTGGCAATTTACAAAAGAAATACAAAGCGCATCTATACTAAATAACTTCTTGTTTAATTATGTATTAATTAATTTATAAGTACGTTATGCATAATATATTGTTAATTGCAAGTTAGAAAAAAATAAATAAGAAATCAATAAAATCGATGTATAGATAATGATGTTTTTATGAGATTCTAGGAAATTATATCAGTTGTCATATTGATTCAGATTTTTATAGATGTAATTATAACGGTTTTACCCCAACTAATTAATGACATTTAATTCCAAATTTCACAAGCTTTAGGGCATTAAATAATCATGGTCCTTAAATTTTCCATAAAAACCCTCGGAATGAATCTTGATTATCTCAATTCCAAGGTAGTTATTCACCTAAATTCAGTTTCTAAAAATTAGTTAGGTAAGTTTCTGAAATTTGATGATTGTGTATCTGGAAGTGTTTCGCAAGTTTTAAGGTATTCTTCAGGTTGGAATTTTATCAATTACGTTTAATCTTCTTTTGGATGATGGTATTACCCCCTCTTTTCTTCACATTTTTTTTACTTTCTGTTACTCTCTATTACACCACAGTTAGTCGTATTGTAATAATTTTATGAGTATCTGAATTATTACAATTTAATTCTTTCCATCATAAAAAAAGTTGTTTTTGCTTTTCATTTTTTTACAGGCTTTCCTATTTTATTGTAGTAGTTTTACATGTTGCCAACCATATTTTTAAATCAAATAATTATTGATTTCTACAAGCGTACGGCATACTGAAGAGAGTTCAGCAAATCGAAACGCGTCCATATCTCGCTAAGAAACAATGGCAATATATTTTCAAATTGATTTCTACATCTTTGTTGAATGAAATACATATCAGTATATAACCATACTAATAAATACCGTGTCTTTAAAATCTTACCTCGTTAAGATAGGCTAAGCTTTTTAAAACTTCAAATTCCGACAGTTGTCCTACTTAAATTCAAATTATAGACGCTTGTTATTATTTACATACATAACCAAACTATCAAAATTAAACATGTGCGTCTGATTACTTGCACTGTTACCAAATATTAAAAAAAAACATGTCCGTCTCTAACCAGGAAAGTATTTGAAGGCACGATACAAATAATTTCTTCCACTCCAATATTTCTTAGATATTATTTTTCAAATTAATGATCAATTAAGCAAAAATCTCTACGACACTATTCACTTCAATTCCAAAAATATCTCATTTTATTTCAAGTTACACTAACTGATTACATGTGTCACTAATATTTTGTTTCCACAGTTTAATGTACCAGTTATTCAATGGTGTCAGTACGTATATATGTTCGGGTCTCTCACAGTTTCACTTTTATATGTAAATGACTTCAAATGTCCGTATACCTTTGAATACATAATTTCTGAAGCACACGTGTAGTCCTGGCGATATTTAATCTCCTGAATAAATTTGATTACATTACTGAAAATTTGAATTCTAATATACGTTAAAAATTATGCATCAAATGTACTATTTCAAACACACTTCCGAAAGTGGCGCATCAAGTGTAATTTGCATACCATATACTTGTATATCGATTTGCGAAATATATTGCTGCCAGCAGACTGGACTGTATAGTTTGTCGAACCTTATAATACAACTCCAGGCGAATATCGTGCAAATATGTTGTGGAACTCTCTTTACGATTACAACGCAATTTACCTAAATTAAATAATACAGACCGACAAAGCGTTCTATTTCTTCATTCTATTGCTGCACATTATATGCATTTTGAGGTCGACACTGGAAATATTTGTAAATTTAATAATACTAAGACACGTTTTAGTCTAAGTAAATAATAATAATAACACTAATAATAAACATTATTTCCTCTTACGGCTAGAAAGAAGATCAATAGAAGAACGTAACTCAACTGTATGAAAAGCATTACCTAGCAACTAAATATATTTTAATTAATGTTGTAAATTTTTCTAAAGGAACCATTCTAGTTTGGTTTTGAGGAGTATTCAAATTTTTGATGGCTTGGTATTTAGCCAATTTTGACGTTTCTGAAAATTTACGTAATGGAATTCTCACTGCATTCAATTATGTAGGTCAGCCTGAAGTTCAGAATTTTCTGTAGTTTTTGCACAGATTAAACATTTTCATATGAATACAGAATTGTTAAAACTTTGAATTATTGTTGTTACGATCTAAAAGATCGGCCTGTATGTATATTTCGCATACCCTTAGTACAGTTGTTAATTATCTAATTTTCTCATTGTTAGGATATAATGGAGAGGACGTAATGCGAAGACAGCCCCCGTTCAATTATGGGAAGAAATACACACACAAGTTAGTTACGAGTTACAGAGGAATCGAAGGGGTACAGAATGTGGGTACCAAGCCAAAGAAGAATCAAAATATCTCGAGATGTGCATTTCCTGGAAAACCATGGATCATAAATAAATAATTTTAAAGAATTTGTTCTTGACGACATGATTGACAATATTAGATACTCTAAACGCTGAAGACAAACCAATACGTCAGATTGTGGAAGAAATCCAACGAGTTAAAGATGCATTCTTACCTGAGCTACCTCCCAGAAAAGGACGAGGAAGAGAGGAATCATAAGAACAAGATCTAGAAGAAGACCCAGCAAATCATACAAGACGAAGGTCGAGGAAGTCACCTCTACTGCAGCAGATGATTAGGCATTAACATCAGAAGTTTCTCTAAGATAAGCAAATAATGATCCTGATTCGGATGGATGGTTCGAAGCAATGGTGGAAGAAATGAAGTGTATACTAGAGAACGACACCTGGAAAATCGCTCCAAGACCAATTTACAAGTAAATAATTGGAAGTTGCATTGTACTAAGAGATAAGTAGGTATACTGCTGATGGAAAACTGGAGAAACGCAGAGCTCGTTTAATTGCACAAGGATTTACACAGCAACCAGTAGTACATTTTAATCAAAGATTTGCTCCTGTTGCACGACTAAGATTAATTATATTGGTAAACTTTCTCGCCGCTCATCATGGGATGCCAATGAGACAATTTGACGTGACTACTGCTTATCTTAATGGAACTTTGGAGGAAGAGGTATTCATGGAACCGCCCAATATGATAAAAGAAACCATAGAACGTATTTCCTGCCGAGAGAAGAATTCCATTATCGGAAGAAGTGCAAGAGAGCAATTGAAAAACCTGAAGAAAGAGAACATGGTAAATTGAAAAAGTCTGGATGGTCTTCGACAGTCTGGAACAGTCTGGCATAATAAACTGGATAACATTGCGAGATTAAAGTGCAAAGCCGACAAAATCAGATCAAGAAAGTACAGTAGCTCTTTCGTCAACCGAATCAGAATGCATGGGATTAACTGAAGCCGCTATAGAAGCCATGTATGTACCTACAGAAGTTGCTCGGTGAGTTGAATATAGAAGAATTAACCCATATCACTGTATTTAACGGTAACATGGGGGGCGCTAAAATTGGTCGAGAATCCTATTTTTCATAGAAGGTCAAAACGTATTGACATACGTCATCAATTCATAAGAGAGGTCCTCAAGAATTATAGACTCAAGATGCATCACACACCTACGGAAGAGATGGGGGCCGATGTTCTTACCAAATCCTTGGGAAGGCCGAAACACCTGAAATATTTGAAGATTTTGGGTATTAGCGCTTCTACGGACTGACTTCGTCTTGAGTATATAGTGGAGACGGCGCAATGCGAAGATTGTCGCATTTTGTATATAATACATTTGTATTTTGAAACTTTTTATATGTATAAGCTAAACCTGCTTTTCATTCTGTCTACGAACGCATTTTAATGTTAGTTTAATGTTAGAATATTGTTTAATTTTTATATAGTGATATCATGGTTTTAATAGTATGCGTTGTTCAATTTTTGAACAATTTGTACATTATTATTAGTATTTTTATTACATTTTAGCCTAGCGGCGAATGTGTAAGTTGTACTATTCTAATTAACTGTAAATAACGACAAAATATATGCAACAATTACCTGAAACTCAGACTAGAAATTATGAAAACAAGAAAACAATTAGCTGACTCAAGAATGATGATTACTTTCTTCCGTTTAATAGGTAATATGTCTAATAAGCTTATACTATCAATACTAGAAGTTAATAAGTTGACATTGAAGTCACCCAACAAAATTATTTACATATTTAATTTAGTAAGAACTACTAATAAATTTTTTAGCCCATGCATACAGTGAGACCACTCTATGGAGATCTAAAATAAAATAATAAATTAAATGTAACTGTTTATTATATTACTATATTAAGTATAGTAATATAGAAAATACAGCTACACTTAATTTATTATTTTATTTTAGATTATCGCGATTAATTTATAATTTAGTAGCTTTAAATGTTTTAATTTGTTCAATTTTTGCCAATGCTCAGAAAAACATACGATATCCACATGGTTTCCTAAAAAAAATTCTAAATTATATTTTGTTTGTTAAACTTTGAATATTGCAATAAAAATTGATAAATTATGCCTGCAATAAGAATTAGAAGAAGAAACCCCTTACTAAATATTTATTGTAATGAGTACTGCCCTACTTTTAAAATCAATTTAATCATGAGTTAATTATGTCACATAGTTTTGAAAAATTAGGGGAACTTCTCATACTGATGACCGTTCATAATCACACAATTTTTTGATTTTCGATAGTATCAACAGTTTCTAAGTAAAAGCTATTTGTATTAAGATAACTAAGGCTCGAATTATATGCACGAAAAATCCGTAAAATGTGGGCACATACATGTACGTATTTTTACAAAAATATACACAGAATATTAAGTAATATGCTACAATACATGCCAAATATGCATCGATATGCAAAACTTATAACAATAAAAAAAAGTCCATTCTAATTTAATAACACAAACATATTTATTATTATTTATTATACATTTTAAAATACATCATTTAGCAATATACCAACTTATTTATAAAAATTTTAATATTCTGCTATTCTGTGATTAAAAGACACTACCCTAGTGCCTATAATATAATCTATATATTAATTTATCTATTGGGGTACTTAATAAATACATATTAGTTATTTATTAATTATTATTATTAAAAAATTGACAATTAGACGATTTTAAACGAATGTCGTCGATCGTCTAGTAAATGTTTATACGACGAAAAAGATCGTTCAACATCTACGAAAGTAATGAGCGCATATTTTAAATTGCTTACGATATATGGATCTAATTCAAGTTCATCAACAAATTCCCCTTTCAAAATTTAGACTCTTTTGACAGAATTTTGAATCCTTCATTCTCCGGTTTTCTTAACAGCTGATAATTCTGTATGGCACTTGTTTATTAAATTTACTGATTCAGTCAAAAGCAGCTCTTTTGATTCCATTTTATAATGAAATAGCAGTAGATTTGTCAGAGAATTCTAAAATTAAACTTTTAATTTTTTTTATAATTTTTGGAATAGAAAATTTCGGCAATTGTACCTCACCTAGTAATTACTGGTTGTGGGGAAATGATTCTGTATACAACCAAACCCGTAATGGCGCTTTTTAAAAAAAAAATTTTACGTTACTGATTAATATAATAATAATTTACAAAAGGGTAACTCTGTTAATATCATGTGCCAACCAAGTGGTATGAATTACATTAGGAAAAAATATTTTTAACTTTATGATTTAAAGAAAATATGCACAAATATGCCATATTTCCTAAAATATGCACGAAGTATGCAAAATATGCATATTTTAATTGGCTTATTTTAATCAAAAGACATTAGATATGCATAGAAACCATACAATTTTGTTGATATACCTCTTAATAACAAATATGCATTTTGCATGTAATCCGAGCCTTAAAGATAACTATTGAAAAAAATTTGACTTGAATTATATATTTGTCCTAAAAAAAAGATTCTAAGTAGAAGTAAACACATAAACCCTATTTTATATTCTATATTACAGCAAACAGTATATAGCAAATTTCGTTTTTTCTCAAAATTCTTTGTAGAAAATGTATTTTTAACGTATTAAAAAGAGTCAAATCCCTACAACAAACATACATATGATAATTCAAAGCTGAAAAGAGAGGTTACACAAATTTCTGGAGCGATTGATTTTTGACAAACACGCTTTTTCAATTAGACTATAACGCTTCAGTTCTTTGTTTAAGTTTAATCGGGTTAAAATGTCCAGTAAATGACTAATTAACTGACAAACTAAGCTTTTTCGATTGTGCGTTTTTCGGACTTTTTCCCACTCCACTGCGAGTTCGATCATTTATTTTCGAAAGCTGCTACGATGGTTTACATTAAAATAAAGAAAGTAACTGAAACAAAAAAAAATCTTGAATAAGATACTAATTTAAAATAATATAAAAAACTATTCGTATAAAATTGTGCATTTTCAATGATCTTGGCTTATAACATAATTAAGAACGTTTAGAAATATTAGACACCTATCAGTGTCGAACCATTAATCAAGGCATATTTTGGCGTCTCATCGTGGGGTATATATATATATGAAAAAGGTTTAAAAGAAGTAGAAATGCAGTTTTAAGAATCAAAGAAGATTTTCAGTGTAATATACAGCGTGTAAATAAAATAAGGAATAAGTTTCATATTTTGTTTATTATCGGTGTTTGGGAGAAAAGCTCGGACAGGTCAATTTTAATTTGTTCTTCCGGACTTTATGGACGCTACTTTTCTTTTTTGTCGCTTAGTACTCTGGGACTTATGACGTGATCCATTTTTTTTAATGGAACCTTATTAGTTTTAGACCAGAAATAAATAGTAGATTTTTTTCTGAATTCAGCAATACCGCATATGTGGTATTTAGAATTAGTAGCTTTAGGGATACCGAGGATCATAGATATTAAAATGACAACAATAATTAAACTTGAAAATCAAAAGAGCAAATAGGAATAATTTATTCTTGGGACGATTAAAACAATAGAAATTTAAATTAATAAATGTTCAAATTGCCACCCATTCGTTTCCTGACAATGATAAAGTCGGATTTGAAATTCTTCCAAAACATTGTCTCTCATTTCTTGGTCGATATTTCTGCACTCTGACATTGTTTTTGCTCGCAGTTCTTCATGATCTCGAGGTTTTGTCTGATACACACGTGATTTTAAATAACCCCATTGAAAAAAATCAAGTGGTGTGAGACCAGGAGATCTAGCTGGCCATTCCATAGGACTACATTTTCCTATCCATCTATTAGGAAAGACTTCCTCTAGGTATTCTCTAACACGAAGTGAATAATGTGCTGGTGCACCATCTTGTTGATGCAAGACATTAACATTCGGTAAATCTGGGTCTGGTTATTTGGAAATAATATCACTAGAGCCGGTATTAATTCCAATCTAAGGAACTCTAAATACATCTCCCCTTTTAATGAAGCATCGAAAAAATAAGGACCCAACACATGATCCCAGGTAAAACCTGCCTAAAAATTCAATTTTTGTGGATGCTGTGTATGGCTTTCTTGCATCCAGTGGGAATTTTCAGTGATTCCATATCTACTGTTTTGCCTATGTACTTGCCCATTTAAACAAAACGTAGCTGCATCACTAAAGATCAGGTAGTTAAGAAAATCTGGTTGCTTACTCAGTTTCACAATCATCTCTTCGCAAAAATCAAGTCTACGATCACAATCATCTTTGTTTAGTTCCTGAACTGGTGTCACTTTATACGGATGATATTTGTGTTTTTTTAACATATTAAAAACACTTTGATGATAAACGTTGTGGTTTGCTGCTAACCTTTATGTTGATTGTTTTGGATTACCTTCAATTTCTAATAATAGATCAAATTTTTGATCACAATCCACGTTGAATACACGAACGTTACCATATTATTATTCTTCAAACTTTTGAACAATTTTGCTCACACAAGATTGAGTTATCGAATGATCGTGATACTACTCATTGAAGAGACGAACAACTTCGTTTTGTGATCTAACATTTTCACCATATCTAATCATCATTAATATCTCAATTTTTTGCCTTTCTGACAGACGCGCCATTTTGGATATCGAAAGCGTTACATGTCAATTGTAATTATTAGCACGCTTAATACTCTAAAACTACTAATTTTAAATACCACATATGGAGTATTGCTGAATTCAGAAAAAAATATACTCTTTGATGTCCATAAAATTCTGAGGAACAAAATAAAATTGACCTGTCCGAACTTTTCTCCCAAACAGCAATAATAAACAAAATATGAATATTATTCCTTACTTTATTTACACACTGTAATATAATAATAATAATAATCTTTATTAGCAATTGCTTTTAAAATATACATACATATTACGTAGAAACTAAAAGTTCTTCTATAATACAATTAATTGTTCAAATATTCTAATGTTCTTAACACTTAAAGAACTACAGTTTAATCATTTCCGAGCAAATCGATCCTTGTACAAAGATGAAGTCGGCGAAATCAAGAATTAGAGCAAAGAAAGGAAAGAAAGAAAGAGCGCAAAATTTATTTTTTCTACTCCCATACTTTAATTGTATATGCCGAACCTGTACTTTAACGATGTCCATTACGATACAGATTTTCATTATGTTACAAGTTTATATCCAATAGGAATACAGATTTTTCATTACGATACAAGTTTATATCCAATAAATATGCGACATTCGAATATTCAAACAATATTCAATATGGCGACTGCATATCTGACAGATATACAAATTAAATAAATGTGACAGTTCTCTGCAATTTACAAGTAAGTACTTAAAATTTGTGCTTTTTTGAAAATATAAACGGTAAAAATGAGGGATAATGACAGTGAAATGTAAAATTTGAGTCCACCAGAAATTATGGAACAAGCCTTAGTAACCACCAACAATTTATTACCAGCTAAACTCGCAAAGGTGCATCTAAAAGTTTAACCTCAATTTATGATATAGAATGTTCAAAAAATAATGTTTTATTATGGGGTGGTAGAAAAAATAGTGTATGCAACTCGCATTTAATGGCTATTAAGACACTCGTATTCATTACAATACTCGGCTTCGCCTCGTATTGTAATTTTCTTACTCGTGTCTTAATAGCTATCATTAAATGCTCATTGCATAATATACTATAAAAGACTTAAAATAATGAGATCTCACTAAATGAAAATTGTTAACTATTTATTATTTTTATTAGATTGCATATTTAATTTGGTATCCAGCGGTGGAACAAACCATCAATCAATACAGTGCGTATGTTAGAAGTCTACGAGAAGTAGAAAAAAAAGTGCAAAATGAGTTTCCTTCTATATCTTTCAAATGGGAATATTGTGATGGGCCTTTGTGCGAAAGCCGTAGAATAAAAAGTTTTATCAATAGGCTTTATCTACGTTACAGTTAAACTTGTTCAATACTGTTTACGTCCTTCAGGAAACTTTGTTGAAATATCACCCTTTCACACATATTTATTGTTCAATGGCGCCTCCACAGTGGGTAGATTTTAATTTCACGGTCTCAAAATCGTTGTCGAAAGTGAAATATTAAATCCATGAAATGAAAATGACCCACTAATTTAAACAAAAGCATCGTTATCGTCTAACAAATTCAATCTCTTTGATACAATATATTAAGTCTCATAAAGGCACCACGTGTGTATAAAATGAAAGTGGCACAAATAAAGTAAAACGGGAGAGAAATGCCACAACACATATAATTAATTAATTATTACACAAACAATGTCAGAGAAATGATTTTGGAAATGTTAAATCTAGTAACAACAGCTTGGTTTGATCAAGTGAAGATATCTCATTACTCACATATTGTTTGGCACTCAATAAAGTATTTGGATCTGGTAATTAACGCCTTTAAGTCAATATTATATACATAAAATTAATATGCAACTCATAATTCTTTTGTACTACCACTTTTTCTCACATATATACTTAACAATTAAGGTAATGCTTGTATCCAGTTTTACATGTTACTTAGATTTCGTATTGTATTGGTAGTAGATCCTTGCTGGGCAAACAATAGGCGAACTTTAGTTTTGTATGTCATAATTATTAGTTTGCTGTGGTTTTATTTTTCTTGTGAATAGTAAATTTATAAGCACAACAATGCGGAGTGAAATTCAGAAGTTGGAGAAATGTATCTTTGAAATGAGTTTGGAAAATTATTATTACTTTAGCAACAAAAAAGGTGCCAGATTAACCTTAAGTTAATTGACAATTAGGATCCGTTTATTCTTGATATCCACAATTTAACAGATGGTATTCCACCTCTTAGAAGTATGGGTATTACCGCATATTTGCAGGTTTTAGTACATAATTATTACACTAACGACGAAATAATAGCGTTCAAGAGTGTTATCGTTTACAATTATTAATAACTTCTTCATCTTATGTGGAAAAGTATATATGTTTTTTATTAGGTAAAACATTTATTTGAAGTTAATTTAGAACCTGTGGATGTGTGGCGCGTTATTGGGAAAGACGAATCAATATTCTCATAAATTCATGGCTGGTAACAACGAAGTTTGTAGCCCATTTTGGTGCATTGTTATTTGCACTATGCGATGAAAAAGTAATCAACTTCGTGCACTGATATAAGCCTAAAATACTTGAATAACATCTTTAATATTACAAAAGTTAACAAAAGAAACTGAGTATTGGTTAATAAGATTTATTTGTTAATCTGTTTGACTTACTTATTGTTCAAGAATTAGTTAACAAATGGTAATAAGAAAATAAGTTTAATTATAAAATCTACTGCGTGAAGTGGAACCTCTATTTGTAATTTATATATTTTATGTAAAGTTTAATTCTAAAATAAAATTTAAATAAATTTTTTTGTCAGCTAAATTCAGATTCTTTCAAGGCTATTCGGATTACTAGAAATGATTAATTGAAAAAGGTTCCTAAACATTAATTGATTTCAATAAAAAGAAGAATGCCATTTTAAACTTTAATAATACTTAGGTATATTCAAAATCAATGAATTTTGTATATTTTACAGACAAAGAAATATTTTGTACAAACAACAAAAGAAACAAAACACATTAAAAAGACAATTTCACTACACTTTTACAAATATTAGATGAACACAAATATTTATGTATATTCTTTGTTATATTAAAACGTAAACAATAAAGCAAGAATTTACTACGCAGGCTACATACGATTAGTGCATGTTTATAGGCATATACGACAATTGCGAAACATAGCAAGTTACATGATACTTTATATTTTGGAGACGATGTTTATTTAACAACTCTATTTATTCAGTTCGTCTCTGTTTGAAATTTATTTTACAATTTTTAATTCTTTATTATAAAAAATACATTCGTCATACAATAATCATTTAAATAATACCTTATTTTAAATCTTCTTTTTTCACCTTCTTTATTCTTTCTTGGGACGCTGTTTATCCTCAGCGAAATATTCTTCATTTTGCGTTGTCTTCAACGGAATTTCCTTTGGGGTCACGATTCAGACGTGACGAATCTGCTTACTCTGCCATAAGGAGCACAATATTTTTGCTACGCCAATACAACACTTTGCACATTTAATACTTATGTGCAACTTTAAACACTATTTTATTACTTTCTACATATAACCACAATTCTTATGACCGTGGTCGACTATCCCAGTAGTCGATTATTTATTTAAATTATATTAACAATGATTCTTATGATCATTGCCGACTTTCTCAGAAGTCTATTGTTAGCTTGGAGTTCGCCTTTCGATTCAACGTTTAACGTATCTCGCCTTCGATTCTTGACTTTTGAAAGCGTATTTTCTTTTTATATAAGAATGTCTGTGAATCTCCGCTTTCTACATAGTCCGGGTGTTTCCATTCACATTTCACACGCACACATTCTTTTAACTGTGAGAATGTTTATCACTATCTGAGCATTTATCGCCTTAATGTAAACTTTTGGCGCCACAATTCTTATACTAAACTTATGACTAATTGCGACTTAAAATTACAATAATACGTTCATTGATTGTAAATACTTATTTTTACAATATGAATAAAAAATATACTTAATTAAATTCTTTAAAATAATAAAATTATAAATTAATATATGGAAATGGGCTGTACAATTACATGCGTATGAGTGCATAAAAATAATTATTAATATTTAAGATACAATCTGTAACAATTTAGGGATTAAGTAAACATAAATAAATTTAAAATATATTAAATTTAAATTTAATTTATTTTAATGTTTCGTTTTCTTTTTTTTTATAATAAAATGCTTACTTAAATTCTAAACCAATGACCACGTTGTAGAGGCATAAATAAGGATTATATAGCGACATAGGTAATTTTAATTATAAATACAAGATCATTTACAACTTACACTTTTGGCATTATTGATGGTGATATGTTAATGTGAATTTTAAATACAATAATAATTTTATCTAAACAGTTTAATTTTTAACTGAGATATTTCAATAGGGCCTTTCGATGTTCCAAATTTATATTTAACCACATCAATATGTTGAGAATATGTTGTAGATTTTAACCTGAAAATCTCTTACAGAGAGATAGGATTTTATTATATAGTTGATCTTCTGTTTTAAGTTACATAATCAGGAGTACCACATGGCAGTGCATTGGGATCATATTTGTAGCTATTATACACCGCTAATGTGCCAATTACATCAAAAAGCCACATTGCAACCTTTGCTGACGACGCAGCTATCCTAGCATCAAATAGCAACCCTATAGAGGCTACCAACAAACTTCAACAACATATAAACGAACTAGAGCTCTGGATGAACAAATGGGGAATCAAATCCAATAGTAACACGTCAGCCCAAATCACATTTACCATCAGACGAAACTTATGTCAACAGGTATCGTTATACAATAAGCGATTACTAGTGAAAACTGATGTAAAGCACTTGGGTATTCATTTTGACTAAAGATTAACCTGGAAAGCTCACATCAAGGCAAAAAACAGCAATTTGAAGTGAATTCCAGACAGTTTGGGTACAAGATTCTTCTCTAGAAAACTATAGTAGTACCAATATGAAACTATGGAGTCGAATTCTGGGATTGACAGAACAGTCAAACATCAAAGTTCTGCAAATATTTCAAAAAAAGCTTCCCATGATGGATAAAACACATTGGTACGTACACAAAAACACTAAAACACCTTACCACACTATTAGTGTGGTAAGGTGTTTTAGTGTTTTTGTGTAGTTTCAAGCCACAGACTCCAAGTTTAGTTTCTTAAACATTGGTACGTGACAAACCTAACGTTACGTGAGGATCCACAAATATCTTTTGTGAAGGATGTTATTAAGGCTCACACCAGATGTTATAGAGAAAGAAACTCAATTCATACAAATCCGTTAGTTAACCAACTCTTATCCCAAAACGCAAAAAGAAGACCTAAATGAAATTGGCCAGAAGGCCTGCTTTAATAATCCTGGTAACCATCAGTGGACACCATACCAACCGGGATCAAGTGACTTCAGCCCACTTATTTATTATTCTAATATATAAATGAGTAGATTGTAAGTTTATTATTACATTTATAAAAAAAAAGCCGCCCCAATAATTCTTTCTGTCTGTATTCATACTGTTGTAATATGCCTTCTCTTATTTCTGAAGAATGCAACTGAGTTCTTTTGAAAGCTGGAATAACAACATTTATAAAAAAAAAACCGCACCAATAATTCTTTCTCTCTGTACTCATACTGTTGTAATATGCCTTCTCTTATTTCTGAAGAATGCAACTGAGTTCTTTTGAAAGCTGGAATGAATGAATTAGCTTGCAGATGCCCGAGTGTTTCTCTAGGATTCATTTAATAGTTTTCTGGATTTGGATTGCACGATAGCAATCTTTGCCATATATTAACAACCTAAAACCTTACATAAAATGTTGCATTCTTTACATAAACACAACAATGATGTCATCTTATTTTCACAGTTATTTTATTAGCTAGCAAACCTGCATTTTGTTAGCAACTTTACCCTTACACCATGTCAAATAAATTTAATGCTCCAGTTCCTAGTAAACAGAAGTTTATTAATAACACAAATTAAATATTTGAGGACCATAAGACGAATAACGTATATTGTGTATATTTCTCTCAACAGGTTACATCTTGAACATCTTCGTATATATTTCGATAATATGACATAAATAACACCAAATTTTCATTTACGTACATTTTAATCTTCGTCGCAATACCGAGCATAACTTATGATTATGAGAGTGCCGGTAGACCGGTGAAGTAGTTGAAGTTCAAATTAACTTTTTTCCATATTAATTAACTTGACGCCTTTACAGAATGAAGCTAATTCTAGCAGCCGGGACTTGAAATATGTTTGAAAAGACTTTCCTCGCGCTTAAACACACAATGGTGTTTAATTTTCAACTAAGTACGTTAAGGTATAAAAATCGATAATCCGATTACTTATTTTCTGTCTTTAATGTTCTAACACGTTCACTAATTTCAAGCAAAATTTCTCGGGGAAACAAAGACCGCCTAGTTGTACGAAGGAAAATGGGCAGTTCAATAGAAAAATTAATCAATAAGTTTAACTATCACAATAACTGCTTCAAAATATATTATTTATCAAAAGTATGTTTGTCGTAATGAAACTAGAAGGTTAAATAAGTTTGATAGATCTACGGAACAAATAATTCGACAATATACATAGGTACATAAGAAATATGTATAATTAAAGATAGCTTTAAGGAGAACAAGAAATTATTAAACAAATAAAATTCAAAATAAATGTCAAGCTGAATGAGTAGGAAACAGCGGTATAAATCGCATGTATATTAACATGAAAAATTTATTTTGGGCCAGTGAGTGCTAAAAATATAAGTAACCAAAATCTCACAAGGAAATTATAGTAAACCAACCAACCATAAGAATACATGATAAGTTAGTAGAAATACGAAAGACTAGATTAAGGCAATATTATAAATAATTTTCCAAATCTAAATGTAAATAAATAAAAAAATCAATAATTTAGCGAATGAAGAAAAGAAACAACTAAAGGTTATATATTCTCTTGCCCCTGGCAAAAGGAGTGGTGATAGTGTAACGGTACCGGATAATTTAAATGCTGACATCGTTTTCAGGGAAGAGGCAAGAGAAGACCATGTATAGTGCATGGGCATTAAAATCAAACGTTTATTTTGTTTAAATAATCACTGGTCAACAAAAAAAGAAAAATTGTTTGTTTCCTGTGATTTTTCTTTGTTTCTATCTCAAATTGATGCGTTTATATAGTTATAGCTAACTACCCTCATTTACTATTTTTACTTACATTTTTGTTTTTTATTGAACATTGAAATATATTTTGTTGTTGTTTTAGATATGGCCTCGTCAAAAAGATGTTGTGTGCTGAATCCAGATTGTTTTTACTTTATTTGTGGTGAATATATATTTGAAAAGTATAGAAAACCTATATCGGATTTTGTGAAAACTGCCTATCATGAATACTTTAAAATAAAATTGTGTAATCAGGACAAGCCATGGGTTCCTCATATTGTATACCAGAAATGTGTCTACGGTTATGGTCCAGTGGAAAAAGAGATGCAATAATGTTCGTAACACCCATGATTTGGCGAGAACCTCAAAACCATCATGCGTTGTGAAAATAAACGGAATTAACCCTGGAAATCTTATCTTCTGCTCAACAACCTCTATTAAAATCACGAGAGGTATAACCCAGCACATCTAAATCTGCTGATGATCCAAATCTCTGTGAACCCGAACGAAATACATCAAGTGACGACTCTGATCCAGGCTACAAATTCAGCTTTTCAGAGTCTGAACGATTTAATCAGAAAGAACAAAATGACTTAGTAAGAGATCTGAATTTACCGAAAGAAGCTTCTCAAATTTTAGCATCTCATTTAAAAGAGAAAAAATTGCTTACAATTGAGAAACCAACATTTTATCGTACCGTATTTTGCTCAAGAGAAGAATTTAGTCTATTGGAACGATGTTGGTGGTATTTTGCAACAATTGGGTTTAAAAAAGTACCAACCTAGTGATTGATTCATAACGGTTACAAGTACGGATCCATACCTATTGCATATTCGACGACTTTAAAAGAAGAATTCGCAAATTTGTGTTGATCTGAAAATGGTTAACTTTCCTTTAAGTCAACAAGGGGGTACACAAAGTTCCCTTGTTTCATGTGTCTCTGGGACAGTCGTGAAAAACAACACCATTGGTCACAAAAAGTTTGGCCAGTGCGAGAATACCTAAAAGTTGGTACAAAGAATGTCATAAACGTGCCTTTAGTTAGCCGAGACCGCATCATACTTCGACCACTTCATATTAAACTCGGCATAATGAAACAGTTTGTGAAAGCGCTTGACAAAAGTGGCGAATGTTTCAATTTTTTTTCATTCAAGTTTCTAGGATTAAGTACAGAAAAATTGAAAGATGGTATTTTTGATGGGCCACAGATTAGGCAACTCGTGAATGATCCTAATTTTATCAAGTCAATGACTGAAGTCGAAGCCAAAGCTTGGAATTTATTTGTTTTGGTTATGAGTAATTTCCTAGGCAAAAAGAAATCTGACGACCATGTCGAGCTTGTTGAGTGCATGCTGTCAAATTTGCAACACTAGCGTGCGACATGAGCATAAAAATCCACTTCCTGCACTCGCATTTAGACCGATTTCCAAAAAAATCTGGGTGATTTTAGTGAGGAGCAGGGTGAAAGATTTCATCAGGATCTTCGGACAATAGAAGAGCGTTATCAGGGAAGGTGGGATTCACATATGATGGCAGACTACTGCTGGAGTTTGCAACGAGATCTACCGAAAGTCGTTCATTCAAGATGATCTTATAAAAGATCGTTTGATAGTGTTCGATAGAAATTTTGTTAACATATGTATTAATTTTTTGTATTTTTTTGACAAAATAATAAAACTGTATATTTCAAAAAATAAAGCTGTTAGCAATCTCCCAGTGTTTTTTTCATAGTAAGGGCCATAGAAATACCCAAAAACAGGGAAGAAAAATAAAGGAAACAAGAATTGTGTTGACCAGTGTAATCAGTTTATATGTATGTATTTCAACCTATATGTGTTACGCATAAATTAAAGAATATTAATACTAGATTTAGAAACTGTTTGATTATATAGTTTCTTATGAATTAACTGCCTGAACCGTTTTTTTTTATGTGGAAATAGTGCACATGTGTGAAGCATCGTGTGAACGCAAATACTTCTAGAATATTTGCGAAGATAAATAAGAGAAAGGAAAATGCATAAATTTTAGAAATGTGATACGTTGACAACAGTAGTCAGTCGACCACTAGAGTTGAAGAAGAGCCTTCGACCGAGGAATAACTCCCGATCTACAATTATAGTTTTGGCGACGACTATCGTGTATCTATACATACCGAGGTCGTCATATTTTAATTTCTGATAGGAAAGTAGCAAGATGAAAAGAGCGCGACGAAATAAACTAAAGATAAACATATGCGAGGCTGCCAAGACAGTTCACTCGACAAACGATTCCCCCGACATCGACACTACGTTGCTATCCCACCACTGTTAGCAAGGAGGCTTCGCTGTATATTGTAAGGTCATATTCTGCATGGGATAGAAGTCTAAACCGAAATTAAAATATGACGACTACGGTATATGTGAGTGAAAACATAAGTTCTATTGTATGCATGCAGAGGAGAGTTAATATCATTATTATCAGCGACAAGAGTGTTATTTTCATTCTCGCAAGTTGAAATCCTTCGTATTTAAGCCTATGATTTAAAATAGGTGCATCAATTAGTGCAAATTCTTCGATCAAAAAGAGCCCATATTGCAGCAGCCGACGGGGAAATTTCCAAGAAGAAGAAGACCGGTAACAGCGAGGTTTTCTATTCGAATAAAGAAGAAAGAAAATGTATTATTAAAAAAAGTACTTAAAGAGGAAGCTATTATCATTTATATGTTAGATAAAAAATGCCTACAGTAATTCATAAACTGGCAAGTGCTCAGATTGTATGATAAATAAACTAAAATTATTATTGTGTTTTTTTTAGCGACTGCAGCCCTCTAAATTAGATAAAGAATTTGACAATTTAATTTATTAGATTTTAGTAGCATTAAGTATTCATTTTAATCAAATTTGCCAATGTTTGTACATCTGCTGTATGTCAGTATATTTTGCGCAAGTGTGTAAAGTGGTTTATTTCTAATATAGATATTGAATATGATATAAAACTGCCTTTTCTTTTTCTTTGGTTTGATTAGTGAAGTAGGTTACAATCAATCGCTACAAATAGTAAAAGTAGGACAGTCAAAGGTAGTCTCCGTGTGCTATCATTGCTATAATGACATTTGTTTTAAGAGCACACTAATAGTATTCCTAAAAGTAATGAGTTTAAATAATTATTATCGCTCATACTCAGCAGAAACGCCCAACATTACATAAACAAGAAAATTGCAACGAGAGTAAGATGTACATAACGAATTGTACGTTTCAGTTGATGTTTAATATCACCGTATGAAAAGAGCACATCGGATTTTAAAATAGTAGATTGTTGTATTAGGATTAAAAATGTCTCTTTTTTCGACGAGTACAATTTTACATTTGCGAGACGAAGCGTTGCGTAGCCGAGCGAATGTAAAATTGTACGAGTCAAAAAAACATTTTTAATCCGAACGGAACATGCTATTTTTTCTCCAATCGAAATCATGCATTGGGATAATAAAACGAAGTAGGTAAGTAAGTTATATCGACGTTTTCATGGATATCTTGTCAAAAATTAGTCATACATTAGTTGTCATTGGGTTCATTTGTGATTATTAGTGGTCCTATTTGTTGAAAACTTTATAAAAATGGAAACTAATGAAGATTTCGGTGTTCCTGAAGACATACTGGACTGTGCGAAAGTAGTTTCTTTGAATCTTCTCCCGCAGAAATCTAGAGAAATTTATGAGTATGCGTACCAACGGTTTATTGATTGGTGCAAAGGAAAAAATGTTCAGGTGTATTCAGAAGTTGTAGTTATAGTGTATTTCTCAAACTTAGCAAATAAAATAAAGCCGTCTACGCTTTGGTCACAATATTCCATGTTGCGGTCAACGTTGGATATAAAGAAGGGTATCGATATGAGTAAATATTCAAAGTTGCGTGCTTTTCTCAAAAGACAGAGTGAAGGATATTGTGAAGGAGCAAGTGGATAACTTTTTGAACAATGCATAATTAATCATAATTTATATTTGATGCAGAAGGTAGGTACTTTCAAAATAAAAAATAACATTTCTAAAGAGTTTCTTTATAGGTTGTCTTAGTATTGGGGGTTGCAGGAGGAATGAGGTGTGATGAAATCGTGAAATTAATAATTGATAATGTTGAAGATGTGAAATCCACCTTAATTATAAAAATTCCCGATACCAAATCGAAGAGGTTTACTGTGTTGGGAGAAAATTATTTAATTGTTTATCGAAAATATATTGCTTTACGTCCACCCAGATTGGTAGAACGTCGATTATTTCTCAGATACATTAATGGAAAGTGTCATCGAATGGTGGTTGGTATTCATAAAATCAGTGCCGTCGCGCAAGAAGTATCAAAGTTTTTGAAGCTGGACATCTGCAAAGGGTATACTGGACACGAATTACGACGAACGTCTGCTACTCTTTTGGTTGACGGCACGGCGGTGATGACTTCACATGTCTTAAAAGACACGGAGGTTGGAGATCAAGCACTGTGGCGGAATCCTAGATTGAAGAGTCACGTTTGAACAAAGAAAACATTGCGACAAGAATATTGGGAGATGTAGATGATAGTGGTAGTACTGGACCAAGAGCCGATATCATTTCTGATATCACATTTGAAAATAATATCACTATTGCAGAAAACGTGTTGGACCGCTTAGATCGCTCTAAGAATGGGGCTACTGATGGCAGTGGTTTATTTAATTTTAACAAGTGCTTAAATTGTACATTCAACATTAATGTGAATAAATAAAAATCGTTAAATAATAAATTAAAACTATGAATACTTTTTTATCCTAGGATTAAAAATAACCACTTTTACTTACTAGGATTAAAAGTGAATATTTTTGTTGCTTAGATACCACTTTCTTGGATCAGTATGGAAAATGACAACCTTAGATACTCCTGACAGTCAAAATATGTCATACTTTTTTTACGGTTGGAGAAAAATATATTTATTTCTACCATATATATGTCGTAGGCTAATTAAAAATTCTGTCGTTTTACAAAAGGCCTAGTCGTTTTCGAAATGACTGGGCACATTGTAAATGACGATTAAATACTTCATTTTTACAACTTGAATGAAATTTTAGGCGTTTCATAAAACGTCAAACAGCTCTCAGTCTTATTCTGAAATGAACGTGTTGACGAGTAATTTTACAATGCGTCTGCAACAAAGTAGACTTATTTAGGTGTATTATAATACGACTCCTCTCGGGCCAGGTGAGTTATTAGTTTGACAACTTTATACTATGGTTTGGCTGTTTGTAAACAGTAGACAAGTAAACAGTATTTTTCAATCGATGATTGCCCAATCATATATTTTAAACATATACAAGCCAGCCTACTTATATTACTTTATTTATTGGTACAGCGTAGGCTTGAATGACATACTATTTAAATTAAAACTGAGCCTTAAAACAAAAATATTAATTTTTATGGTACCGCGATTTACTTGGTTTGCATTAGCAGTTTGTAAATCCCTGCCTTCCAAATTAAGAAAACTTTGTTTCTTTTAAAGAAATTATTGTTCTCTCCAAAACACGAATTGGTTCAGAATTTTCAATGCAATTGATAAAGTGGTCCTGGTAGTTCATCCGCCATTTATGTTTGACATCTGGCTTTAATTGTAGATCCAAAAGATCCACTTGCTCCTTATGAATATATTCTTTAGAATAGAATAGGCTTCACCATTATCCCTTTTTTTGCGGTTACTCTTTTTTTTCTGCACATATTTTACAATATTTATCAAATATTTTCGCTGCTGGTCGCAGAATTCACTATTTGAATTTGAGAGACATTAACATTTTATCGCGTCCTACCTATATCAGTTTCTACTATTGTTTCGTAAAATTTCTCATACAAACGTTATGTTATCGTTCCTACTAGACCTTTTCTTTATAGTGATTTCTCCTTCTATTTCCATAATTTTAATTATTACATGAAACGTAATGCTACTCATTGGACCTCTTTTCTTTTGCTTTTCTACTAGTTAATTTCTTCTACTTTAGCAGAAGTCCATGTTTTTTAAAACTGTTATGATGAGTTACATTAAATATATTAAAATGCTTTACCAAATAATATTACCTATAATATTTGACTTTTGAGTAGGTTTTCTGATTATTTATAGATGTAATATCTTTAAGTTCTTTATAATATAATAACTCTTTATTAACAAACACGTTAGTGTCAGAAACTTAAGTGGTAAATATTTTATGTGTGAAGGTAAATGATTAATCACTCTTATGATTTGGGTGATACAATCCTTTTCCACTGTACGTTTTATTGTTTGTAGAGGCACCAAATGTGAACATACCATACTTCTGGTCCCGTAATAATGTCGTAATTCTTGGTCTTTGAAAAATTCATAGTTCTCCTTCACAAACTTTACGCAATGAAGAACATATAAGCCCGTCAACGGTAGTATTTTTTGTTCCTTAAAATCATGAAGCGAAAGTATCTCAAGTAAAAGCGATTGTAGCATACTCTTCACTTGTCTATTGTTTACAAATTACCAAACCACAGCATAAAGAGGTCGAACTAACAATTTGCCTAACTTGAGGCGAGTCGTATTATAATACGCCTAAAAAAGCCTACCTTATTCCAGGTGCACTGTAAAATAATCGCCAACACATTCGATTTACAATAAAACTGAAAGCTTTTCAGCGTTTTATGGAACGTCTAAAATATTCAGTCAAATTGTAAAAATCTAGTATTTAATAATCATTCTACAATGTGTCTAGTCATTTAGAAAACGACTGAATTTGTAATTAGCGCACGACATATATAATTAGAAGAAATATAACATTACATTGAACAAATCGAAGATTATAATTTTTGCTGAACCACAGAAGAAACCTAAAACTAAATAAAACAATATTTGACGTATTTATTGCAAAACTTGACTTCCTATATCCTCTTTCATTAAAACAACGTTGACGCAAAGCGTTAATTTCACAATTAAACGCTTAATTAACTGTATGTATATGTATGTGTATATATATATATATGTATATATACTCCGTAAATCCTATTAACATTTAGCTGATAATTATATGCATGGACAGTGTTAAAAGCGGACGAATGAGCATAACCAAAACCCTGAGCGAGACGCGACTGATACGAGTTTCCCATCTTTTCCGAACTCGATGCCACAAATTAAATTCTAACTTGACATTTCTAAATTACACGCACTTTCGAATAATTAATGTTGAAATTAAGATCCTGAAATTAGATCGTTGCCGTGAGCGCGTCCTCTTGCACTAAAACTGTTTAAACAAAACGAAAATTATCGTTTATTCTCGAAATTAATTACTCGAAGAAGTTAGAGAACGAGAACGAGAATGAGTACGCCAGAGACGGAGAAGAAGATGGAACAACGAGAATGACTAGAGCCAACAAGAGATGTGTATATGCATATATACTCTTATATACGTTTATATATATATATATATATATATATATATATATATATATATATATATATACGTCCAATATTATTGGATTAACGTGGATTTTATATTCAAATATCAAGAAGTTTGATGTTATAACTTTTCTTTGAAGGTTTTGTATGAAGAATCGTTAATAATAAAATACCTACCTACCGCTCGTATATATACATTCGTCTTTGTTAAAAAATTTTGATAGGCACTCTTCGGTTCACAAAATATTCAATAAATTGCTTCCGCATTTTTTTCAAAAGCCATTATTTCTGGTTTAAAAATAATAATGCAACCCTTAATATATGGAATATCCCATTAAATATGAAAGAATTGAATTATTAGTGATTACAACATACTATAGAATAAAAAGGATTGATTCAAATGGTATATACCGCGAGATCTTATATTATATTGATAAAGGTTTGCCATGGAATGTAAAACGTCCGCCTTAAGTATCATTCTTTTGAGATAATTCTAATTAAATTATCAGGTTAACTGTCATACCGTCATTTGACTGACATAAAATTTGTAAATATATGTTTATTTAAAATGATTTACACGTTTAAATAACATTTTATTAAAAATTATTAAACAAATTACAATAAATATACTAAATGACCCCCGGCTTGTTCGATTCACACGTTTACGCGACTTTTCATTCTATCAAAAGCATTTTGCTACATTTGTGGCGTTATGGTTGCATATACTACAATAATCTTTTGTTGCAGTTCTTGCAAATTATGTAGGGGAAATGTGGGTAAAACGGATACTTGATAATACGGGATACCGTTGTTTTTGTGTAAAATACGTATCGCTATCCAGCGCCTGCGTGTCTGAAACAATTACAAAGTCACGTATACCAATGGCGCAGAAGGTGTGATTCGTGCGAGTGATAGTTAAAAAAGTGTTTCTGTTTTTCGCACGTCTGTTATAAAAACAGGCTTTTAAAAACGTAGGGATTGTACTCACAAATCCTAACAAACTGGGGTTTATAATTTTTTACGATTAATAGATATCTAAACAAGCATTTTCATTATGATCACTTTGCGGTTGCATGTGAGGTTAGAATTTTTGTGTCGGTCAAATTGGTCGGCATGCATGAGGTTAAAATGAGATAGTAGTATCCCGTTTTACCCTAATATAGAAATCAGATCGCCATCGGATGCAACCCCTCGATGTCTCATTTATGCCCCTTTATCAACGTTTTATAGTCAGGAAGTGGAAACATTTCTGAGGAATAATCTTGGACAAGTAGTGACAATTTACCAGGTTGATAATTTATTCAAAAAGAAAAACTGGCCTTTATCCCTTGAATCGTCATATATTCACAGAGGTGATGTTTGTTCCCGCTACTCCTACTGACATGCCAGAAATTGAAGGTGAAGGCAGAAATACCCCTTTAAACGCACCAATTCACCAAACTCCATCACGTCATTTGCCTGTGAAAAATGAAGAGCAGTCAATTCACCAATTTCTTTCACCCTCTTGCATGCCAGTAGAAGATCAAAATATGTCGGCCTCCTCATCAAAAGCTTCATCGTCCAAAGGTATTTCTCCTAAACCCGGGCCGTCTCGAGTAATTTCACAGCAGATTCTATACCCGTATCCAAAAGCTTCCTCAAGAAGTAAGAAAACAGCAAGCAAAAATAGAGGCAAGGCAGCTGTATTATCAAGTACACCTTATAAGGATGAGTTAAATGCTTCTTTAAATGCGAAAAAGAAAAAAGAAAATAAGGAATGTAAAAAGAAAAAGAAGCAAGGGGTGTCAACAGAAGAATAAAAGAGAAGCAGCCGTTAGCAAGAAGCTAGAAACCAAGCGTAAAATATTATGTCCGATTGAAAACGAGGATAGTAGCAGCTCCGCCGAACAAGATCCTGCGTGTTTTTACTGTGAAAGTCTTTATTCAAAATGTAAAAGCGGAAAGGGATGGATTCGCTATTCATTATGCCAGAAGTGGATCCACGATGCCTGTGCTGGAGTCGAGAGCGATGTAGAAGACGTCACATGTGACAAATGCAGATATCTTTGAGTTTGCCATTAAAGAACATTGGAAAATTTGTTATTCCTATATTACACATACATACATATATGCCCTATCCCATTTTAGAATAATACACTATCCCATTTTACCAACATATATGGGTAAAATGGGAAATTAACAGATACCTTAAAAAATATTTATATAATGCAAAATGTATATTAAACTTTAATTTTTTATGTTCCTCTCAACAAAGAAATGTACGGGCAACTCATAAAAAAATTGTTTATGCTGTCGTGGATGTGGATGCTTTAATAAAAATTTTCAAACATTAAGTATCCCATTTTACCTACATTTCCCCTACAGGAGTTCTGAAAATTCTATATTTGCAGTAAGGGAAGTCCATAATAGTCAAACCAGGTGACCTCGGAGGAAACTCAACTTGCGTATGCAAACTTATAAGTCGATCATCAAAAAACTCACGGAGAAAGGCCATAGTTTCCCGTGTCGTATGTGCTGTTGCGCCGTCATGTTGGAAATAACCATTATGAAATTCATCGTCGTGTAATGTTATTTCTGTACCTCTCTGCATTTATGGTGAAATCGAAAAAGAAAACAACCCAATTATCCTTCTACGGGAGACTGCCATCCAAACACCCAAATTTTTTGAGAATGTAGTGGAGATTCAACAAAAAAAAATGCGGTTTATTAGTGCTCCACATTCGCATATTTTGAGAATTTACGTACCCTGAAAGATGAAACCGTGCCTCATCGGAAAAAAAATAAGTTTTAAGGTTGTTATTCGTTAAATTGTTGACAAACCACAGGCAGTACGCAATATGTCTGGGGTGGTCTGCTGGCAAAAGAGCTTGATATGATTGCATCTTATATGGATGCATGTTCAAGCTCTCCTTTACGATGGTTCAGCATGTTCCATAAAAAACTCAAATTTCTTGGGACAGACGTCTCAAAGATTTTATAGGGTCCTGTTCCATACGATTACGCACGTCAATAATCACTTCTTCTGTACGAATAGTTGGCCTACCGGCACCTTTTTTATGAGTAACAAATCCAGTTTCGCGAAATACACCAACACTATTTGCGAGGCACATAGAAAAATTTTGCTTTACTATTATATTGCGAAATTTGGGAAGTGTTCACGAAAACTATCCAAACATAAACGCTTACTGTATTTCTAAATACCATTAACTAGCACACCTGTTCTAAAATACGCTTCAGTCGTGTAAGTTTTGTGTGATGTGGTGTAATCCATAATTGAAAAGCTACAAGATGTGAGAGAGAAAATATAATGACAAATATTCTTACAAAAAATATTATTTACATTCCATGGCAAACCTTTGCCAATATAATGTTTGATCTCCTGGTATTTTTAAGATAATTAATTTTTTTGCATAGGAAAAGTCAATACGCAACTAATACGACTAATGGGCTATGTTTATAAACAACCCAAAACCTTTCTATTAGATTCCATTGTGTTATTAAATAGAATTTGTACTCTTAAATACATCTCGAAAATAACCTATTATGCAAGTTCAATAAAGCGTTAGTTCCACCACTCATAGAGCGCTGACTCTTTGGGACGTTCGAGACAAGGAAAAACTTATCATATGTATATAAAATGTTAACACGACAAGCTCAAAAAATGGAAAACTTTAGTTATTATAATAAACATCTCTAAAACAGTAAATAAAATATAGGTATTATTTCAATAAGACTGGGAAAAATCGACACAGCCTTTATGGTAAGTCAAAAAAAGAAAGAAAGGATATTACATTTTCTAGCAATGAAATGTACACTATCAAGCATAAGAATAAAATATGCACAAATATATACAACAATAATAGACGCAGAAGACAAAGAATAATTCTACTCCCAAGAAAATTTCGAAATTGTTCCAATAAATGATATAAAATCAATCGAAGAAGACTTCAACACACAAATTGACAAATATTATTTAAACTAATATATAGCTGGCGAATAAATAATACACAAGTGAAGAGTCTAGCAACAAGTATACATACATAATAATTAGCACAAAACAACACACAACAACAACAAATACAGAAGGGAACATAAGATAAATGTGTGAGACCATGTAAGTACAGCAGATGCAACAAAATTGACTGCATTCTGATCTTCAAAAAATAAAGGCGTATAATAAACGATACAAGAACTTATAGAGGAACAAACGCAAACACATATTTTCTGTTGGTAATGACAAAAATGCAAATAAATGTAATAGGGAAAGTTAATATGACAATTAAATATAAACAGTGGAAAACAGAAAATCTGAAAAACACCAATATGAGATAAGAATAGGTGGAAGCTATAAATAGACATCTTCAAACCACGAGAAAAAAGTAAATATAACAGAAATACAATCAAAACAAAAAATGAAAAGTGTAAACACATGGATGTTAAAACTAACATCAAGCAGTAAATAAATACTGTGACTTACATATATACATTTATACGTAAAACGTATATGCATATATGCATGTGTTTGAGATACACATCGCTCTTTTTTCTGTATCATCTTTTGGGTGTTAGATGTAGCTGTGATACTCTCACTGCATTTAACACGCAAAAATGACATAAGCAGTGATTTAAGTCTTAAAGCCATTGTCGACAGTCTCCAGGTACACTGACGAGACCTCAAAGGTCGAAACATCGGTGTCTGTGCGTTCGATTGTCAGCAATGGCACTTAATGTATGTGTGTATCTCAAACACATGCATATACGTTTTACGTATAAATGTATATATGTAAGTCACAGTAGAAATACAATATTGTAAAAAAACATAATATTGTAAATGGAGCCAGTGAAAAAATAGGATGGGCAGCGAAAACAATAATTGGTACAATAAGGTATGTGCAAGCAAAACTAGAGAACGCAGCAAAGCCAGAAATAACTTCTATGGCTGTAGCAAGAGTGAAAAGGAGCATGGAATACGAGGAAAAAACAAAAAGGCAAATATATACAACTAAAAAAAGGCACAAAGGGTCGAGAAAATAATGAAAAACATGGAAGAAAACAGCAAAGGCAATAGAAAGCCATTTCAACATATGAAGAAACAAAATTGAAAAAATGTCATATCAGACCATAGAAAAAATTGGAAAACTCGTCACACTTTTGAATGATGAATTCAACATATTTTGTTTAAGCTCACCATGAACAGCTTCCAAATGACAACGCAGTATACCATTGAGTTATTTGGAAGAGCTTAGCAGCATATAACACATTGTATTATTGTTCATGAATCCTGAGGACATATAACTTTCTTTAGTTTGTATCTACTCTGGGATGATTATTTGTAGAAGCATTAACTGACCTAACTTCTTTAGGGCGATTTAATTTATATCTCTCTTTTTCAGTCTGAAGCAGAAGAGTCAAGTTTGGCAGTATATCTAGAGAACAACAACCACAGAGAAACGGTATAAACATTAAAAGCATGTCTGTATTTCTTGGATAGACAGGGTAGTTGTTTGCACGATCATCAATCTAGACGAGATAATGTTATAAACAGGTGACAAAAGGGCTGAGAGTAAACTAATAATTCTTTCTCATATATAGTCTTATTTATAATCTAGATGTATATATTAGTATCTAGTTTATAATGGTTAGGATTATAATATATGTATGAATCGCATATTTATAAAACATATTACTGGGCAAGTATAATGCTTATTTATTAAATTTATCTAACTGCTTACAACTTATTAAATATTATTGACAAGCATTTTCGATGTTCAAACAACCTATTAATAAATTTGCAATATATCAACCGCAATAGTCCACCATTTTATCCATTTCAAAATGAAGTGTTATCTATTAATGTGCAAATCTCGGCACTTGGAATTCTTGTGATGTGAATATGTAATATTTTGTAATATATGCATGAAGTAGCACAAATATGCTAAACATGTAATCTATCTATAAATCTGGGACAACGTTTTGTTGTTTAGTTAACAAAAGAAAACATTTATTTTCATTTAAGTCTCCTCACTACTGAAACGGCAATCGCAATATTGATTGCATACCACATACTTTAATAACCGAAGGATGTCCGAGTACTTATTACACATAGGGATATATTGTAACGAAACAAGCCCACAAAGAAGCAGACATCCGGGCGACGACAAAAGAATTGTAAACATTGGCGCGACGCATCATAAATCATCCACATGTGTATAATGTGTGGGCGACGGAGGGTCTATCGTATGTTCTACAAACATCAAGAGAAAGACAGAATTTTCGCGAGTGTTTCCAGAGTCTTGTGTGCCGATATAAAAAGCGGCCGGTACCCAGAAGGCAGGCAGTCATTCCGGAATAAGAGATTCATTCAATAGTCTCGTGCGGAACAAGCAGATTAATAAACAAACATAAATAATTAGTTCCTTGTGTGGTAGTCGAAAAGTAAGCATAAATAAGTGAGTGTAGTTGTTACATAAATATAACGGAATATAAATAGAAGTGATATAAATACGGTACAGTGTTACATAAATAATACCGACATAAATAACAGTAGTGAAAGAAATACATGTATTAATCTATTTGTAATAATTTTAAGTGCGTTACATTTATTTTACATTTTTATATTTTGATTAGTTTTATATTTTTATATTGTAATTAATTTTACGTGTGTGAATATACAGACAGTTTCAAAACATTTGCACGAGTTGTTTATTTCGAACCCGAAAACGCAACAATATAATAAATATTTGAACTAATAACTCAATATCTATGCGAATAAAAATTTATTTATGATCAAATATTTACACATTTGTAACCGCGGGAAAGATTTTTACATGAATACATTCATTGCAATGTGGGTTGCCTAATTTTTATTTATTTTATATTCATTTAAAACAAAGTAAAGAATAGTTGAACGAAAAATAAGTGCAGAGAGGGGTAGCTTTTTATTCAATTTTTAACTTAATCTAAAGCAAACAAATATGCTGTGAAGGATTTTTGAGAAAACTCGTTTTAAATATTTTGACATATTAATTAATTTTCTTTAATCAGATAATTTTTTTCTAAGTTTGATTATTCAGCTGGGTAGATTACTAAATTCCTCATAAGTTGACGATGAAAGGTTTTCTCCAAATTTAAAACCAACAAAAATATCTTGCATCAAAAATCTGCTATTTTTCAACTATTCACAGATCCACTATCGAGGACCCTTAATATAAGTAAGAAATCATGAAAGAAAGAATACAATAGATCTGATATAACAAGAAATATTTTGTTTAGCCACTATTTCTTTCAATATTTTTTTCCAATCTTCTTGGCATGAAATTAATTAATGAACGCACTAAATATTCGTTATTTGTCAGTTCTTCCCATGCTTCTTCGATCCATTGCCATAAAACTTCGGGGCTTTCTAGTTGAGCATTTCGTTTACTGATAATTTTAACCAAAAGCCCCCAAACATTCTCGATCGGATTTACGTCCGGACCTGTTGGAAGGCCACTGCAACATTTCGATGTTATTAGTTCGGGGCCAGATACTTAGATATTCAGATATTCTATCAGAATGGACCCGACAATTATCTTGCATATTCCTATACCCTGAGAACTGATCCAAACCTAAACATTAGCTCTGATTCCAAGACGACTATATTCTTCATGGAAATGAGTTCCCCGTGTCCTATAGACTCTGATTTTACCGTTGTTAGTCGACTGAAAAGTCTTCTCATCACTAAAAATAAGCCGGTTCTAATAATTAAAATTATTATTACTATGATTTAAAGCAAATAACAGTCGTGATGGCTTCTGCTCACTCGTTAAGTACGGCTTTCTTGCAGCAACACGACACTATAAATCAGATTTTAATATTCTTCTACAAGCGGTAACTCTGTAGGCGGAAATATTTGTGTTCATTACATCATTGCTTGCATTTTCAAATGGACGACCTCTTATATAATCTAAAAGTTCCATATATTCTTCGACAGTTGACTTTCTAATGAACAGCCGTCTTCTATTTTTGAAATAATCAGCGTTTTTCCAATGTCTGTCAGTTTCCTTGGCATTAATTAAAAATGTGTTTGAAAAACGTAATGCTTAAACAAACTCATTTATGATGACAGCATTAAAACCATGAAAATACTGTTCAATATATAATTCACATTTACAATCGAAAATTAGAATTGTCTCAGATTTATTTGTACACAACAGTAAATGTTTTTAAATGTTTTTCGATTTATAATCTATTAATCAAAAAACATTACATAAGGAAATAGTTTAAATATATACCTGTTATCAACAAATATACATTTTGCATGTAATTGGAGCTCTAGCACAACAATACCGTATATTCAAGATAATTTATTATTACACTTCATAAAAATATGTACATGCATGGAAAATATAGAGACAAACGTGTTCTTTATGCATGTAATGTAAAAGTTGAAATCACTATATAATAAAACTCGCACTAACTGTTGTAACAATACTTTTATGGCTGGCCGTGTTGAAATATTCGGGCCCTTCATTATAAAGTCAGAGTGTACCGACGTCGGAAATGTCATAAAACAAATCGCAAAAACCACATCACCGTACGACTGAAGCAACGAAGGTGGCGGGGGCTCAAAGAACGTTCCCAGCATAATTCATAAATTTTCGCCTCGGGCAATAAAACACGGGAAATCGGGAACTTTTCCCCCGGCAAGTTCAATTTTCAACAAATTGTCGATATTTTCCATATGAATTAAACATATCTCACGGTGCATTAATTTTCATTAGCCGGCGACTGGAAGTGGCTGCGGCCGGATGAACAACTTCGCCTATAAGTTAAAGAGGGAAAACGGAGGAGTCAGACGCAGGACCCGGCGATTTTACGAGACAAGGTCCGATGTTCGGTGCAAGACTCTCCGGTCCAGGTACGGTTGATGTACGACCGGTCATGTATACGGCCGCCGCTCTGGGAGTGTACTGTACTGTCCATCGAGAGCATTCTGAGGATCCTGATTTATGTCCCGGTTACATCTACCTTTATTTATATAACACAGCTACTGCTGGCATATCGAAAAGTACAGTCGAACGTGCGGCTCATAAATTATTTTCTACATACTAAAAGAAAAAAATATTAAAATATTCATACCTTAAAACCAAAATGTATTCAATTCCGAATTAAATTTTTAAAATGATTAAATTAGACTTAGTATTATGATAAACGCATCTTGTGGAATTAAACTGCGATGTCACAGTGGCGTACATATTCGATCAGACAAAATAAACGCGTCATTGTTCTAGTACAAATCAAATTATTGATCATAATTTTGTGCAATTAACGTAACAGACGAGTCACGTGATACACATTTACTCTGGGCCTAGTAACATTAAATTACAATAATACGGACTAATCCTAGTAATACTCTCGCTTCAGTGAATATATTGTTATCAGAACTGTATGTGGTTGCAACTTGCAAGTTGGAAGCACTTTATTCTGTCAAATGTCAAATGTTATAGTTGTTTACATTTTACATCCAGTTCACTTTCATACGTATTTACTAGTTTCATTTTCACTATAATTATAGGCCGACATTACATAATGCTGTAGCCTCAATAATTTGAATAATTTAAATAATTGATAATTTCTATGATAAAATTATTAGATTCTTAATCATAAGCTAGTTCCTGATCAGCATAATATTTTTAAATTTCTTGTGAGTTCTTGCAGTGATTTTAGCTTCTTCGTTTTCTGGTATACCTCTTATTCAGTTTTGTTTGGGATATGGTTACAAATTAAAAGAAAAGTCTAAATTTTGCATAAAAATCATATTTATATTTTTATTAAAACATCAATAATAAATAGCATTGCTATACTGTATCTATAGCAATTTTTATTTTATAAGTAATGAAAAAGAAAAACATTTCTACCCATCTTTGGGTTATAATGTTTGTGTATAGTTCGTTTCAAGAAATATGAGCGACTTGTATAAGGTGATAATCCGGATTAAACAGAAACCCTTTCCTCGAGCTGCTTTCTAATTATCTGTAGACCGTACCTGATATTTTTCAAGTGCTTCTTAATTACCCGCTGCAGCTCGAGGAAAGGGTTTCTCTTTAATCCGGATTATCACCTTATACAAGTCGCTCATATTTCTTGAAACGAATTATAAAGCTTATATATCTATAATGATCGTCATAAAATAATTATCCTGTTCTTTTAAATATATGAAAAACCTTGATTCTTGATAAGTAATTTGTTAATATGTAGCTGAATCTATTTTACCAAAAACATACATTTTCACATAGTGCTTTGGTAATCTAGAACTTTGCAATCGTGAATGCTCGGAAATTGGCCTATACTAATCACTAGCTGCAGCCATTCGCACGTAGTACCGCTAGCGTCTTATTATCTGCCCACCAAAATGATTCCCTTTCTATTCGTATTTATTTGGTTTGAAATTTTAAATCAAAATGATAAAGTATAATAATTAATGATGCCTAATGATTTACTGAACGCAAATATTTGCACGTAGTACTCTCATCGCATCCAACACCATTAACTATCCTTTCATTACTATTAGAAACAAATAAATTATTATTACTAAACAGGATAATATTTATCTAATTAATAATGCTCAACGTCTTGCTATAAGCAAATACTTTCACATAGTACTTTTAGAAACGCACAGCACCACTAATTATTTCCAAAACTGAATAATTTATTTATTAACTTACTTTATTTCATCATATATCTTTTCAAATTCTGCCTTATTCATTACCTCCATTTTAAAATAAACAGCAATACAAAAAGAAAATTAATTGAAAGGAAATTATTTAAGAATGAAACCTAAACTAAAAATTTAATTCTAAATCTCAATACAACTAAACTAATCGTGAGTCGAAAAGTAGTGTATCAACTCTGCTCTCACTTTTGCTATATCAAAAATTTTATCTTTTTAGAAAATTTTACGTCTTTCTAGCTCGAAGTACAAAATTCATCTCTAACAAGTCGATTCTTGTTTTTCGATTATATATGAAGACAATTGACTATCGGCAATTTGCAGCGCTTCTCTTCTCAAACTAAATTTTAAGTTGGCATCGATTTCTTGAAATGCCCGTGATGAAATCTCTCTTGTTCGTTTTCTTCAAGTTGCCGCATCTACACTAACACCCACACAATGCCTTTGACAGATTATTCCCTAATGTCAGCATCTTGAATTGTCCATTATTAAAATCTTCACAAAACCCAACATGTTTCATCCACGGTAGGTATATTTTTTCTTTCTTCTTAATATATAGTCCCTCATTGTACTTGTATCTGAACGTATTACCTTTTTCATCATTTGTTATGTATTAGTTTTTCCATTGGTTAAGGTTATCCTTATTTTTCTTTTAGAAATACCTCGATAAGGTAATACCGGGAACACATTATAGATAACTGGAATCTTTCTTACGAATCCCGCATCACAAAGGCCAGTCGCTCCCGTCATATCGTCTCCAGATTCTATCCAGGCCCTCTCCTCTGGTAGTACGTTAATTTGCAAAAAACTGTAAACAATATTGACACTATATTTTTTCTTTGCAGGTTTTCTAACCATACAAGACCATTTCCATAGTCTATTGAAATTCCTGTGCCACACATACAAGAATTCATGAATGTATTTTTGTATTCGTACAGTTATTGTTTACGCAGAATATTGCTATCGAATATATCGTATTATAAATGTTTTGACTCATATCCTTTTACTATTTATAGATATAAGTTCAAGGTATTTGCTATATTTTAAGTGTTATTATTAAAATCTTTCTTATAAATTGTCACCATTATGCATGTCTGAATTTACGTCCATTCTCTTAAAATTGTGTATCAACACTGCATAATTTTGCTCAAACACGTCTTGTTTTTATCTGGTATTTATGTGTCTTTTAGACAGCATAAAAGCTATTGATTTGTTTTGTGTTTGTCTTGTACTTAATTTTTAGTACTTATTCAACTTAAGATATACTAATAAATCATGTTTATTTTGATACAAAGGTTTCTCTTTAAATGTAGGCAACCCATTATACCCTTGTGTTACCTGTTTTGTCTAATGCTTAATACTTAAAAATAAATGTTTTAAAATAAAATTAATATTCTTTTTCAATAATTAAGCTAATTCTTAACATTCTTATTTTATATAATTTGAAGGTCACAGCAATATGATCGCTTGTTTTCACAACTAAATCATGCGTAAACCGTTAGCTAAACAAGAGAAATAAATAATCGTTCTTTAATCGGGTATTTTGAAAAAGAACGCGATAATAATGGGCCATTATTTCCAGCTCTTCGAGAGGCAATATTTTCTATTATTATTTATACTTTATACGATAAATGTTATAGTAATAATAGTTTTTATTAAGAGAGTACCAAGTACTTTAAATATTCATATGGCAACAGTAAATAAAATCTCATCTAAGTCAAAACAGGGGGGTTGAACCATCTAGTCCAAAGTAAAAACGGCCTATAAGTAAGCTTGCTTAAATGTTGATAATTTTACTCAATGTGCAATTAGAAATGGCTTATCCCCACTGGCAAAAAGTACAAACTATGAAGTCCAAAATATCTTCTCTGTTACAATCTCTTTTAAAGTAAACGCATTTGCGGAGCTAGATGGTACTATAAACTCTGTGTATTGGTGTAAGTTATATATCTCATCGTTTTTTTTCGATTTTTTCTTGAAAACAAGAAAAAACGCGATCACAAGGTACAAATTTATGTATTCTTGCTGGGGAAAGCTGTTTAATATTCACAAAATGGGCAGTTTCTAAAAGTCATACATTTTATCACACAGTGGATAGTGCCGCAGAATAAACGCAATTCAATAGTCATAATTTTTGATACATCAAACCTTACTTTGGACCCTTGGTTGCAAGTCTTTAATGGTAAATATAAAAGTACGACTTATTTATTTTCAAATCAGTGATACAAAAAATAGTAGGACTCTTGAAAAAAATTGATAATATTTAGCAGCAGAATTAAAAAAATTCTAATTTTACAATCCCGATTTGAAAGATATTGTAATTTACAATTATTATTTTTTTCCTCTAGTCAAAGAATGTTATAGAATTAAATTACATTTTATTGGCGTAATACTGAATATAAAACTGTATGCCTTCCAAATAAAAATGAATTTCATTACTTTTTAAAACGTACACAAAAAAGAAAAAACAGAATTAATTTGTGAAACGCAAAAAAGGACCTTTTCTTATTTTAGGTAATCCATTTAATATGTCTGGATGTGACCGAAATCGCTTTGAACTTAACCGTGACTGAATGCAAATGACCAACCCTTTGAAGTAACCTACGTATTTGCTGATTTAATTTTCTGAAACAGAAAATACAAGCCAACCAGCCTTTTGTTCTTTAAAATGACACAAATATCACTAATTGTAAGTAGCAAGCACATAAATAGTGTTGTTTTATGTTTAATAAAGTGATAAAACGTTAGACGTACAATGGAAGTTTCTGTCTGTACCTTTACGACCAATGTTAACTGTTTAAAATTTACTCTAAAAAAGATTAAACGTATTTTACTTTAAATAAACTTAATTTAAGTTGCAATATAATGAGAGCTAATTGAAAATTAAAGAGAGAAAAAGAAGCGGACAACGTACGGATTGGATATAAATCACACCACAACAATGTTTTTTGTTGATGGGATGCAATATAAGTGATGACTAATCATACCTATTCTAGGTAGTTGTAAACAAATACGAAGGCGACCAGATTTGCATGCTCCTAAAGGAGGAACTTACTAGTTTCTGTTAACGCTGTGATAAATTGTGTTAAAAACGGTTAAATTTAATTTTATGAATGTCTTAAATTTTTCTACATAGATTATTACTTTATTACACATCAAACCTTATGTCAGTTAAGACGAACTAGTGATAATAACCTAAGAAAGAGAAACTCTATTACATCTTTAACAAGATAGAAATTGATGCTTTAGACTTGTAATCATAGATACGTCTTGGGGAAATCAAATTTCGTTGTTCCAAGAATATTTTAACACTTTCAATACTGATATTTCCAAAACTAATTTATTACTTAAATCGCCAATTATGTTCATGTGTAAATCATACAATACTGTAATTAATATTTGTGACATTTTCCTTTACACTTTGAAACAATTATTAAATACTAGTAATAGAGAAAATACATTTTTACTAACCGGTAATGTTTGTGGTGATTTCTGAATTCAGCAGGTGGAAATACTTAAGAGTGAGCCCAAAATGTTTATTGTTGGGCATGTAATTATTTTACATTTATAGAGTTCTAAACTATTGTAGATAGAGTTTTGACAGTTAGTTTTAAAATGCGTTCCTTTGAAATGGGTCGGCCATCATTGTAGGTACATAGCTTACAAAATATCGAATATCCAGGTACTAAGCGAACAGAATATATATAACGGAAGAATAATATTTCACGACAGAGTCACTTTGATAAAAAGTGGAGAAAATTATAATATTGATTTTTGGACATGGCATTTCATTTAACTATTAATCTTACCCCTTAAATCTTAACTAAAAAGTCAAAATACCTGCTATAAACGATGACTTAATTAATTAGGGTTACTGCATTTAATCTTGATTAAAAATCGACCTTCTTTTCGTCCTTTCTCTTTCTCCGCCTGACGCTTTATAAAAAGATTAAAGATGAAATTAGTTATACCTGGTTCTTTATTAATATTAAAAGGCAGAAAAGAGCTGAACCGTTAATTATGGAACTTGTCCCAGGGATGACGGACCGGAAATGGTCGTCGGCTAGCGGCACAAAGAGGAGGCAACATTGTTGAATGTTTCTTTATAAATCTGTCGCGAGCGGACGACTGCAACTGCGCCGAGGCGAACCGCAAATTGCGACATCTGCTCTAATATCGAGGTCAGGATCGTTATAACACAATCTCGCGTTCAACACAAATCACGAGAGCCACCGCCGGTGCCGCTGCCGTTGCCACACGGCATGAGCAATAGAAATATAAAATTACTAAAGCGCACCACCTGAGCCGCACTGCTTGCCGCCTCTACTGCTGCTGTCGGTGTAGTTGTGCAATTACGTTTCGTTCATTCATTCGGTTCGCGAAAAATTTCACTGCCAACGAAGAAATATTGGGAATTTGACGTTAAAATGGGGGGCACTCGGTGAGCATGTGGTATCCGACATTGTTGCCGCTGAATTTCGCAATAGTAATCACTACAGCGACTGATTTTATTAATTCACATACGGACAAAGACGATTTACGATCCTATATGTTCTACATGTAATTGTACTGAAGATATTTATCATCATAAAATTCGATCCTAAAGTTTATGATGCGTTACTCCATGAAAAGCTACTCTAATGCAGATGATGTATGTGATTACTTCTACGATAAAATTTACGATTTGTTTGCTCAATTTGTTCCTTGTTATAGAGGTGGTCGACATGCTAAGAAGCATGTGTATCGTAGTTGATATACTAACGAAATTATTCGGATAAAATAATAAAAATAAGCATTACCAAAAATACAGGGAAACGCATTCGCTCAGTTATTTCAATTATTTCAAGAGTATGCAAGCTCTTATAAGAATTGCAAAGGACCAGTAATCAATTGCGACAGATAGTAAATACCTTTGGTCGCTTATAAGTTCGAAGAAGGGGTGTGTAGAATACCAGGTAAAGTTTAAAAAATCCTCTGTCTTATAGCACGCCTCAGGAAATAGCTGACGCTTTTGGTGGTCGTTTTTCTAGTGTGTATCAGGGTTCCACTGCTACGTCCTTGCATGAAACTGTAATTTGTAGCAATATGCCTCCTGTGAAGTATACCATCAATGTCTGAGGAAGACGTTGTTTTTGCTATTAGAAAACTTAAGAACAAACTTAGAGTTCGTGTCTATCCTGTCTTAAAAAACGATGATCAATCAAATTTGACCGATAAATATCATATGCAAATTCGCTAAGATTTTTGAGTCAATACTTAATAAAAGTATATTAAATTTTATACAATTTTCATAAGACATAACTTTTGCGCACGCGTTAAAATCTTTTTGAAGTTGGTTACTCTGATTTTTAAGTAGAACATTTTAAATATTTGAATATCGGCGGTATTATACCTAATTTTGTTTGTTTTGTATTTCAATTTATCAACAAAAAGGACGAAATAAATAACTGAACGCCCCCAGAGATTCGAAAAATAGCAGAAGACAATTTACAAAATCTTTTGACAATAAAGTCTTAACATATTTATCAAAAAGAATACCAGCATTTTTAAGTAAAGAAAATAATATAGTGAATATTACCGTACGTTTCAGTCAATACGAAGCAACAGGAATTCAGACAAAACGTAGTGTATTCCCATAATCTGCCTGGAATATCCATTAATGCACACGAATCTTCTAGTGTTATAGTAAACTTTTATAACAGTTGTATTGTTCAACATGGGAAGTAAATTTCAATAGTAGCATCATAAAACATCATCCAACTCTGCTTAACAATTTATATTGTTAATTAATAAATAAAATGTTAGCATGTGTTTTTTATTCTTTGTACACCTTGTATTGCACATGTTTGTTACATTAAAGACTTATGTTTGACATTTAAATGTGATTTGGTTCCATTCTTTTTTGTTACCAACCTCAAAAAGAAAAAAAATTAGCGTGCGATAAAGTAATTCTTTATGCAACCAAAACGGGTGTCGTACAGTGAACTTTATAGCATCGAAATATAAAAAAATGATTTATGCTTCCATAAAACTTTATATCTCAAATATGCAACTTATGTTTTTGGAAAGTCGGTCTACAAAGACAAATTTGGTCAATTTTGCACAATTTACATCGGAAGTTTTTGATGTGGTGGACACAATATAATAATATACAGGTTTCTCGAACCATTGTAATATCAACTGTTACTACGTCTTTTCATTTGTTCTTAAGTAGGTTAATACTGTTGGACAAATAAATAAATAAATAAATAATACATAAATAAATAAATAAATAAATAAATAAATAAATAAATAAATAAATAAATAAATAAGTGAAAAGTCAGTGAACATTGGAATATTCAATTTGTTCGAATTAAAAGGAATTTAAATTAGATAGAGAAAGAAGGAAAATAATAAAGGTATGTCTAAACTATAAGAGATATACAAAGCATATAAGATAAAAATTTGTATTTAAAATACGTATAAATAAATCATTATATATAAGTACAATTAAAGAGGTTTAAAAAAATTATTTTGTTTGTATTCGTATTTTATTAAAAGCTTGTTTCTAAAAGTATTTTTCTGTTTTGTAGAAGTTTTAGGAAACTTTTTCAGTGACGTTTTTTCTAAATCTGACTTTAACACATCCCCAAGTTTTTAATATAATTCGCACACAGTCTAAGAAAGTACATTTAGAGAGTTCATTACTTTTTCAAACAAATGTTTCGTAACGACATATTCTTTCAATTGCAAATTTTCAGTGTTTTTTATGATCGCCATGGCTGTGGCCCATACCACAGCCATATGTTGATTTCTATTTTTACAAACGTCAAACGTGTTTTTTTTGTGCAGTAAACTTTTGGTCAAGACGTAACAGCCATTCTTCAAAAATGTTGCTTGTTATCCACGCCTTCGTATTGCTATAATAATGGAGTCCAAGAGAGTCCAAGTTTTTTTTGCTGTGTTTTCCACCGAAACATTTTTAATTTTTGAAAACAAATACCTTATTAGGAAGACACTTGAAGAATAACCCAGTCCCATCCGCAATGAACACATTTGGACTGTAGAAACATATTCTTCAGTTTGGTCATCGTTACTAGATGCCGATTTTCCATAAAGCACTTTACCAACAATTTATTCCTTGCTTTAAATTTGGACTACACGAATATGGCGATAAAGTTAATTTATTAATCCAAAACGAAAAAAAAGACCAGTATTTCATTCAACAACAACAACACAATAAATTTCAATAACCTATCAATAGTATTAACTGAAATTAATTGTAATAACAGTATTTCTAGAAACATTAGCAATTAAGACTTTTTCCAAAATCTTAATACGAAGGAACAGTTAGACATTTGCAGGAATATGTTTGACAAATTACTAAAATACATTAAAACCAACAAATTCTTATAATTTATTCTACAATAAAAATCAATAAAGTACAAAATGCACAACCATTTTAATTGCCGTTTCCACTTCTAAATTGTTAACAAAACATTTCGTTTGTAAAGAAAAGAAAAGAAATGTAGTTAAGGAAACTATTTTTTTTTTAATCTTTTTGGATGAGTTTTAAGATTTCCTCAATTTAACAAACAAAATCTTTAAAATACGACAGGTTTAGAGGGCGATTCTTTTAACAAAAAACAAGAATTTCAAATCAAGTAATTATTGAAAACGTTGAGAGAAAGATGCTGGAGGCGTATAATTTAATTTCGTGATATGTGGTATAGATTGTACATGTATCTCACACATAATCTAATTTATTTAAACCTATTTTGTGATTAGGACACAATTCTTACATATATTTGATCAGGGTTTGTATCTCCGCTGGCGTTCCTAAAGGTAGCAACTTTGGTTCGTTATTATTTCTGAAATTTGCATCTTGAGCTAACATTAAATAAATTACTCTTTCTGAATAACGTCAAACTAATTACCAGCATTAACAACATAACTGATTGTCCAAACTTCTGGAAACAATCGGGCATCCTTCAGTGTTGGTGTTAAAATAAGTGTTTAATACTGAATATATCTGTTTTCAACGCATTATTCTCTACACATTTTGTTACATGACAATATGAGCAGAGGGTAATAAACCTTTCTTACAAGATTGAAAGTTACTTTATTTCACACTGTACCACTGAAGGACATTAAGCCTACATTTGTCTCTAAACTTACTTTTGTGAATCATATGTACAATACTTTTATTGTTACCCTTTGATGATTTTGTTGAACATATCATGTTTTATTTAAATGTAACATTTTATAATAAATCACACATTTTTAAAAGTAAGCATATGAATAAAATTTACAATATATATAAATATTTATACGTACTTTATGTTTTTAACCTATTTGAGATACTATTTTATAAGAAGTTTTAGATTTCAATTTTTAATTTCGCTTGTGAGCCCATTATTATTATTAACAATACCCGCCACTGTCTCTATTTCTACCATAGGCATCTTTGTTGATGACGTATGGTATTATTAAAGTATTTTTACGCGACGTTCTACGAAAAATTTATTATATCATGTGAGCTGTAAGCACATCCCACATTGGTATTCGGATGACATTTTACCGTTTTTGCCAAGAGGTTCTTATATAATTGCATCATTTTTCACACACTTCAGACCCGGTTTCAGTAGTGTCAAGGAATATATATGTATCACACTAAAGATACGGTAGAAAATTGAAATAATTTGTTCTTGATTTTTGTAGTTATCTCAATCATTTTTGAAACAAAAGTTATTATTCCGGTGCTTCCACCAAATATTTCAATCGAATTAAAGTAATGTTTATACTATTTATCAATTGGTATACGCTCGTTAACATTCATACTGGATTGGTGAAAAAACTTTTGGAAGCATTTTAATTTATTTGTGATTTTCCAAAACTTGAATTCGACATAACCATAAAAAAATATTGTATATATTGTAATATCCTAAAAGTCTGGTATACTGAATGCAACATTTAAATTAAATTCAGCAACATAACATTTTCGGCTGCTGGAATAAAGTTCAAAACTAGTCACTGACTAGTATTCTTTTACAATTAAATATTGTTTGGAATTTATCTTGCATACGTTCAAATTAAAAGTTTTTCTTTTTACTGACTATATTATCAGTTCAATTACTGAAATTGCTTATTACAAAAATGTTATTCTTATATGGTTTCCTTGTAAACTTTCGAAAATACTATTTACACCACCAAAATCAATAATTATTTTGTGCACTCTGAAAAGCGATGAAGACCTTTAAATAAACGTAACTTGTTTATTAGAACTAGGGCCCGACATACCACAAAAATAATACATTAATCCAACTATGACAGAATTTGTTCGCCGGCAGTTTTAAATTAGCCTTTAGATTTTGTAGAGTTTACTTTCTTACACGTAGTATAAGGAAGTATTGTGATGTTGAAAATTTTCGATCTCGAGATTTTTGCAGATGTCCACGTTTTGATGTCTCCTGATACCGAAAAAGTGATTTTTAAAAAATGTCTCTCTCTCTCTCTCTCTCTCCCTCTCTCTCTCTCTCTCTCTCTCTCTCTCTCTCTCTCTCTCTCTCTGTCTCTCTGTGTGTGTGTGACCACGATAGCGGTCAAACCGCAGTAGATATCAATTCCAAATTTTGTATTTACGTGTATAATTACCCTCTTGAGATATGATTAGTTTTTCAGTAAAATCGGTAGACCGGAAGTAACAGTTTACTTCAGCAAAAAAATCGAATTTTGCCAATATTTCGTTAAATACTATGTTTAAACAAATTTATAAAGAATTCATATATACTTAGAATTAAAATTGAGAATAATTTTATTTAAAAAGTTTTTCGAAATTCCTACCGGAAGTAGGTCTTTTACTCTTATCGAAAATCAGCTTTTTGCGAATATTTCGCAAGTCATGCTTTTTAGACCAGTACGTTACGAGTATAAAAGTATTTAGAACATAATTTTCAATATCTTTTGTATAAAAAAAATTTCAAAATTCAGACCGGAAGTACCACATTTACTCTTATCGAATAGCGATTTTTTGCAAATATGTCGTAAGTTATGCATTCTATATAAATTTATCAAGAGTACAAAAGTATTTAAAACTGGATTTGCAATATTTTTTGTATATATGAAATTTCAAAATTCGGACCGGAAGTGGCACTTTTACTCTTAGCGAGGAGCACTTTTTTGATATCTTGCAAAGTATGCATTCTATAGCGATTTATTGAGAGAATGAAAGTACTTAGAATAGAATTTTAAATAAGTTTTGTATAAAAAAATTCTTAAAATTGTATAGTTTGGAACGCTCATACGTATAAGAAAGTCGTGTGGTGGCCACACCTAATTTTTTTCTATGGAAGCCATGTCCTTAGGCTTCCATAAAACACATTTTTATAAATACCTACATATTGTTATGAATCTAAACGTCAATTAAAAAAATTAAAAAAACACACACATGCAGCAAATACGTGATTACCATATGCTAGAGCACTTCCTTTTTAGCCAGGACGCGTGTCCGCAAGAGTATTTATGAGTGTTGAACATTTTAGCCAAGTGAATTTATTACTGACACGATGTATGGCAGACAGAATTTTGTTAGAAATGAATAACCAAGCATGACTAAGCTTCGATATCGGTTTTTGCAATGGGACACAACCGGCAAATAATATTAAAATTTACCAATTTACGTTTAAATAAGCAAAACAACTTCTTTTAGAATAAATATTTTTATATAATCTAATTAAAATAATTTTTTTATATATCTGAGAAAGTATGTATTATATATTTTAAATGTGATTTATCGATTTTATTATACGTTTTAAAAAAAATATTTCAATTATTTTAATTCATTTATTTTCATTTGTATATATAAGCAAACATATACACTTTTATTTGATTAATTATCAGTACTCGGCGTTAGTAATTACTGCTTATGTTTAAAGAATTTTTTTGCCAATTATCATCTAATTATTATTGGTCAGGTACGTCTTTAATGAATCAGTAAGGATTCATAGAACAAGGATCCGATTAATTAATTTGCATTAAGTGGCTCTGAATGTATTACATCTTTAACTGCGAATGCGAAAGCAGTCGTAGATGAACCATGTCAGTATCATCGTCAGTTTTTTTTATTCAAACAATGTATTATAAATATTTTTAGATCTATTTTAATATAATTCAAATATGTTATTCCTTAATTGTTCTAAATATAAAGGATAAACTTATATATAAATATATACATCAATTTAGTTCTATAATATAAATAAGCATTTCATTTTTCGTCAGCATTGATAAAATAAATATATATTTCATCAATGTTTTAATGCAGAAAAGTTGATTTTTTTTCAACGAATCTATTAAAATGCGTTTTATTTTTGTAACAAAACTGATATTGACGTAATGACACATACGTATTGTTCGGGACATTATTCCTAAACTGCCTATTTATGATCGGAAGTTTCCAATTTTCCAATTATCCTTTAAAATACAAAAGGTGCCAGGTATCAAAAAATAAGTATAGATCTAATTAATGCGAGATGAGATTAGACAGAACCTCTATTTACTTTACTGTAAACGACTTATTGCTCTAAATCACGCAAAATATATGCTAATTTCTATTACATGCAATGTACTGTTAAAATATTCATAAAATCAACAATTTCGTTATAGCGATATTCTTCGTGCAAAGGGTTAACTCTACAAAAAAAAATATATTATATATAATAATCTATATATATATATATATATATATATATAGATAGATATATATATATATAGATATATATATATAAATTAAAATTACTGTTTTTAAAACAAAATTATGGATTTGTAGTTAAATAAAACACAATAATTCGATGTATTCGATTTATTTCAAAACTTCATCAGATCTATTTTTTTAAACAAACACCCAATTGGAAAAATAAACAGATTAGATATTAAATAATGACATCGTCTTAAAGCAATACTCATATAACATCAGTGTTGTGTATAAATTACATTAATTAAGTATTTGACAAAAAAAATGGTTGCTTCAAAATTGCATGTGGAATTTCAATGTCCCAGATATGCTCGTTGTGGAAATTAGTAAGTCCCTCTCTGGTGAAAGTTGCTTTGTCAGAGAAAAGTGTAATCGGAATTAAGTCTTTATTTTCTAAAATTCAAATACAAAAGACTTCTCTAGGGGCATAAATATTGTTGTTCAAGTTCTGGACCGACTTGAGATACAAACTTTTTTCGCGTAACGTAGTGTGTATTGATGACTTTGCATGTCTTGTTTCTTGTTGCGATTCTGTGTAGAATTATTATTTGATCGTGTTCTACTTCTCGTAGGACAGCTTCAATATTATCCATGTAAGGAACTTCACGTTCACTGTTTGGTTTGGGAAAAGATCCTTTTTCTTTAAGGGTTTGGAAACAGTTCTAGACAACTTTGTCACAATGATATCTTCGATTTGCATAATGCTCTGCGTACAATCTCACAGCCTTAACAGCGCTACCATTGCAGTAACCATACAAAAAGACCATATCAGCATATTCTTGATTCCTAAACTTAAATGCCAAGACAAGCACACACTTCTAAATTTATGACAATATGGGTTTTGTCACAAGGAACTACTCGATTCTAATAGAGGCTGTCCGACGAGGTAGTTAGAGTAGTTGTGAAACTTATATTACTAGTTTCAATTTCAAAATAAAGGTTTTTGAAAACTGATTTGAATTGTAAGTAACTTCAGAAGCTAAGAATTTCGCAAATTTTCTGTAGGGAAACTAAAAAATATCATATACATGTAGCGCAACTTTGACTACGCATATATCTATGACAGTTGATTAGAAGTTTTTTACTTATTTTTAACCGAAGAGTCACTATACAAAAACCTCAAATTGCCTCGTCGGTCACCTGTATATAATAAAACCTGTATCAAATATACTTTATCTGTATTCCATATATCTACTTTATTCTACTTTTTTAATTACTAGACTTTAGTGGAAAGTTTTAGACGGAATTAGCATCGTAACTCAAAAGGACTCATTGCAGATATAATCCCTGGAAGAAAATACCGTACGAACACCATATATTGAAGGTAAAATAAGGAAGTTCATTTAAGAATCCTGTTTCTTAAACAACTCCAACTCCGACGGCAATGAATTCTATGGCATTTAACGCTAAATGTAGGAAAAGTAAATTAACGACTATAATATATCCAACCCATATCACAATTAACGCTAACTCTTCATAAAATCAACAACGGCAAACAGTATTTAAAGTGTTCTTTACAGTTCATTAATTAGACAGGCAGGTATACAAATTCGCTTTTCATTACTTTATATTCTTTAGAAAATTGTCTAAACTTAATAGATAACAAGTTATTGGTGAAATTTGTTTTTTTTATTTGGAGTAAGCTACGCCTTCCGGTCTAATGATTTATCTGAAAATATAATGATATTTTATAAAGTTTATTACATTCCTGAATACAAAGTTTAGTGTTGTTGTAAATTAAGTTATCAGATTCTGTAGATTAGTTTTGAAATACTAAACTAAAGCCATAGACACTTTTTCAATATTTTTACTTGCGGCAGATATATAAATTTTCTATGTAATGTATATTACTTGGAAATAGACAAATTTAGTGGAAATAACACACTAGGTCCAAATGCGTTTACGAGATTATTTTTGAATTAATTTGCATTAAAAGTTTAAGCAAGGCTACAAAAAAAAGCTATAAAGAATACATATACACAACGCAACTTTTCTCAAGAATATACTGCAGGTATGGTATGGTATATTTTTGTTACTAGAATTACGAACAGGTCTGTTTTAACCTTTCCTTTAAGACAGACCAAGTGCTTAGTGTCTTAGAGATTCCATAGAACGTTTTCAACATAATCAAAAATATATTAAACCGGCCAACAGCATGGCTGTTGCACAGAATATTTAACATGTTCCTGAGTTAGTTTTTGACGCTGATTTCGGATTATCAGATTTTTAGTATCATGTATAGTTTTTAAATTATAAGGGGGGGGGGGTTGAGAAAAAGATGCACTTACTGTACAAAAATATTTAATTAGAAAAAAATATAAACCCTGGAATTTTCTTTTATATGATTTTCTACTGTTGTTGAATGACAAAGTGCTAATCTGAATACTCCAGCAAAAATCGGCCATCATATGTCTATTCTAGCTACCCTGAAATCGTTTCTCCATAGTCCGAATATCTTGGTGGTATCGTTCTCTCTGTTCTTCGCTCAAGTCATCTAGATTGTCATCCTGATTATTGCCTAAAAAATTTTGAATAACCCAAACATACAAACCCATGCATTCTTCTAAATTTCTGACTTTGAAGTGCTGAAATCAGGATCGTTCACCAATTTGCGAATTTGTGGCGCGTCAAATGTGCCTGCTTTGAGCTTTTCTGATCTCAGATTTGGAAACTTCCTGGAAACGTTCAGCGTCTTTGTTTAGTGCTTTAACATATTGTTTCATCAGACCAAGTTTAAAATGCATCGGAATCAATATAATACAATCTCGTGGCACAGGAGGTACATTTACAACATTAAGACTTTCTGGAACTAGTGCTTGCCTAGAAGGCCATTCTTTTCTTCTACGATTATCTGATTTTTATCTGCTATCCCATAAACATTTAAAACAAGAATATTTGGTATAGCCCGCTTGATGTTCTAAAAGGAAATGAACCATCTAAAGATAAACACAAATTACCCATTTATGTTCGCCATATTTTATCTTCTTCATGATCAATGCTATTGTTGGGTATTCTACCTTATACATGGTTGAATGTGCGATCGGTAAGGAACCTAGTTTATTTCCGTTATGCAATAGTACACACTTGAAGCTGCATTTTGACTAATCGATAAATAAACGTTTTTCGTTTGAATCATATATCTGTAGGTCCATGGCAGTCATCAAACCAAAAATATCTGTGCAATACACAAAATCATCCTCTTCATCGAAAAAACAAAGTAAGCCTTGCTCTCAAGTGCGGTAATAAGAAACTTTTTAATTATGAGATTTATCTAAAACGCGACTGTAATAGACAAAACTTAATGCACGTAGTAGCTGTATCTCAAAAATTGGAGTTGCTCGAAAAGAAGAGAGGGTAAATTCGGGGTTAGCGATCTCCATTTAGTAAACAACCGTTAAAATATCTCATGCAACCGGAAAAAATGATTTTGTTGTGCTGTGTTATTTACATTTATATAATAATAATAAAAAAGATTGACATCACATATTTTCTTCTCAAAAAGAGCATCTCACGAACTATAAAAACAAGGAGTTTATTTGGGGAAAGTAAAATTTATACTGCCCTACACTGGAAAGGGCGTTGTGACTTGAAAAAGAATGTAGTCTTGTACGTGTGATTTATGAAAAGCCGTGTAAAGTGAGTTTTTCGCTCGTAAATTCATCAGCTAAAGGACTCAGGACACTAATGAGACATTATTTTTCAAAACATCTGCACATTAATCATGTAAGTGGTGGAAAATTATTACTGATGATATCTTGGACGCAGTGTAATATTCGCAAAGCTGATTTCCAAAAAAAAAAAGGAAGCGAGAACTCCATCTTAAAAGAATGTGATAATAATCTGTTTGGGAGTTTCATAAAGTTTTAAGTATCCTGAGGTCTTGGTGTCTCTTTTAACGCCCGACTTTGTTCATTTACTAACATTTGTGACAGGCCGGCTAACATGAATAAACAAGCACACTTAAATACGATAAACATATGGATAATGTGAAAGCCATCTTTATAATTTTTCCGGTAAGTTTTTGGTAATAATATATAAACGCCGTTTAACATATATGATATCAAGAGAATTTTAAGGAAAGGATGAAAGTACATAAAAATTAATGTAATTTTTGTATTTATCTAGTTTTGAAGTAGATTCAGTCATAACACGGAAATAATATAATAATCGAACTATTTCATTATTCAAGTGAATTGTCAAATTGACCTTTGAGAGTTGCAAATCCTTTTTTTGTTAGCTTTGTCCATATTTTGTTGAATAAATATGTTTTGTGCTATTACTAATTTCAAATGCGAAATGGAAAGCTGAAATATAGGTAACCTATTGAAAACAAAATTACAATATTATAGAAGTGTTCTGTGCCTCTTTTTCATCATGCAGTTGATATCAATGTAATAACTAAGGTGTTGATTTCTATATTCTGTACGTGTTCACGAACCAAGTGTATCATTATATTAAATTTATTTAAATAATAAATTTAATTTTAGGCCTAGATATATGTATTATAATAATTTGTAGTAATAATGAACAAATGTTTACTAGAATAGAACTGTCTTTGTAAACCAGTAATCAAGATTTTTTGAGAGCAAAGGCTAAGAGTATACAAATCTACCCTATGAGATACCTATATATAACAAATCTAAATGAATATTTACCTGAATATAGCCTTTATAAACAAACAGGAATATATGTAACTTTATTAGAGTAATATTTTTCAATATTTAAAGGTATACTATTATAATATGATTGAATGTGGTTACTTATGCAACACAGCAGTGCGTTATGGCTTAAGTTAGCTATGTATTACAATTAATTATCATGGATTATCGATAAATATAACACTATATTATGGCGGCTAACGTGAAGAAGATCGATCAATAAATACGAAGAATAAGTTGAACCTAAAAGATATGAATGTGCTCAAAGCTTTTAAATTTTTGAATAATTTAAGTTATAAATTATCTGTATATTAACCCTTTGCACTTTGGATATTTTTCTGAGCAGATAGGCATAAAGCTACCAAATCACTTAGGTGTGACTTTTCGGGAGCTGTATATAATTGTTTATATCTTTTCATATCAGTTCAATCTTTTATAAGCAATTATTTTAAATCACATAAGTAAAGTTTGAATCTCGGCTGTAGAATTAGCTCCGTGTCAACCTTTGCACATTTCTAAAATGTATCGCGCTGTTGTTAGTTGTTAGTTTGTAGAACAATTCCAAATTTTTAAATCGGCATATTAATAATATAAAGGCAAAACACTTTTTGGTAAAATCAAGTTGTCTTTTACTCATGACTGATTCAATTAATTTTGAAAAATCTGAAATCTGATTGGTCTGTCACTTTCCGTAGATTTACTATGTCTTTTCTTATACCTTAGTTTAATAATTGCAATTTTAAACTCATCTGAAAATTACACTCCATTACGGGTAGAAATTTTTCTAATACATTCTGGTATACCAGTTTTTATTTTCTTTGTAAGCTGATCTTGCTAATCATGTAAAATACCATTTACATATAAATTGTGGTGACATGTTATTAGAAATATTGCAAAAGATTTCCATTAATTTCAATACCAGCAATAGGTGAGCTTTGCGAAATATTTCAAGTTCATATGAGTCACATGAATTTGAATTTCTTATTATAGTTCTGAATATTTTCTTCATACGTATTCGATTTCTTCTTTTATAATGAGATGTCATTGACTTTTTTGGTAGTTTTGTATTTTTAAACACTGTTAAGATAACATATAATCAACTTAGAAACAAGTCTTAATAATATAAAAAAAATACATAAGTGAAATACGTATGGAATCCAATATTCTCTCATCTATACATATTTGTCAATCATATAAGCTTTTTGTCGTTTCTGTTTCCCTTGGTTTACTGCGTTTAATTGAATATTGGAAACTGTCTTTGTCAAGGCAATGAAAGGTATATTTAAGTTATTTTTTATCATTATCATTTTTGCTTAATTTTAAAGTTACGTTGAAATCAACAATGCCATTTACGGAAGAACAAGGTAAGTTTATTGTGAAGAGCTGTTACCGAGTGCAGAGTGGAAATATTCTAGTGATTCATATAGGCATCAATTTCACACTCGATTTCCAGAACTGGAATTCTAATATGATATTTTTGCAACATATTGCTGTAGCATATAAATATTTATTTTAAATAACAATATTGCCATATAATTTATATGCTGTGACAACATATTTTTGTGTGTATTACCACACGTAGGGTATAGTCTTTTGTACACATTATACTCTTTAAATTATTCTTTACACACCAAGAACTTATAATTGGTTTTGTATTTTTATCTTATATTGTTGGGTCATGTACCTTATAACTATTGTGGGTCCTGGCAATGTTTGTGGTTCCTTCTTCTTTGCTGATGATTTTTCTCTTGTTCATTATAGGGAAAAGGTAATAGTTTTGTTCAAAGACAAACTGTATGTCTATTCAACATAATCATGTATTTTTTATTTTGTAATTTATGGATTCAAAAATATAGTTTCCTTTATATACACACCTTTATGCTCTAAACAAGATACATAATTGAAAAATGCTCATATCATTTATACCTAATGCCGGTTGTAATGTATGTAAATCTTTTGTTTATTTATTTATTCTACCAAACAAAATAAATATTTATCCTGCAAATAAACATATGTAAACTTTTATTGTACGTTTATGAATATACTTATCGACGTTATAATATTTATGTATAGGCTTCAATTAATTGCTTTAGACAACCATTTGCACGTGTTGTATCTAGCTCTTAATCTATGCCTTGTGAAATTCTAATTAATTATTCGCTTAATTTGAAAGAAATTAATGATGTCTAGACAATACGATGAAGAAAATGCTCATTTTCACGTAACATCTCTCCAACTGACCAACACCATTAATCCTATTTGGTTGTAATTCCAACTATATAAATTTAAAATAAACCTTACAGGATAAATTATTTACTTATCTATTTTGTCCAACAATACATTGATTAATCATTCGCACGTAAAAATCAATGTCTGTCCAACAACTCGTATAACTTCATTTTCAAAAGAAATAATAAACTTACTTGTGATCAAAAAATCTATTTTGAATGTCCATTATGAACGCTTCAAATGAATTCAAATGTATTAAATAAAATAAATTACTGTGACTATATGTGTTGAAGAAATAATGAAAAACTACAATATAACAATTAAAAAAAATCTTATTCTTTAAGAGACCTTCCTTTTGTAAGTGTTTTGAGAGGTTCACCTCTCGGAGGTGTTATCAGAAAGTTCTCCTGTCGAATCTTGTCTTCGTATTTATAGCGGCAAAAATAAACTATGTTGACCATTGCGCCCTCTAGTCCATGTTTAGGTTGGTACTGGAATACACTTTCCCGTGAAATCGCTGCCCATATGTTGCCGCCTTGATACACGCACACATACACATTTTGTTCTGACAGTTCACAATTCACTTAAACGTCAACATAACCTTCCAATTCAAAGATCCCCTCTGCTTTGCACATCATTCCCAACGGTAGGTTTATTCTTGTCACTAATACCATCCTTCTTTGTACTCGTCAATGAACCTATTACCTTGTTCATTGTTCGATACATTTTTTTTCTTTCCATTTATCAATGTTAGTCTCACTTTTCTTCTAGCCGGAGTGCGCCTTGGCAAAATGGGAAACATGTTGAAGATAACCATTATTTTTCTTCCCGCACTGCCTGTACTTGTAGAACACGTCCGCCTCCAGTCCCTGAAGCATTGTGTTACGAACAAATCATGAACACAGATACCTTTTATTTATTTATAATGTCAGCTTTTAAATACAAAAATATGTCACTGCTGATTGCTTCTATGTTTTACATATTTTTATATCCTTTTTCTTAGTCTAGTAGTAAGCTAAGGTAAATTTTATTCTTTAATACTATTTAATTCTTAAATTCTCATAAGATTTTTACTGCTTTATGCATATCGTATTTCATTTCTTTTCATGATTTATAAACCATACATCATGTGTATTCTCTTACAAAAGAAATATATTACTTATATTTATTTTGTCTTTATTTCATACTTTTCTTTATTTAATAAATTTTTATTCTACATCTTTTGTTTTATATTTATTTAATAAACTTTATTTTGTATATTTTCATTATTTACTGGAATAATAATAAATTGACTATGAGTATGCAACTTTGTATACCTTCATGTAGTTCTTGTTGCATAGCTTTACTCAATAATATTTAAATAGGACTTTTTGTTATTTTTATTTTTATTTCTAAGCTTAAACTAATTCTTAAATCAATCTCTACAACTATTCTTATTTTACAAATTTTGCGAGTTCACGGCAATATGTCAACCGCCTTATTAGTTTTTTCGAGAAACTGGCAGCATATCTAACAAACTGGTAGACCTACTTTACTAACAGAAGAAGTGCTAGAAGATATTCAAGAACGGCTGGACGTGACTCCTAAGAAATCATTAAGACAACTATCAGCACAGCGAGGTAAAGTATTACCTTATTTAATGCACAGAAAATTTAATAACTCTGATTTTATGTTCATATAGGACTATCTTATCGAACATGCCATAAATCCACTAAGAAACTACACTTACATCCATATAAAGTATCTTTTGTACAGAAATTGTTGCCAACAGACATTGAGAAATGCATACAATTTAGTACGTGGTTTAATAATAATCTTGCGGATGATAGTTTGGACATCACATTTTTCTCAGACGAGGCCTGGTTTCATCTAAGTGGATATGTCAATTCATAAAATTATCGACACTGGTCATCGGTCCACGTGTTTTTATTGAGACTGCATCCTTAAATTTCGGTGTTTGGTGTGCAATATCACGAAGAAAAATAATAGGTTCAATTTCCTTCCACGATACAATACAGAACACTTGATTTAGAACCATTTGTTAGACAACTTGACAACAATGAAAGACAATTTAGCTATTTTTAGCAGGATGGTGCTATCACTCACACCGCACATGCTACAATTGAATTCCTCCAAGATATTTTAATAATAACCGACTGATTAACAGCAATAGATGGCCTCCTAGATCACCAGATTTGACTCCTCTGGATTTTTTCCTTTTTGGGTATTTAAAGAACACTTTCTTTAAGGTTACACCTTCCTTGGCCCGTCCCTGCCCTTCGACCTCACTGTAGATCATTAAGTATTCTTCGTATTGTTTTTGGTCTTTCCCCTTCTTCTTCGTTTCATGTAGAGCGCAGATATCGATGTTGTGGTCGTTTAGTTCCTTTAATGTCTCTTGTTCTCTGGTGTTTAGTGACCTGATATTCCATGTTGCAAATCGTAGTACATCCTTGCTCTTCCAACTACCCCAGAGATCAAGAAATGGGGCACCAACGAGAGTAGAAAAAAGATAAATATAGAAGCGTTATGGAATGATTCGACAAGAACTCTATACCAAAGTAGATTGCAAGGAAAAATAGAGCAAAATCAAATATACGAGCTAGAAGATGTAAATATTAGTTGGGAGAAACTAAAGGCTAACATCAAAGATGCCCCAGTTGAAGCACTTGGCACCCGCGATATAAACAGATCAAACAACGAAAAACACAATAAAACACCGTGTTTCTGTCGAGAAATCAAAAATAAAAGCGAACAAAAGAAAAAAGTCTATCTAAACTACCGTACACTGAGGACACAAGAATCATACGAACAATACAAAGTAATCCGCAATGAGACAAAAGCACTTACAAGACAGAGCAAGGCCAATCACTGGAAGATGTTCTCGAAAAGGATGGAAAGTGACTTCTACGGACTGCAAAAGCAAATCTGGCGGCTCATTAGAAATCAAAGAAAAGAGACCAACGAATTAATTGAGCCTAAACATATAACAAAGGAAACCTGGGTTGAATATCTCACAAAACTTTACAGCAAGGAGGAAGACACAATCGCGCAGAATAATACACCAGATATAACCACTAATGAAAACATACAAATAGAAAGCAAAGACATAGAATCGGCGCTCCGACAATTGAAGTACAGAAAGAGTCCTGGACCAGACAACATTCCAAGCGAACTGCTCAAATACGGTGGACAAGAGCTCATCCAACAACTAACCAATCTGATTAAAAATATCTTCGCCTACCAAAAGATACCCGACGAATGGAAAACAAGCACCACTATCTTTATGTTTAGAAAGGGGGATGAAAAAGTGCCAGATAACTACAGAGGCATAAACCTACTCAGCACAGCATTAAAACTAACAACAAAAATAATAACAAACAAAATAAACGGTATTATATCTCTGTCAGACGAACAACAAGGATTCAGGACGGGACGACCATGCACTGATGCAGTCTTTGTCATAAGACAGATCGTAGAGAAGTCGATCGAATACAACAAACTAGCCTACATGTGCTTCATAGATCTGCAGAAAGCATTTGATCGGGTTGAGTTAGAAAATGTCGTACACTTACTATATGACAGACAAGTACCCCATAACCTAATCAAAGTCATAGAGAACTTATATAGCGCCAACAAAATCCAGGCCCAGATCGACGGGGAACTCACTGAACCAATCCCTGTAGAAAAGGGAATACGACAGGGCAACTCACTAAGCCCACTTCTTTTTAACATAATTATGGATGAAATAATAAAACAAGTACGGAATTTGAGTGGATACAAAATGAGTGACCGCAACATTACAATTCTGGGCTACGCCGGTGATGCTGTGCTTGTGGCAGAAAACGAAGACGACCTCCAAAGACTACTATATCGCTTCAACTGTTCAGCAAAGTCCCTTAATATGATCATTTCTGCCTCTAAAACAAAAGGCCTGACAACATCAGGGATTCCTATAAGATGCAAACTTGTCGTTGACGACGAAATAATACAGCAGGAAATGAAATTCAAATACCTCGGTATAGAACTATCCGTATACGGTGACATTGACACAGAGGTTAGACAGCAGACAACAAAAGCACTAAAAGTAGCGGGATGTCTCAACGACACTATATGGAAAAGCAAATATATAGATGTCGAGGTCAAATCAAGAATATACAAACCTGTCATCAGACCCATAATGATCTATGCAGCAGAGACCCGACCGGACACAACAAAAACAAAAAGGCTCCTAGAAACAAGCGAGATGAGGATTCTAAGGAAAATTACTGGGACAACGCTACTAGACAGAGAGCGTAACGAAGACATAAGGCGAACATGCGGGGTGTAGAGTGTAAATGAGTGGGCACTGGGTAGGAAGCACGAATGGGACGAACATATAGATCGAATGGACGAAGAAAGAATAGTAAGAATAACACGAGACAAATCAAGTATGGGGAGGCCGCGAAACAGATGGAGTGACAATCTTCTAATTGATTGAACTGAAGGCACGCTGCGAAGTTTGAACAGGCAATTTGCCTAGAATAGAGAGAGAAGAAGAAGAAGAAGAAGACTTTCTTTAAGACTGCGCTACATACGTTACCAGAACTAAAGATGCTATTACAAATGCTGTTAACAGAAGAAATGATTCAAAATGTGTGTCTACAAAATGAAGGATCTCATTTTGAACATGTTATAATATTTCTAAATATGTAATGTTATATGTAATATCGATCTTGTATTAAATCATTTTTAATAAAGATATTTTCAATTATTGAATATATTTCTTAAGTTATTAAAACAAGTAAATTTAACAAAAATTCTTGAAAGTAGTTCATACGTAAAATAATACGAAATACAATTCAGAATGTGTTATATGCGGCAAATACACCATGACTATGAAGCGACATGGTCAACCTTTTTTGATCTCTTTGTAGTAAAAGAACCATTACAATACATTACTAATATTGATCTGTCATATCAAAACAATATTATCCGTCATCAGCTAAACTTTAAATTTTTTATTACCAAAAGATATTCTTGTTAGTATATGTTTAACAATTTAATACCTGGAAATACATTTATGTGAGAAATATGATAACAGTATGTATATTTCCCTTTGTGTCTAACTTTTTGTCGATTTGCACGGATTTTGCCCTAATACCGAATATTTTGGATTTTTTAATTTGGCACACCTAAGAAAATCTTTGAGTACACCTGGAATAAGCTTTTTTAGATATGTAAGTCTGTTATAAGTTTGCCTAAACTTAATAAAATATACCACAGAACTACATGTCGGTAATAAGAAAATTCATAAAGTACAACTCGTAGACAAAAGTAACCCACGCAAAATATAAAAGTAATATATGTTGAGATCACGTCGTACAAGTGATTTTGATATAGCATAAGAGGCCAGATAGAGGAAAGTGGAAGAGTGGAGTGGCAAAGTTTGACGTAAATACTTTCGCGGAGAGACAGACGTGTTCGTCTTGCGAGCGAGAGGACCGCTGCGGAGTTCGCGATCTATCAGTCAAATTACAAAACCCCTTCGCCGTTGCAGAAGTGCGGCATTACAACTTACCCACTAAATCATTTCTCCTACGCCCTGTCGACCCGAGCACCAGATAGAAGAGGAGAAAACGAAGAAATCCAACCACTATATTTGTGGAGCTCGAGAGTGAGACGTGATGTAATACGCTGTAAATTCAATTAACTTATTGCCACGTTTTTAGCTCTGTGACAATTGAAATAACACTTCACCATGATACGGATAGATTTCGTGGCTGACGAAGAAAACTGTATCAATATTATTACCGGAAAGGGATTCATCTAATTAACGTCAAATAAATAATGTCGTTAGCAGGAGTGACTTTAATACTATGATAGATCATTTGTAATGTGCGTCGTAGACATTTCTTGGAGTAATACAGTCGTAATAAATAATACTTTGTTGTAGCAAATCTGCAGATTAATGACTACAATTTCGTGTAAAACGACTGGTTTTTAAAGAAACGTTAAAACGAATTCTTATCGTTAATTCATGATACCACTGGTCATACATTTAATTTTCTCATGTTTTAATATCCTTACAAAAGTAGATTTTAACATTTCATAAGCTCTTTTGGCACTTTTTTGCACCGTAAAATAAAATGTTAAGCGTTGTTCGAAATTCATGATACACAACAGGCATGGTAACACAACCTTACTCTTCCGACTCTGAAAGCTGACTAACAAGTCACAACTTGTTCTAACATAGCACTGATTGTCTCAACGAATAACGCAGTCAGATTTATTATTTCAAATAAATGTATCGTCAGCAATTGCTTCTATACTAATTTATTCACCATATTTTTTTACCATGCCTTGTATAATTATAAAAACCGCCTGCTTCTGGAAATGCTGCAATGTAAATTTTAGAATTGATGTCAATAATCTCAGTGACATTTTTAATGCTAATAATAGCCGGTCAATAGCCTTTTTTGAAACTACTTTTTCTAATCTAATATATATTAAAAAGTGCAAGCAACTACTACTCCCACTACCATCTCACTACACTCGTAGTTACGCGATTTCTCTTCTTGATACTATATATCTAGTGCCTGCTAGTGTCCATTTTCGGCCTCCATCCGGCGTGAATCTATCCAGATTGACACGCTAAGTATATCGTATTGTTCGATACATTTTACATTTAATTTAAATCGTTTAAATTTGAACCGACTTGTTACCCTGTTATATACAGTCCCTTAATATAATAATTTTCCTGTCTTTAGTTATTATTGCTTTTTCTTTAAACATTAATTTTCTTTTCAATTCGTTACTTTTTTAGATTTTCAATAAGAACTTTAAAGATAACCTTGTTTGTTTTTTTTTTTTTATTAATACTTTATCCCACATTACAGTATCCTCGACTTTTAATGAGTTACTATGCTCACAATCAATGTTCACTCTATACACAATTGTGACAATTTAGCACCCAACCTAAGTGTCGCAAATATTTTGTATTAATTTCATATCTTGTAATATGACACGTACCACCTCTTAGAGTCAGCTCAACTAAATCGATACGATTTAAGCATGTTAGAAAATAAAAATAGCAGCACATAAAACTTTATTTTTCGATATAAATATATATCTTCTGAATTTATAACATACACTGTATTAAATTCTATACTTATAAAAGCAAATGTTTGTGTGCGTGCGTGCGTGAGTGTGCGATATCCAGACGAATCTATCGCTCTTACAGCCGTGAAATTTGGCACATAGGTAGCCGTAATTGTGACTCAATAGAATATAGCCACCTCAAAGCCCGAATTCTACAATTTAATCCACATTTTTTTTAATATAAAGCTTTATGTTATTTTGGTTAGTTCTTTGCACTAATTTCTCAAAACAATATTTGGCGTTTCGGTGTAATTGTCATATTTGGTACTACAGATTGTCAGGATTAGTTGTCAGAATTGACAGGAAGTGTTTATGTACGTGTGTGCGATGTCCAGACGAATTTAGCGTACTTACAGTCGTGAAGTTTGGCGCACAGGTAGACGTAAAGGTGACTTAATACACCTCTAAGCAAACATTTTAAAATTGAAGAAACTTTTTTATTTAACGTTTTGTGTTATTTTGAAAGAGAAATAAATGTCACTCATGACATTTAAGTAAATTAATGACGGAAATTTTTAAATATAATATATCAAACCAATTAAAGATGTAGCAGTTATATTAAAGATGCCAGAGAAAAAAGAAGAGTCTTCGAAGAAAACACCAGCATGGTAGAGAAAGATAGCAAAGAAGAGATTCCGAGAAAAGACATAATAATAAACATGTCACGGGCACCGCCGTGCGGGTACTGCCGGTAGTATATAAATAAACTATGATGGACAATGTTACGTTAATTTTGAATAGAAATGGAAAAACACAGTAATATTACTATCCTCTTTTATTCTTTACCAAGGGTATCAATTTACTCCGAGTACTAGTTTCGGCACATGGCCATCATCAGCTCAGAATCTGGCCAAGTTATTATAAAATGTTAGAATAGATATCCTTAATTAATGTATTAACAGTAAAAAAACACAATTTAAATTTAGCAAATTAAAATACTTACAGTCAATGAAAATTCAAAAAAATTCCATGTATAATGCGGATGTATATGATATTATAAAAATAAAATACTCATTTTACAATACAATGACAGACATCACATTACAAGTTAAAAATTCAAAAAATTTTTTTTTGAAAACATAATCATGACAGGACAAACGACGTTCACAAAAGTATATTGTAAAATAAAAGGAGAACCGCATGAATATCGCAAATCTAATCACATCAAAAGTATAACACCTTAACCAAAAAACACAACTTAATTAAAATAAAAGAACCAGAGCATATGTGGAAACGTACATTAGAATCGTGTAACAGATAGTGTAGTTAGGCAACCAAAAATACAGCGTTGTACAAGCCATCATGCCGTTGCAGAACAAAACTTAATGAATATGAAATTCATTTCAAAGTGTTTCAAGAAAAGAAAATAGTGGTTTATCATGTGTGTAGATTTGATTGTTAAGCAAATTGAAATGTTGTTTATGTCTTTCAATTTCCAAAGTCTCGAGCAGGTTAAGTTTTAAGCTCTTCGGTTGTTTATGAAGAATTGAAATGTTATCAAAATCAATGTTATGTCCAGTTTGAAGTCTGTGTCTATAAATATTAGATGAAAATTAATTTTTATGTTCATAAATTCTGTTACTTAATTTACGACCTGTTTAACCAATATATATTGATGTGCATTGACTACATCTCACTGAATAGACACCACTTTCTTCGAGGATATCGGGTTTTGGTTTGATATTGTTTAAAATGGTGTATAGTTGACTGTTAGTTTTAAATGAAAGCTGAATGTTATATTTATTAAATATTGGTTTCATTTTAGTAGTGATATTATTGTAAGGAAGAGATTTATATTGTGTGTCTGGTGAATTAGGTTTCTTTTTGTAAAGGGGATCTTGTTTAAGGATAATTAGCTTAAGGAGTTTATTAATAGTTTGAAGAGGGAATTGGAATTTCTCTTTCCTTAAACAAGATCCCCTTTACAAAAAGAAACCTAATTCACCAGACACACAATATAAATCTCTTCCTTACAATAATATCACTACTAAAATGAAACCAATATTTAATAAATATAACATTCAGCTTTCATTTAAAACTAACAGTCAACTATACACCATTTTAAACAATATCAAACCAAAACCCGATATCCTCGAAGAAAGTGGTGTCTATTCAGTGAGATGTAGTCAATGCACATCAATATATATTGGTCAAACAGGTCGTAAATTAAGTAACAGAATTTATGAACATAAAAATCAATTTTCATCTAATATTTATAGACACAGACTTCAAACTGGACATAACATTGATTTTGATAACATTTCAATTCTACATAAACAACCGAAGAGCTTAAAACTTAACCTGCTCGAGACTTTGGAAATTGAGAGACATAAACAACATTTCAATTTGCTTAACAATCAAATCTACACACATGATAAACCACTATTTTCTTTTCTTGAAACACTTTGAAATGAATTTCATATTCATTAAGTTTTGTTCTGCAACGGCATGATGGCTTGTACAACGCTGTATTTTTGGTTGCCTAACTACACTATCTATTACACGATTCTAATGTGCGTTTCCACATATGCTCTGGTTCTTTTATTTTTATTAAGTTGTGTCTTTTGGTTAAGGTGTTATACTTTTGATGTGATTAGATTTGCGATATTCATGCGGTTCTCCTTTTATTTCACAATATACTTTTGTGAACGTCGTTTATGCTGTCATGATTATGTTTTCAAAAAAAAAAAAAAAAATTTTAATTTTTAACTTGTAATGTGATGTTTCATTTTTCAAAAGATTTTAACGTGTTAATTTTTAAGTAAAATGAGTATTTTATTTTTACAATATCATATACATCCGCATTATACATGGAATTTTTTTGAATTTTCATTGACTGTAAGTATTTTAATTTGCTAAATTTAAATTGTGTTTTTTTACTGTTAATACATTAATTAAGGATATCTATTCTAACATTTTATAATAACTTGCCTAGATTCTGAGCTGATGATGGCCATGTGCCGAAACTAGTACTCGGAGTAAATTGATACCCTTTGTAAAGAATAAAAGAGGATAGTAATATTACTGTGTTTTTCCATTCTAAACCTTTACAAAATGGACATTTACTACTTGAATAGAAATGTATACTCCGGAATTTTGTTTCCTTTATTTATATTTATAGAATTATTGTTATGCTTCCTGACGCTTGACGTTAACAATTTGCGGTTGATTTATTTTTATCATTCATATATTTAGTAGTATGCATTTCTGTATTTTAATATAAATACGAATTAATTGTATTATTTATTGAACTGTCCCGATCTGTTGGCCAAGAACGGTCTGTTCGTTTACTAGCTTTCTATCTTCGCGACTCCTTTAGCGTTGTATAGACGACCGAATGTTATGCAACCTTAGTTACGTCTGTTTTGTTTTCCTAATTAAACCCTTAATTAGGCACTTCTTATTGTTAATCTGTGTTAAAGAATTTTTCTTTTTATTTACCTTTTCTCGCTCAAGTAAATAGTAGACCTTCTTCTTCCTTTTGTGGTTATAAGTATCGACGGTATAATTAAGTTGTGTGTGGGGGCTCGGCTATAGCAAAATTAGTTTCCGTCTTTGGTCGATGGGGGCTTTCTTTTGTAGTAGGGATTGAAGCGTCACCGCATTGCCTTCCATTTTGTCATTCGTTTAATTGAATGCAGAATTGATTCTGGCCCGTTACCTATCATTGCAAATTTATTTCTGTTATTATCTATGTATTAATCTTTAATTTACAATAGCTTAATTCTTCCATATTTTTAGAAGTTAATTTCTTTATTTCATTGAGTACTTTTGCTCAATTTGATAGTTTTGTTTCCGAGGCATTCTTGTATTCGGAAGCCTGGGTTATATTATAGCTTTTTATCATGTTTTATGTCTTCAGAGCTGAAGAACGTTTTTATAAATTCTTATTTTAAGTTGATATTTAAAAAATTTTAGAATATTGCCGGTTACTAGCCGATTTAGCAGTAGTTTATGATGAGTTACGAGGGTTATGTGTAGATTTCAAATTAACTGATATCTTAAATTTCGAGTTGAAGGCCTTATGCTGGGTTTACTCTAATCTGTATTTTCAAAACCCTCTTTTGCTAAGTTTCAATAATTCTTTTAGTGGCTTATATTCTTACTCTATATACATATATACAGGCTGAACCATCATTGCGAAATCGATGTAAAGCGGAGATCTCAGCCATCATAACTTAAATATATGTTAAACAATTAAACTGTTTGCGATATTTGTATGTTATACAGGGTGTCCGAGTAACTCTGTTATTTTAATTGTACCTTGAACACGATTTAACTTTTTTTAAAAAATTCAGCAACCACTCGTAACCTAGTATAAATTTTAGTTTATAATTTATTTTGTGTGACTTTCCTAAATCGAAATTTGAAACAATTGTTTTTCAATAAAATAGTGTGTTAGTTGAATTCGTGGTTCTGTCTTATCTTTTGCTACCTTGGGTATTTTAACTGATTTTTCTCCTGGATCAAGGATTATTTTGGGGTGGGGAATATTACATTAAGGAGAAGGCGTCCGTAAATTCATCCATTTGATATTCTATGTAAATCTACTCCCACCAATACGACTGAGCAAGAGGCAGTTCCTTCCTCCATCTTTAACATCGGTAAGGTGGTGTAAGCACAAAACTTTCCGAAACTTTAGTGAATTATTTTGCGGTGTTACAATTATTTTAGCTTGGTCAAACGTTTTAATGAATCAGTACCAAACAGATGAATCATTTTAGCTTCCCGACGACGCCAGGGTGTAACAACATGTGTAATTAATATGTACTTTATCTTGATTTCAAAATAGTACTATTCTCATATTTGCTTTTCATATGTAGAACGTGCAATTGTTTTATTTGTGGATATTTAAATTTGAAGCAATAAAAGGTTTGTCTCAGATTGTGCCGATTATAAGTTGTTATGCTTTATACTATTTATCTATCTATAATTACACCAAATTCTATTAAATTTACAGATGTACAAAATTTATCTAAGGTACAAAATTCTATTCGTTATTGCTACAACTTTAATTTCATCGTTTAGTAATTTTTTTATGTATATTACTTATCCATTAAATTCCTCTTGTACTTGTATGACTTTTGTGTGATTATATATACAAATTTTAATTGAATTTTCATTATTAAAAAAGTAAACATTCGTTTATTTTAATTATTAAAGTGACAAACCATCTAAATCGCAAACCACCAAGCTATATTGAAAGTAAAGCGAAGCAGTTACGTGTACTTTATATTCAAATACGTCGGTAAATCTAAATTGACATAATTTCGCAGTAGTAATTTATGTAACATTCTGTTAGGGTATCCGTTATATCTCAAAGTTTACGCATTATTCTAGCTGTATGGTCATATGAATTATTTAACTAGCTTTAGTAAACTTTAGCCTTTGATATTCATACAGATATACGGACCCGTTGTAGACCAGTCACTCCCTCTACTCTCTGTGATAAGTTTGTTATTAAAGCATTAAATTCTGGAATTTCATAGATGACACAAACTATGTATCTAGTTTTTATCAAATTATCAGTACTATCGAGTAGAAATAGATAATTCACATCTACCTATATTAAGTGATACTTTGATATAACTGTTTATTGTATTATACAAGTTTAGCAATTTATATAGATATATATGTATATGTATATATATATATATCACTATGTAATGTGTTTTACTACCGGATGGTAGAATTCGGGTTATTGGAATTTAATTAAACAGCGTTTTTTTAGCTTATGACGTTTCGGTCATTTTATTACAACCTTCTTCAGACCTTTTTTGAAAATATAAAAGAGAAACATATTACATTATATACAAACAAAACAGCGAGCTATAATCTAATTTATAAAGTGAGATACTTACATTTGCTCACACTGTATACTATGTATCATTGTTAACATAAAAAAACACATTAAAAATATTATTATACATTTAAAATATTTAGTCTTTTAATTACATTAATTTCATATAAGGTTTAAAATCTCATATCTCTTATGTTATTCTGACTGTATAAATTTGTGTGTTTATCTATCGTCAAACACTTCACATCAAACACAAAAAGAAAGAAACACTGTTTTTCTACTTTACTTTTTTCCGGAATAATAAAATATTTCGTTCTTTGTATGTGTTTTCATGAACGTATCGTTGATGTGTGTTATTTTATTAGATTTTATGTACCTGGGTTTGTTATTAATTAGTGGATTGTTCTTTAGATTAGTTTTTGTTGTATCATTTTTTTAAAATGCGGTATAAAAGTCTCATAGAAACCACTGAAGCTTTGCTAGTCTGTTTTACGGTTGAGGTTTTGGGATACTGTTCTAATGGTTAATGTTTCCAAGAACATTCTACGTGTGTAGTTGGGTTCTTTGAATATGATTTTGGTGTTTTCAAAGTCTGCTTTATGGCCCGTGGTCGCTATGTGGTTTGCCAAAGCACACCCTTGTGGTTTAACCCTTATATCACTGGTGTGTTGTGTTAACCTGTTTTTTAACCTTTGTTTGGTTTGTCCTACATAAAAATTTTGGCAACGGCACTGTATGGCATATATTAGATTGTTGTTCATTTGTGTTGGAATTTTGTCCTTAATTTTGCTGTACACCCTTGAGTTCGGGAACGCTGTTGTGTAAGCTATTGAGCAGATGTTGTTGAAGAACATTTTTATTTTATTTGTTAAGTTTGGTATATATTGTAACTTTTTGTATTTGGTAATGTTATTATTGGTATTGTTTGGATTTGCCGTTTCTTGTTTTGTTTTCAGGATTCTGGGGTTATTTTCTATTTTGCTTGAAGAGTACAAATGTTTGTTGATTGTTGTCTTAGGGTAGTTATTTAATATAAGTATCTCTTTAAGTTTGTGTAAATCTTGCTGTAGATATTGTGGATGTGTTATTTTGGTCACTCTGTCCTTTAGGGCTCTGATTAAATTAATTTTATATTTTTTGGGGCAATTTGATTGATAGTTTAGAAGTCTATTGGAAAATGATGGTTTTCTATACCATCTTAACTTGAGTGTGTCATTTTCCCTTATTATCTCTGTGTCTAGGAAGGGGATGGTGTTGTTTTGTTCTTTCTCTACTGTGAATTTCAACTTACTATTGTATGCGTTGAAATGTTCCAATGTAGACTCTATTTTATTTTTAGGAATGCTACAAATTAGGTCATCAACATATTGCCAAACAAAAAGGAAATCGAAATCTATTCTGTCTATTACATATTTTATGAGAGTGTTCATTATTAAATCCGCTATTATGGGAGAGAGGGAGAATCCCATTGGAGTGCCATTTATTTGTAAATAGTATTGCCCTTCATAGGAAAAATAGACGCTGTTAAATATCCATTTCGTTATGTTTATGAATTCGTCCTTCGGTATGGCAGTATTCTTTTCTACAAGTGTCCAATTGTTATTTAGGATTTCAATGACTATATCTGTTGGTATGTTTGTAAAGAGACTAGTTACGTCAAAAGAAACTATGACATAGTTGGTTGGTATTTTGAGGTTGTTTGTGGCTTTTGCAAACTCAAACGTGTCTTTAGTTTTGTATTTATTATATGTTATGAAAGATTTATCAATAATATCTGCTATATATCTTGCTATGTATTTAGTATGAAACTCTACGCTACTTACTACTGGTCTTAGTTTGTTCCCTGGTTTGTGTACCTTTGGTACTCCATATAACCTTGCCGTTTCTGAATTATTTTTGATTAGGTTCTTGTATGTTTCATCCGTGATGCACTGTTTTGTTTTTAGGGTCTTTATTAATTGGTTTGTTTTTCTTTCGTATGGGCAAGTAGGGTCTCTGTCTAGTTTTTTGTATATGGTGTGGTCATTTAGCAATTCCAACATTTTTTTATTGTATTCGTCTTTGTACATGCATACCGTGACGTTACTTTTGTCTGATCTTGTGATTATTATGTTTTTATTTAATTTTAGAAATGGGAATAAATACTAAAGGGAAACCAAAAGACAATAACATGATTTTAACTACTGATACAATCAAAAAAATTTTTGTAAATTTAACAAACATTGACATACCAATACAAATCCAAGAGATTCTAGCTCCAGGAAACAAATTTTCACTTCCCACAAATAATAAAAATATTTCATTAGAAAGAGTCCTGGCGGACTGTGAAAATATACTAACAGAAATAGAAGAACAAGATAGAGATTAATTCAGAAGCGAAATAACATACCACATCACTAACTATATTAAGACAAACAAAACGGAGAACATTTTACGTCCATGCTGGTGAGTGCTACAACAAAACCGGGTGTGTTAAAAACTGCCGAACATAATATGACTGTCATCGGGGATTATAATAATATGTTGGCTAATGATTTGGTTGTGAATAATAACAAAACAGCATTTATAGAGTTTAGAGCTGCAACATATGATAGGACTGAGTCTAGCCTACTTAGATACGGTAAGAGTATTGCTCAGGTAGACAACATTAAGTTCTTGGGTCTTACGATTGACTATGCTTGTAAGTGGAGGGAACATATCAATAATTTATGCAATAGACTGACGCCCATGTGTTTTGTTCTCACGAGGCTAAGGGTGGAAGTGGGTTTTGATGTGCTGCTATTGTTTTATCATGGTCACTTTCATTCGGTGTTATCTTATGCAATTATAGCGTGGGGATCCTCTCCAGATGTCAATCGAGTTTTTAAAATACAAAAACGTGCAATACGAGCAATGAATGGACTTAGCTATAGAACAAGTTGTAGAGATTATTTTGCTTATATGGGGATATTGTCCCTGCCATGCGTTTATATAATGCAATTATTATTGTATGCTTGGAATAATATTGATAGAATGAAAAAATTGGGTAGCTATCACACGTACAACACACGCCATGGGTCGGTGCTTGAACTTCCTAAACATAGATTGTCATTTTACGAGCGCGGTCCTCATTACTTGGCCATAAAAGCTTACAATAAGTTGCCAGAGCGTTTTAAGTCGGGAAGTGTTGGTGTTTTTGGGAGTTCTATTAAACGGTTCTTGCTACAAAAATGCTACTACCCACTGGATGAATTTTTCAATGATAAGAGTGATTAGCATATTTCGTTATTCACTGTTTGTTTTCTTTTTTTTTTTTAGTGTATATATACTGATCTGTATTTTGTGCTCTTTTTTTTCTGTATTGTTGTGTGTTAAGTCATTTTTTTTTTATATATTGTAACTGACATTGTGACTTATCCTATACTACATATGTAGTCTACTGGACCAATAAATTATTATTATTATTATTATTATTATTACTTACAGCACACCAAAATTGCCAAAATTTTCTAAAATTAAATAAAAACATAATAATCACAAGATCAGACAAAAGTAACGTGACGGTATGCATGTACAAAGACGAATACAATAAAAAAATGTTGGAATTGCTAAATGACCACACCATATACAAAAAACTAGACAGAGACCCTACTTGCCCATACGAAAAAAAAACAAACCAATTAATAAAGACCCTAAAAACAAAACAGCGCATCACGGGTGAAACATACAAGAACCTAATCAAAAATAATTCAGAAACGGCAAGGATATATGGAGTACCAAAGGTAGACAAACCAGGGAACAAACTAAGACCAGTAGTAAGTAGCGTAGAGTTTCATACTAAATACATAGCAAGATATATAGCAGATATTATTGATAAATCTTTCATAACATATAATAAATACAAAATGAAAGACACGTTTGAGTTTGCAAAAGCCACAAACAACCTCAAAATACCAACCAACTATGTCATAGTTTCTTTTGACGTAACTAGTCTCTTTACAAACATACCAACAGATATAGTCATTGAAATCCTAAATAACAATTGGACACTTGTAGAAAAGAATACTGCCATACCGAAGGACGAATTCATAAACATAACGAAATGGATATTTAACAGCGTCTATTTTTCCTATGAAGGGCAATACTATTTACAAATAAATGGCACTCCAATGGGACTCTCCCTCTCTCCCATAATAGCGGATTTAATAATGAACACTATTATAAAATATGTAATAGACAGAATAGATTTCGATTTCCTTTTTGTTTGGCAATATGTTGATGACCTAATTTGTAGTATTCCTAAAAATAAAATAGAGTCTACATTGGAACATTTCAACGCATACAATAGTAAGTTGAAATTCACAGTAGAGAAAGAACAAAACAACACCATCCCCTTCCTAGACACAAAGATAATAAGGGAAAATGACACACTCAAGTTAAGATGGTATAGAAAACCATCATTTTTCAATAGACTTCTAAACTATCAATCAAATTGCCCCAAAAAATATAAAATTAATTTAATCAGAGCCCTAAAGGACAGAGTGACCAAAATAACACATCCACAATATCTACAGCAAGATTTACACAAACTTAAAGAGATACTTATATTAAATAACTACCCTAAGACAACAATCAACAAACTTTTGTACTCTTCAAGCAAAATAGAAAATAACCCCAGAATCCTGAAAACAAAACAAGAAACGGCAAATCCAAACAATACCAATAATAACATTACCAAATACAAAAAGTTACAATATATACCAAACTTAACAAATAAAATAAAAATGTTATTCAACAACATCTGCTCAATAGCTTACACAACAGCAAAATTAAGGACAAAATTCCAACACAAATGAACAACAATCTAATATATGCCATACAGTGCAGTTGCCAAAATTTTTATATAGGACAAACCAAACAAAGGTTAAAAAACAGGTTAACACAACACACCAGTGATATAAGGGTTAAACCAAAAGGGTGTGCTATGGCAAACCACATAACGACCACGGGCCATAAAGCAGACTTTGAAAACACCAAAATCATATTCAAAGAACCCAACTACACACGTAGAATGTTCCTGGAAACATTAACCATTAGAACAGTATCCCAAAACCTCAACCGTAAAACAGACTCGCAAAGCTTCAGTGGTTTCTATGAGACTTTTATACCGCATTTTAAAAAAACGATACAACAAAAACTACTCTAAAGAACAATCCACTAATTAATAACAAACCCAGGTACATAAAATCTAATAAAATAACACACATCAACGATACGTTCATGAAAACACATACAAAGAACGAAATATTTTATTATTCCGGAAAAAAGTAAAGTAGAAAAACAGTGTTTCTTTCTTTTTGTGTTTGATGTGAAGTGTTTGACGATAGATAAACACACAAATTTATACAGTCAGAATAACATAAGAGATATGAGATTTTAAACCTTATATGAAATTAATGTAATTTAAAGACTAAATATTTTAATTGTATAGTAATATTTTTAATGTGTTTTTTTTTATGTTAACCATGATACATAGTATACAGTGTGAGCAAATGTAAGTATCTCACTTTATAGAGTAGATTATAGCTCGCTGTTTTGTTTGTATATAATGTAATATGTTTCTCTTTTATATTTTCAAAAAAGGTCTGAAGAAGGTTGTAATAAAATGACCGAAACGTCATAAGCTAAAAAAACGCTGTTTAATTAAATTCCAATAACCCGAATTCTACCATCCGGTAGTAAAACACATTACATAGTGAAATACACCATCAGTCACAACTGAGCTCCGACAAATATATATATATATATATATTATAATTGGACTTTTCTTTCTTTGCCGTATTTTAGTATATTTGGTAGGTATGTTCCTTGGGAATAGCGGCTTATTAATAAAACTATCAATTAATGTGACGTTTCAACATCTATTGTGTTTTCTTCAGACAATATAATTTTTTTCCTAGAAAAAAGGATAATTCAAAATCCTTGCTTTACAAATATTACATATAATATAAATTAATTGTAATATTTGTAAAGCAAGGATTTTGAATTATCCTTTTTTCTAGGAAAAAAATTATATTGTCTGAAGAAAACACAATAGATGTTGAAACGTCACATTAATTGATAGTTTTATTAATAAGCCGCTATTCCCAAGGAACATACCTACCAAATATATATATATATATATATATAAAGCAGAGATAATAATATCGGGTTAGCGATCTCTATGGTAAATAAAACAACTTTTTTGTCTAAATCTCAATATTTCGCAATCTATTTTTATTGCATCTTCAGGAGAATAAACTAAATCGTTGTTAAATGAAACAAATACACATAACGACATTAAACAGCGTGTCTATACATAAAATAAAATCTGTTGAGTTTACATGAAGACATTTTTGAAACATACAGTATGTTTGAAAGTACTATCGAAATCAATTTAATAAAATATAGGTTGTCATTTAAAAGAAAGTTGGTGACGTCATAACACGAAAAACAAATGAAATAAGAAACTGAAAATGCGATGAAAATATTCCCATTAGTAAAAATCGCTATACCCATTCATTTTCTCGATTGTTTTAAAAAATGAATGTTAACGAAGTTAATGCCGGTACCCGCTTTTTTATTTATCCACTGTATATTGTCATGCTTCTGTCCTAGGCAAATAAAATTAAAATAATTAATTATCCTATTATGATTGTATAATTGAATGAAAGGGTGCGACCTTAGAATATTTTAATTTTAAACTTTCCCCGGCTCAACTCATACGTTAGTGAGACCCTACAACACGTACAACATTTATTAGTAAAGTCTAAAGGTAGTTAAGCACTTCTGTTATGCTTCTATTTCTTTATATGAATTACTTAATATCAATATGTGTGAATGGTTCGTGAATATTACAAGTTGTTACTTATGTGGTATTTATGAACTTTCGGTGAAAATAAAATATGTAATTAAGTATATGCAATTGTGTTGTAGGGAATCAAAAACTAATAAGTATGTAAAAATAGATAAATAATTTAATAATAATGTCTTTTAATAATATAATATAGTTATAAATTATTTATGTGTTTGTCAATATAGTAGGTATTATTATTATTATTAATGTTATATTTAACTAACACGAAATAAATTTTTAAATACTAAATAAACATATACTCTCAAGGGAACTGCATACATATTAATAATATTTCATTAAACTGATTACATATAATTAACATATTCTTTAAAATTATTAATTAAAAGAATTACATACTATTTATAAGATAATTTCCCAAAATATAATTCTGTCCGGTTGCTTTATATTTGTAATTTAGATAATATCCGTTGCTTTGTGGTCAATAAACTGATTGTGCCTTCATCCAATGTTGTTTCGTTGGTGCGATCCTGGAATGACGTAATCGGCTGTTTTCGGATCTTGCTGCTATTTGTTCGGAAGCCAGCAGTCTTTCTTACTTATCTTAATATTTAAATTTTTCTATGGAAATATGTTTTTAAACAGAATACATCTTCTGGTTTACTTCTATATACACTACCTTTGACACAGGCAAGATTTAAGTGAAATTATTTACTTTTTAAACACTTAATACTCTGCTTTGTTTACAGGTTTCTTTTATTCACATTCACATGGATCACAAGGGACAGATTCCCGCCAATCTTGCTTCAAACGATAAGTAGAATTACAATACAAATTGTTATATTACTTTTATTTATCGCTAGTAGTTAGAGTCCACAATTTATTCATATCTTTCTAGGACAAAATTCAAACGCAACATACGCTTACTAATGGAGCATGTCTCGATTAGAAAATAAAAAATCTTTTTTATTCTGTCATAGGTAATTATTGTGTGACATAAGTTCGTATTGTTAATTAAATTTTTAAATATGCAACCAATAGCACACAAGGGTTGTGCAGGTTATATACCCAACGAAAACCATACACAGACATGTATGAATTAAAAATTCATATGTGCATGCACAATTTGCTGTAGAGTCGATATTACAGCAACCAACACACAGACACGTGTTTCAGTCTGCTATGACTTCATCAGTGTCCAGGTGCTTGCTGCAATGCTCAATGAGCTCGAGACCTTCCGCATATCGTCTCCTCACAGAACGGTGTCTATGAGAAAATCTCGGCGACCTCTGTTAGGCAAAAGCAACGCGCCAAGAGTATGTTTTTCGTTACCTATTGGAGATATTTCAAGTACTTATTTTGATATTGGTACGCCACGTGTTGGCGAGGAAAAAAATGTGCATGCGTCGTTTCTAATAGTTATCAATTTATGTGCGAGCAAACCTAATACCATTACTATTGGTTTAAAGCAGCTTATTAAAAATTAACTCTATATACAATTTAGTCAATTATTACTGTATATTAGCACAAAATTTAGTAACAAAATATATGTTTTATTAGGTGTTTCCTTTCTTCTTGTCACATAATATCTAAATTTAAAGCAATAGATTAATTTAAAATAATTAAGAATACCAATGACTAAATCGAAAGTGGTTGGACGTGTATTATAACGATACAACTGATTCACTATAAATGAAATAATTAGTTTAATTAACAATATGCCACATATTATATAGTATTTATAAGCCATATATGCATATAAATTTACAACTAACTAAATTAATAAATGTAATAACACTATGAAAAAATATTATAATGTTCTTGGAAAAGCATATGCTGCGTTTGTTATTGACTACAGATGTTACTGTGGGAAGATTCTTATGTAGTCGATTGTTGGAAACTGGGTAATATGGGTGGAATGCGGTAGGCATATATTGAACCATAAATTCGATATTTATGTGTCAGTGTGTTCATATTTTCTAATTTACAATTTAGCAATGAAATATGGTTTATGTAGGTCTGGTTTATTTGTTAGTGGAACACAATTAAAAATACATATGTTTATTGTTTTATTAGAGATGGAAATATTACATATTTGAATTGCCTATTATTTATAGTCAATATTTGCATTTATATCGTTCACTATAATATCGGCAATTGTAACTAAATGGATAAAATTAATTCATAAGTAGCTAGGCAGATCTGTATAGATAGGGTATTATTTAAAAAATTTACAATATTGTAAGAATAACTTTGATATTTGAAAGAGGCACATAAAAATTTTATGGTTTATATTATTTATGTTCATATTTACATCCAAATATAATATAATTAACTATATAAATAAATTACACTCTGATAAATGGTAATGAAGTATTTTTATATACATATAGAATAAATAAAATTGAAAATCGCATTCTAAAGAAATATTTGATATTACAGCATCCATAGGAGATTCGCAGTTATAAAGAGAAATTGAATAATGATAATTTTTGGGAAACAAGAATTTTAACACATTCTGAAATGTTAGTATATTTTGCAGCCTATTTGTGATGAATATTGAAATGTAATGGAGCAATGATGTTTATGGCGTAATTAGTAGTACGTCAATTGCTTGAAAGGTCTGATTCAAATGTTTATCTGAAACAATCTTATCAATTATATAAAAATATAGTTGTTGTTAAAAATATTAATTTATGCAATTAAAAATGTACATCATAAGATTTGGAGATACAAAGTAAGATTTTCATAATAGTCAAAAGTCAATCATTGCTTACTCAAATGTATTTCTGAATAAGTCCTTGAATATTTTTAAAATCAATATTAATCTACACTTATTTAACATTTAAAACAGATTTAGAAAATATCTCTATTTAAATCAAACAAACTCTTAATTATTAATATTTGTAACTAGGAAGGAAGCGAAACCTCATAAGTAGTTAGATAAAATATTTAAAACAAAACAAAAGTATACGCGATAAAATGAAGTCGAAAAGAGGAGGTAAAAAATGATGAAGTAAAGGAGAGATACCAGAATCTCTTACTACACTCCATTTAAAACAATTAGTTTTCTTTTGAAACCAATCGTAAATAAAGTGAATTGGGCAGATCGTAGATATTGAAAAGCTCAAAAAAATTAATTTTGGCTCTGAAGAAGAGGTCACTAATCAATATCAAAACTAACAAATAATTTTTTTTAGTTTTATTGACAAATGTCTAATTATAATGAGGGGTTGATTCTTAGAATATACCTACTGCATTGATAAGGATAAGTTCAGTTCATTTTAGAACAGCTATGTTAGTAACTACTCCTCTCAGTAAAATTTACTGATCTGAATGATATTATCACTTCATCACGCACCTCCTCCTTGCTTTCAAATACTAAAATTTTCTCTCTTGAATTGTTCTAAAACCAGTGTTTTTGACTCTCTGCCATGTCTGCTACCTCGTTTTATAAATGCCGCCCAAAGCGTCTACTTCTCTCTTGAACTATCCCTTGCTGGCGTACATAACCTATTTTAGCATATTACTTGTTTTGTTACAGTAGGAGTAACTTTGAAATTGCAGCATTCTCTACAGAAGTTGCACGATCGAAAGTTAATATAAAATAGAATGACGAAGTAATATTGCTTTTAATATTTATCTGTATTATTAAGTTACTTATAGCGTGGTATAATATGTTTATATTATCTTTGGAATCTGAGATTAGTAATTAATAGAGAGAAATGAAATTAAATATCAATGATGGACAATGTCATTTAAATTTCAAATTATCTTCAAAATTTTCACCCTAAACCATTCCATTCTTATCAAAGTATCTGTGTTTATACTGGGTTATAGAGGATCTAAATAATTACGAAGTTATATATTTACTTAATATTTTTTTTACACTATCAATAATATTTGCTTACTTTCAGCAGCCGTTTCCAAACCAGCAAGTCAGATGTCCTTGTTTATCTGGTATGTCCTCAGTTTGCCTGATCGAGTATATCGTTTAGAAACAAAATGGTATAGAAATACAAATGTAGTTTTGATATTCCCATTTTGGTATACCTATAATTTACTATAAATGCATGAAAATGCGTAGTTATACTGATCATACAAGTGCTTAATTTATTTATCAATGTTTAAAAGCAGATTCCAGTAATGATAATAGTCCTTTGGATTTTTTATATTATTTTTGCAAATATTACCAACATTTTTAGTATTGTTTTTATCAACAAGGAATCATAATATGCTTTGCGATATGGTAAATATCTTCAACTAATAAGTTAAAATCATTAATATGTATGTAGAATTAATAACTCCGGACCTAAGACAGATCATTGCACTACAACCATTCCGAATGGGGTTTTATATACAGGGTGTTTAAAAAAGATGCGGCAATATTAAAGGGGTTGATTGTCCAGGTCATTTTATACAAAAAAGTTTATAATAAGCAAGGTCCGCAAACGCTTCGTTACCGATCTACAGCGTGTTGAAGTTTAATTAAAAGAAACAGTAAAAATTAGATTTCTCCAAGACGGCATTAAAGATGATAATGAAATTTTAGGCGTGTTATTTTTCAAGATAAAAATAGGGCGCCGCTGATTTCTCTAAAAATAAAAATATGTTTCTATTCTTTGTTCTATTCTTTGTTCTATTCTTTGTTCAATTGTGAAGAAAAAAGCTCTCTTAACTTTTTATCGTACGACGTAACGTTTTTTAGTAAAAAAAACACACATTTTAGTGCACGTACATTTATCATGCTTACAAAAATATTTTTAAACAGTCCTGTTTTATTCACTGACATATTGAATGACATATGATTAATAATTTTGTATGTGTCGGATTTGTTGAATTTCCTTATCATGAATCGCTATACAAATGCAGAGATGACCGACATGCACTACATTTATGGACTTGCTGATGGAAATGCATTAGAAGCTAGGCGGTTGTATACTGAAAGATTTCCTGGCCGTATTGCTCCTGATAGAAAAACTTTCGAAAGGAAAGCAAGAACGGTAGAGCTGGAAGAGGATGTGCTAGACATGATTGAAGAAGATCGAGGTACTTCTACTCGAAAAATTGCTGACGCTTTGGATGTAAGTAATGGGACTATTTGGCACATTCAGAAGGAAAATTTGTTGTATCCATTCCATATACAACGCGTTCAAGCATTACTTCCTGCTGATTTTCAGGAGTTCTAGAGAAACTAAAGTAAAATTCAATATACTGTAACTACCTACTTCAAACAAAAATGTAAATACAAAAAAATAAAAAATTACGAAATGCTAGGGTTTATTAACGGTGAATTTGTTATATAAAGTACAATTTATTATATAAAGTACATATTAAAGACGACAATTCAATACCACTACAAAATTTCATCAACCAGAACAATTTCAGAACAATCAAACAAAACTAATCAGTTAATATTTCAGTATATACAACTTCCGCTAGTGAAACACTATTACATGAAAGCCTAGTTAGTACAAATAAATATACAATTGAAGTTAATAAATATTACTTTTCTGTACCTATATTTTATTTAATAGTTGGTTATTCTGTGTAGTATGCAAGCATTGTAAATAAATTTATACTGTATGACAAGAAAAAACGAATCACCATGCAAACGTGATTATTTTTTAACTAAATTTTGTACAGACTTTTACGTTGTTGAAAGTAATAAATGATATCAAGAACAGATAAAAAACAATAACATTTATCACGTCTTTTGCGTATCTTCAACGAAAAAAATTCGATTTTTTTCTGCTCATTATTAATCGGTTTAATTGTGTTGTCTCATTTGTTAGTGTCTATACCTGTCATTTAGTGTATTGAAATGCCAAGAGTTCGACGACAACCGAATTATCGCCAGCCAAGCGATTTTGAAAGGGGTCGCTTCATTTTACTACATGAGGCAGATATTGCATTTCGTGAAATCGCCAGGCGGATGCAAAGAAATGTTGCAGCAGTTATTTGTTGTTGGAGAGATTGGTCTGAAGAAGGGAGGTAACATCGTAGAAGAGGTTCTGGACGACCTAGAGGAACCACAGAACGAGAAGATAGGAGGTTAAGATTGCTTGCCATTAGAGATCGGTGTAGTACCTCAATATCTATAGGAAAAGTTCTTTCGGCAGAGATAAACCACAGAATAACAATGCGTACAATTTGTCGACGTATTCGTTCGTTTGGATTGATTTCCTATCGTCCAAGATTAATACTGCCTATCACTAATCAACATCGTTCCCTTAGATTAGAATGGTGTAATGTACCGGCATATTGGAATGAAGAGTGGAACAGTATCGTCTTTTCTGACCAATTTCACTTCTGTTTATGGGCTCATGATGGTCGTAGACGAGTTAGGCGTCGAAGAAGTGAAAGACAGTTTTTGGATTTTGCTGTAGAACGTGAGACATCTCTTACTAGAGGATTGATGATATGGGCTGGAATTAGCATAGGAAGTAGGACTCCTTTAGTATTCCTTCGAAGCCACTTAAATGCTCAAATGTATATTAACGAAGTTCTGGAACCAATTGCTTTACCATATATCCGAGGGCTAAATAATGCCACATTCCAGCAAGACCATGCCCGTCCTCATATCAGTTACGTTACGATTCCTACAAGACGCCAACATCAATATTCTTCATTGGCCTGCACGATCGCCAGATCTGTCGCCCATAGAACATGTCTGGGATACGATGGGTCTCAGGCTTGGTATGTTACCTAACCCTCCTATGAACATACAACAGCTACATGATGCCCTACAATTTGCTTGGAATGAGCTTCCACAGGAATCCATAGATCAACTAATTCGAAGCATGCCTAGACGAATAGCAGAATGTATTCGTTTACATGGAGCAACAACTCATTATTGAATTTTCATTATAACAAGTGCGATATCTGCAATGAAAGTATCTGTACAAAATTTGGCTAAGAAATAAAAACGTTTACAGGGTGATCCGTTTTTTTTTGTCATACAGTATACATTGCTTGGATGACAATTATAGCAACTGTCAAAGCAAGTATCAATATTATTATTTTTGACAGTCATGAAATGGCCTTTGTAAGTTATATTACTTGATAGGTAAAATTTTCAAAGTTTCAAATTTGACGCCATTTTAATTGTATAATGAAATTATTGAAAGGAAGCTTGTCAATCCTTTCAATAATTTCATTATACAATTTCACTATAAATAGTGCCAATATACTTAAGACGGGCGTTTGCCAACAAATAGAAACTTATGCAACTTAAATTACTCGCGGGACAGATAGACGCAAGGGGATGTGAGTAAGTGAAGCTACACGATATTCGGTTTCATTCACAGCGCTTCGGTTTTATTTATAGATTAACGAATACTATAGATGGGAAACATATGTGTAAAGAATGAGTACTTACGGAACTGTTGATATTGTTGATGTTTTATAATATGCCAATTTTCGCTTACCCATAACTGTTATATTATTATACACTCGAATATTATAGGTATATATGACATTCAAAATGCCAGTGACAGTTTGTAATTACACTGTCACTCGCATTTAAGTCTGCAATAGCCGACCGATTCCGATAGATTTTCGTCTTCGTTGGGACCGGTAGAGATACCGTAAAGTGGGGATAGACGACGCGTAAAACCTTGTGTGAAATGTGTGTGACAAGGATTACTGTTTAATGTTTTTTATCTTTAAAAATAAGTGCATAAATTTGATTTTTTCTTTATATCGTACATCAAATGTGCAGCTGGCGCGTAGAGGTCGTTTCTTTTCTTTTGTGTACCAACTAGGGCGCGGAATCGAGCGAGACATCGCCCACGGGCGCACTATTGAAATGTATTTTAAAAGAGGTTTTAATTTTATTTATATAATTTAGATAACAAGTGACTGGTGATCTATAAAATACAAAATACCTTATTATTTGTTCATTTTCTCTTCTGTAAGACTTGTTCTCTTTGAATTAAGTACATCCTTGTAGACAGAAGGCGTCCTTTCTACATCGCAACTGGTTATATGTGCGTACTGGATATATTCTTTTATGTCAGCGTATTTAGCATACACAATTGCCGCAATGTTATTAAATCTGGATTTCTATTAAAAACTGCGTCTAACTTTTGCCGAAGGCCACATCCGAAGTCACTTGGAATACTTTTGAAATTATTAATAGCCACATCTAATGTGGTTAATCCATTTTTTAATTTGAGATTCGATTTTCGAAATATGTGATTAGTTTAGGCAAATTTCCAAAGTGTTCCTGAAGGAATAACAACTGATTGTTATTACTTTCTTATACGTAGTATAAGGAAGTATTGTGATGACGAAAATTTTCGACCTCAAGATTTTTGCAAATGTCTACGTTTTGAAGTCCTCTGATACCAAAAAAGTGGTTTTAAGAAATGTCTGTGTGTCTGTGTGTCTGTCTGTCTGTGACCACGATAGCGGTCAAACCGCTGTAGATATCTATTCTACATTTTGTATGTACGTGTATAATCTCCCTCTTGAGATCTGATTAGTTTTTCAGTAAAATTGATAGACCGGAAGTAGTAGTTTACTTTAGTGAAAAAATCGAATTTTGCAAATATTTCGTCTATTACTAAGTTTAAACAAATTTATAAATAACTCAAATGTACCCAAAATTAGATTTGAGACAAATTGAAATTCCAACCGAAAGTAGGTCTTTTACTCTTATCGAAAATCAGTTTTTTGCGAAGATCTCGCAAGTCATGCTTTCTAGGCAGGTACATTACGAGCATAAAAGCATTTAAATTATAATTTTAAATATCTTTTGCATAAAAAAAATTCAAATACTTCGAGCATCGTCATTTAAACATGTAACGAAATTTTGTAAACTATCGAAATTCTCTGCATAAAAACTATTTATGTGTATGTATTAGCAAAGTTAAGTGACGAACGTGCGATATTTTGGCATACAGAAACGATATTTTACAGACTTTGTAATAAATTTCGGAATCACTGACAATTCATTTTCATATTGGAAAAAGGAACATAAACAACGTTCTAGATCTAAATGAATGATAACTAAAAATGTACGCGTGTGTTATTGTAACTAAATAACAGTAAGTATATATTACATATTTCCATTATTTCTCTTGCGAAATATAAGGTATAGTATATTATGCAATGAGCATTTAATGATAGCTATTAAGACACGAGTAAGAGAATTACAATACGATGCGAAGCCGAGTATTGTAATGAATACGAGTGTCTTAATAGCCATTAAATGCGAGTTGCATACACTATTTTTTCTACGACCCCATAATAAAACATATTTTTTGAACAATCCATTTCATAAATTGAGGTTAAAATTTTCCGTACGTTTTTGTGAATTTGGCTGGTAATAAATTGTTCGTGGCTACTAAGGCTTGTTCCATAATTTCTGGTGGAGTCAATTATTACATTTCACTGTCATTATCCCTCATTTTTACCGTTTATATTTTCAAAAAAGCACAAATTTTAAGTACTTACTTGTAAATTGCAGAGAACTGTCACATTTATTTAATTTGTATATCTGTCAGATATGCAGTCGCCATATTGAATATTGTTTGAATATTGAAATGTCGCATTCCTATTGGATATAAACTTGTATCGTAATGAAAAATCTGTATTCCTATTGGATATAAACTTGTAACATAATGAAAATCTGTATCGTAATGAACACCATTATAGTACAGGTTCGGCATATCTAATAATACAATTAAAGTATGGGAGTAGAAAAAATATAATATATTTTAAAAACCCCTCAGGCTATCTACGCCGATGTAGAATTTTACTCATAAATTCCTTATTTTATGGCAGTTTTTTGCTCTGATTCTCGGGCACTTCTCGGGCGTAATCAGATGTTGCAGTTCGCCCTATGAATTAGTGCTATTCAGATATAATGTAAACAAGACACAGTTTTTACATTATTTCTTTGCTCGGTTGTAGCTCGGCGGTAGTTTAGCTCGCTCGATTCCGCGCCCTAGTACCAACCTTAGTTAGTAGACACTAATCAAATTCATGCATTTTTGTGGTTATTTCTAAAACACATAACTTTCTTAAGAAAATAAGTTAGTACAAAAACGGACCTTGACATTATAAATTGATGCCTTTTACATCACTAACCCAAATTTGAGATCCTAAAATTACAAAATAAATTCAGAAAACGCGAAACGGCGATGCCTTAGTTTTCTATAGGTAAACGGCCCTCTTAAATGTTTCTTCTACAAAATCAAATAAATTGTTAGGTAGTGATTTGTTTTTATAAGTATCTTCTTGCAAAATAATATATTTTTCGTTGTTTTGAATTCATTTCACATTTATGAATCTCTCACCGTCTAGGTTACACAACACACCTGTTTGTGCTATCCAATTTCATATAATGTCAAGTTATTGATGTATTTAGATATTATTAAACAACATGCCCGAAATTAGTAAACCAAATTCGACATTATTTCCATATTACAAATATGCATATAGATAATAACTAATCCATACGATGTACATACATCCATGAAAAGTTCTCATTATTAAATTACTGGGTAATATTAGCGTTCATTATAGTAAATTGCCTATGGTTGATGACATTACATTGACTATATATTGTAATAATATTTATGCTGTATTACGTATATTGGTTTAGAGCGACGATAGTATCAACATAGCAATAACGAGAAAGTTAAGTTTTATGTATACATTTATGTCCGACCATTACTTTTCTTTATACAACATATAAAAATATACTAATTTTTATTTATCTTGTCTACAGAAATTGTACATTTTTCACCTCGAATATAATATGTACATATCGTCCTATTTAACTTTCACAACATGGAAGTAATAAGTAACTTGTTTATTTAAAAATAGAAGGAATAAATATCTATGTGTTTGTAATTTTGGAAAACACGAATATTCGAAATATACTGATGACATATTCTCTTATATTTAATACAAATTCTTTCGTTGTTTTGTTTGTGAACGGTCTACAATTACGAGATTACACTTACTCACCACAACTCAGTATGTCTTTTATAAAATGGATGCTCGTGACCAATTGGACAAAATCTACACAGAATTTACATTCCAATTTGAGCAATAGGCTCCACTATGTGTTTTATAATGGACGCTAGTCGTTCGAGTTTAGTCTTTCATCCGGCGTACCATAGGGCGCTTCCTTAAGACCACTATTATTTATTATAGGTATCAAAGATTTTCTTAATCCATTATGCAATGTACTCTCATATGCGATAGCATAACTAATTCTCTGCACGAACTTGGAACAATGTGTTGCATTTTCATGAGAACTTAAATCTGCGATCTACTTTGAATTTAAAGCTAAATATAAACAAATGCACTGCAAACTTGACCACGTCTTACGTTAGATGAAATACCATAAGAGCAGCGGTTTAAGAATCGAACCCTGCGGAACTCCATACTTCAACTAAACGATATGCAATTTAACACAAGAGGAAGTACAATTACGAACATAGAAGCTATTATAAATATAAAAACAATGAGCAAAGGAAGGCCGAACTAGAATGTCATCATTCCATTACACAAGAAACTACATATTGTGAATATATTGACAAAAATAATAATAATTGTATGTAGAGATATCTATATATTAAAAAGTGAAGAAAAACATTGAACTCCTTTTTAAGCATATTGCGCGCATGGAGAATTGTGTGATTTGGCATAGTTAAAGTTCATATGGAGAAGGAGTGCAGAAAGACCAAATTTATGTATAATATGTGTTACAAATACAAAAATTTAATGAATTAAAGTCGAATTTCGACCACTGGACGACCAGCAATAATATAAAAATACGCCAACGTCTTATATACATAAGAAGGAAATAATATAAAGAAAACAGTACTGCAGAAATAAGCAGACTTTTTTGGTATTGTCGATATTTTACAAATTTAAAAGATTTTGCTACCCGAAGATGATATACAACTATTGTAATGACCGCCACTTACAGGAGTTAGTTGTTGGTACTTTACATATTAGGCCGTATGCATAAATAGAAGTGTTAGCTGTTATTCCTTCAAACTGAAACGAAAACTTCACTTTCTATGCATAAAAAATGGAACAAAAGCTTGCATTTGCAAGTGAAAGCTATCGCTCCGCTGAGCAAGCTTTCACTTTTTCTGTATGCATAAAAGGAAAAGTTGGCTAACAAAAAGAAGATTTTGCTCCAGAAAACATGCATCCCATCGAAAGCAGTTCGTTGTATAGAAGTGAAGTATACTCGATTGTGTAAGAAAAAGTGGTGTGTCTTAACTATGGCAGAGATGGTTGTATTAGCCCAGCGAAAGGTGAATGGACCTCGCAAGTCAGCTAAAGACTGCAGAAGTTATATAGATTTGAGGAGCCAAATGTCCAATGGTTGGCAATCTACTTTCCAAAAAATTAAGGTTTTCCTTCGTTTTTTTTGTCGACCACTGATTCGAGTCTAGAATTGTAGAAGAATTGGGTATACATCAGAGCAGTGTATCTCGCACTATTACTTATGTTCTGAACTGTGTTTTGGAGAAAGTGAAAGCATATATCAGGTTTTCTGATACCCAAGAAAGTATAATGCACACCAAAGAAGAGTGGCGCATGAAATACCGTTTCCCAACTGCTATTGGCGCTCTCGACTGTACCCATATCTGTATTGGGAAGCCAGGCGATCATTGCGGCAAATATATTAATCGAAAATGGGTGCCAATTTTAAATATCCAGCCAATATGCAACGAGAACTATGTTTTTACAAGTATTAAAGCCGGCTGGCCCGGTTCAGTTCATGATTCTCGTATTTGGAAAAATTCACCAGTTCGGCAACACACACAGTTCTTCTTGGCGATAGCGGTTATGGCATACAGTCATGGCTAGTGACACCGTTTTCAAATTAGTAACTGATGCGCAGAAGAATTTCAATACCTTACTGACAAAGGATGTTAAGTTATGCAGTTAATTTATTCGATTGCCCGTCTTGTTTTTATCCGTTTTTGTTTTCAATCGAGTTTTCATATTCTGCAATTTCTTCTGAAATCCTTTCGCTGTCATCTCCTTACCAGACTGGCTTATGTATTGTGGCACAATTCTCTCTAGCGCAGTTTCATTCTTCTTTTTGGTCCCATCGGCCTTGCAACTTGCTGAGAATTTCAGGATAATCCTTAACCTTCTCGGCAATGAACAATAAATCGCTGACATTTCCAGACACATCAACAGCATCTATAAAGTCTGACTGACACATTTTATTTTTAACAACGCACTTTAATTGTTAAAAGTAAGAAGAGCTCGCAAAACAGCGCTTTTTGCCGCTGAAATTAAAAACTCCCCACACTTTACACAACAAGAAACAGTACTCAAATATAACACATAACTTAAATGCACGCTCTCTATCTTGTTGTGTAGCTGTTGTCACAAGCGTTCGCTTCTTTTAAGTAAAGTGTTTACTTGGAAGGGAGAGCAAAAGGTTTTGCATACGCAAACACGCTATAGCTTTCACTTCTACCTTTATCTTCAAAGCAATCGCTTCTACTTCTAACTTTTTTATGCATACCACCTATTATTAACACAATTTTAGTAATCTTTACAAGCTATTAAAACAAATAGAAATATTGACATCAATACAGAAACAGTAAAATAATATTTTTATTATCGCACAGTTAAAATGTAGTTGTATTATATTATTGCTTTCGAAATTGTTCGCCTTTTGGAGTACATAAGATAGTGAAACTCAAAAATAGTTTGTTTGTTTGAGATATTTTATTCTGAATTAATAATTGTTTATTTGGTCTACTGTATACTGATCTTAAATGAAATGTTACTCCTTTACGCGTAGGTCATTGCAAGTGTAGTTGTTTGTGGATCACTTACTATACAAGGGTAAGCAACCCCAAGAATAATTAATGTATAAACCCTATAAATCAAAGGTATATTCGATCCGACGTTTCAATCAAATCAATTTGTGTGCGGTTGTATGCAAATTTGCTTCCAGGAATATGAACAAAGCTTATTTAAAAAAACTCGTGAAATTAGGAAGTTATGCCTTTACTAACTAGTAGGTACTTAAAATAGAAATAAATTTTAAAAGAGTTTATTAAAAATTCTCAATTAATTAATAGAAATCGCTAAACAAAATATTACTAAATAATCTAGATATATAAAATGGTGTAGTTTATATTTATTTTACTCCTTGAACCCAGTCTTAAATATTACTATGACATGACTAATTTGGACAGTGCAATAAGCATTGAACTAAAGAATAGCATGTCCCATAGTCATAGTTTTATGATTAAATATGGTCCCTAACAGGAGTACTAAACACAAAATTAAATATTATTATACATAAATGAACTGTAAAAGATGTTACTAGAATGTAGAAAAGGAATAGCTGTAATTTCAAATTACAACGTTATGGAACATCAGAACTAAAAGTAATTCTCAAGGATTTATATTCATTATGTATGTACATAGCAGTATCCATAATTACTTTCATAACATGCAGCTTACACGAGAGAATAGACTAGTAGTCTGCGATCAAAAGGAGTCAGACGTATTGCTTATACGTTTAGATAATCAAAACTAATTAATATTAACGAAGATTCGAATTTATTTATGCGAATAACTTTTTTTTGTTTATAACAGACTTTTTTTCTTTTTTTATCACATTGCGGACATTATCTACGCAGTCAGGTTCTACCTTACAAAGAAATAACATTGAAGATCAGACATGTGTTTGACAAATAGCCGTTTCACACACAAAACGACGCTAATTTTTCCACTGAATTTTTAAAAAAATATTATTAGCCAGCCATACTTTCTCTTCAGGGTTAGTACATGTAGTAGATTAAATTGCCTTTCTACATTTAGTACCGCTATATTACCATAGACTTCACAATATTTCTTACCATTAGAAATGATATGGTCAAGATAGCTTTCAGTGTTGCAGATAACACACTTATTGTTATCAATAATTTTCAGTTTTGCTAAATGAGTTGGATAACACCCACGCTCAAACTTAAGTCCACTAATGATCGATATATATTAGTGCAACACTATATCTTGAAAACCAAACGCTATTAAGTAACAGCGTTTGGTTTTCTCGTTATTGTTGCGATGCATATCTGGGCGGAGGGGTTGCTACATATTCTTTCCATTGATGTTCCCAAGTTGCTCTTTGTTTTTCTTTGAGATGATAGATGCCATTTTCCATAATTGAGTTTTCGTCGGTTAACGAAGTTGAAGTTTGGAGTTTTCCAAATTTCATCATGCAGTGCTGCAGTATTTTTAAAGATGGGATAAAAAGATGGAGAAGTTTCTCTGTTCCAATATTTATGAGTTAGATTGTAAATATTGAGTTTTGAAATACCAAACATAATTTGATGATTTATATATATATACTCTTTAATACAAACTTCTCAGCAAGGAATTATTGTCTCAGAAATAGATTAGGTTTTATTGCTTCAGCATATAGTGCCTCAATTGGTATAGTAGATCACATTGGTCATGAGCATATTCTCAGTGCTCTACTTTGCATCACATTTCAGCAAAAATATACTCGCTGGCCGATAGGGAATGGGGTCATAGTCAATGAATGGCTTTCAGCACGCCTTATAACAAACAAGTAAACAAGTTTTAGGTTTCGGACCGCACCATATTCCATTTATAATCATGTCTTGGTATTTAACATGTTGGAAAAGGGTAGGTGCCGGCACCTTAATGGGATGGACTTTCTTCTACTAATGTTAGTTTTTTCAACCGTTAGCTGTAACTCATAAGAGTCCGTTTACTTACGTCGAAAACTCGAGAGAATTCGCAGAAGCAGTTTGCGATCGGAGGGAGTCAGACGTATCAATTATATGCTTATATAATAAAAGCTTTAAATTGATGATGAAGAATTAATAATATAGCGAGTGCCTCATTTCAATGTATGAATATTTATTTTATAAAGAACAAATGGATATTATATTTATTTCTCTTTGTTCATAAAAAAATGAGGCCAGTTTTCCAACACGATCAATAATTTATTTGTTGTATATTTTCAAGCGATGTGGTGAATAAACCGCTATAAATGTGTTACATTGTGAAAGTCATATTTTATTAATTGTTGTACTGGGTTGTTTTCCAACGACTGGAACATTATATTTGGGTTACATCAATATGTATTCCTATTATTTCTAAGCAAAATTAAAAATGTTTATTATAGATCTACTCCGTAAGTGTGTTAAAATGTAAAATAATATTTTATATTTTCAAAAATTCAATTTTCTATTTGCTATATTATTACGAAAATTGTATTTTGCAAATAATAAAATTCGTACTGAAAAATAATTTCGTGTCATGTGAAGTAAGATCTATTGGTTTGATCGATGTTAACGTGTTCATACGTTTCTCGGTATGTATGTATATGACGAAATATTCCCGAGAGGTTCCCACAAATAATATTTGCAGATGATCAAATATGCACGACAAACCGCTGTGTATGAAAACGGATACGAAAAGCTGAAAATATAACTAATTACTACACATTTATTTACGTAAATAGAGTTATAATTAGATCACAAATACACCTGACCTGTACATTCATTAAATATTTACCATCTTTCATGTGTGTTAACTAATATGAACAGAGAATGATGAGAATGAAAACCTTATTAAACGCTAAACACCGGTGAATAATAGATGAATGGAATAAGAAGACCGCTTTTGTAAATAGAGAAATTATTACGCTTAAATAAATAAATTGGTTCAGTAATTTTATTTAATTTTATATTTAAATTTAATTAAAACCTCAAATTGAAGTTATATTCACGGTCGACAGTGGCATGAAATATTAATACATGCGTACATATTGAACTCATCTCCCTATCAGACCCTATTTTCTTCAATATTTCGGGCCAGCCGCCCACGGTTTCGGTTGATTAAAATATTAAAGGTTGTAGAAAATGTCAAATCCAATTGTAAGATACGGTATTAATGCATGAAATGAACCTGTTAAAGAATGAAAGGGGATTTACCACGGGGCATAAGAGAATCAAAATCCGTGACGGCAATACTTGAGGGACCGTGTTTTGAATTGTAGTCCACAAGCAGAGAGCACTAACGTCATGACACGTTCGTCGAGGAGTTATTTTATTATGAGCACAAAGTATAAATTGTGATTTATTTACAATTATGCCTAAATATAGTGTGTTGTAAGTTAAATATAAAACGTTCATTAAATATACAGTACACTGAAGAGTATATTATTTATAATTCTAAATACGAAAACACTTGAGACAGCGGTAAATAGTTCGGCAAACATTTATTTATGGCGAAGTGAATGTTTCTTTCTTCTTATATTCTTGGCTTAAGTCGAAGTGCTGATTATTGAAACGTATATTATTAGTGATTTATATTATATACTAGCGAAGAAGCTATTCGCGGATATTCCATATAATGCCCGAGTCAATGAAACGTCGCTTCGGTGCAATCTTTGTATTGAAGCTAATGGCCGACATTTTCAATAATTGTTGTAAACCATCATTTATTTGTCATTAAAACAAAGGCTAACATGAACAAAAACTGATTTAGTAATGTCCTCCTAAACTTTTTTTTTGTAAAATAATACCACAACAATTTTTCCTATTTTATGCTAATATGGTTCATGTGCGGACATACGTTTATTAAATAAAAAATGTTTGTTTTGATGTCCCCAACGGCCCCTTAAAGTTTGTCGGTATGTTTTTGGGACAGCCTGTATAAAGATTTAGAACACTAAATAATGATTTGCGTCTCTAAATCTAAATGTAGCATTTCAAATACTAGTCCTATATCGAAGACTAATGACAATAATAATAATAACTTATTCATAACCTAACAAATATAAAATTTATATAAATAAGAATGAAATGCTGTTCGTTGGTAAGTGCATCACTTCCGAACGGCTGGACCGATTTTGCTAATTTTTTTTAAATGTTCATAATAGTCTGAATAACATTTTTAGGGGAAGAAAAAATGGAAAAGTTTCCCGGAAAATTGGAAAACTTGAAAAAACTGAAAGTGCTTTTTTATACATGATTATGTATGACCATAACTCACGATTCGAACGATGGATATGCGTAATTCTTTTTAAAACAACTGGTTGTCATTTAGAATACATTGACAAATGTAAAATTTAAATCAAATATGTATGACTGAAAATGTAAACAATAAGCAGTTGGCATATTCTTATTACTTTTGCTAATCATTTGCTACTACTACCAAGAAGATATTCATTTTTTCAATACATTTGTATATTTTGCAAAGAATTTTAATATATTTTATTAATTGCCTGGTTGAAATTAGGCATTACATAGTATTAAGTAAATACATTGTTGTTTAACACTTGGATATTTTTGGAATTACATTTTAAGGTAATATTATATTTTTTAATCAACACATATTTAGTGCTTTAACATACACCTTCCTCGTTATGCTGCACTGAGGAAACCAAACAAGGTAGAAACATATATGTCTGTAGCTACAAACACATCTTAACACATACATAGTTGCGTCATTTATTGTTTGTGTATTTTCTATCAAATGTACATGTCTAGGTAAACCTAAACCATTTGATGGGACTGCATAAGTAATACCGGTTGTCCTATGCTTATTGCTTACATTGGCAGTATAAGTATAAATGAAAATGTAAGCCATTTATACTCGACTGATTTTAAATTCTGTATTGTCAAAATACGAAAAGCTCTACTCGTAATTCTTTTAATTACATAGTTGCATCGTTATTATTTATATAATTACATTAATTGAACAGTTTAAGGTAGACCTAAACCATTTAATGGAACTGCATAAGTAATACCGCTTGTCCTATGCTTATTGTTTACATTATCAGTCATACATATTTAATTTACATTCTACATTTGTCAATGTATTCTAAATGATAACCAGTTGTCATATTGTTATTACTTTTGCTAATCATTTGCCACTACTACCAAGAAGATATTCATTTTTTCAATACATTTGTATATTTGGCAAAGAATTTTAAAATATTTTATATATATACATACACATATATAACTCAATAATATGCACTACAAGAATCAAGAAAGAGAAAAAAATACAAGCCAATGCAACGTATAAGTAAAAGTAAAGCGTAACACCATTGCAAGTGTTAACAGTCGTACCTACTAATTAATTAATTGCGATAATGGTGAAAAATTAATATCGAGATCATCCCCGCAACTGGCATTACATCGACTACAACCCCTATAGAGCGGGGATCCAAGCAAAATATTGGTTCTGGCCGTTGAAAAATAAAATACATTTCTTATGCGACAAACATGATCTTTGCCAAAAAAAGATGGAACATCTATATTATTGTGCAATACATTATAAATGAACTTAATATCTGTTTTATGCCTTCGTATCTCCAAAGATTCAAATTAAAATTCTTCAAAGGACATCATAGCATGTCACCTGAACCGGGTACAAACCATGCCGTCTGAAGTACAAATATTTCGAAAACGCCTCTAAATCCTCTCGAGCGCTTCAGAATAAGTTTTATATATTGGCGACCAAACGAATGCAGCATATTCAAGGCGACAGCGAACAAAGGACAAATAAAGGGTAGTAATGGCCCTCATGGATGCAAACTGCCTGGTATTTCTAATAACAAACCCTAATGTTTTCAATGCCGATAAAATAGTGCTATTGATGTGGTCAGAAAACGTTAATTTGGAGTCAAAAAGTACGCATAAATCCCTAACCACTGTACAACGATGAATAGGAATCCCGTCAAAGGTGTAATTGAAACAGAGAGGTTCTTGCTTCCGACTGATCGTCGATACATTGCATTTATAGCGTTGCATACCCTCACCAGTACCTCACAAATTTGTGGGCACTCTATTTTAAGTGTTCATTCATTCAGACTCCTAAGGACAGAGAACTTAATGTTTAAACTATTCAAAAACCATATGTGATGAGATTGTTGTTACATCTAAACATTTTCAATTTCTTTAAAATGAGCTAATTCGCTGCAAATAATTCTTGCACCCCAAGTAGTATTTTAAGCTCTCTTGATGGATCTGCAACAAGTACCACGACTAAAACCATAGTTTTAGTTATAACTTAGATATTTTACATATAGATACTAAAGGCCTTAAATTAAATTTGTTTGAATATCTAGAAATTAAAAAATAAAAATAGAACTTCAAACAATATACTTAATGATCAATTAGAAACAAATATCTCCACTTTATTAAATGTATTATATACGTTCTTCAACGGATTACTCCCCCCCTCTTTACTGCGTGTGCCATGTTGTAGATATATAAATGTACTTGTAATATTTTATGTATTTCTAATGAAGTTACTGTGTTGGCAAAACAACTGTCAAATTTATGTTCTAAATATTAAATAGTGATAATCCAACGGTTGTTATTTAGCAATTAATTCCCAATAAGAATTACTATATATATTTGGAGTTCGGAGAGTCCCTCATGAAGTATTCTTCTCATATCTTAGTAATAGAAAGACATACTGCCGTGATCCCTACATTGGTCAGGCATTATAAGATAAATAAATAATTATGTAATAGAATAAGTAAATAATTTTTTAGTAGTAAGTGTAATTATGGAAAAATGTATCATGAGTTGCATAACCGTAACGGCGTAGCATTATAATGTTAGGTAGATGACAATTAAAAATTGTAACAAAATTTATTTGAAAGGTATAAAAATAAATACAAAAATGAAGTTCATGTATTCTCTATTTGTAGAAACGAGGAGCACAAGATGCAATTTCAATATACAAAGACAGAACCAAATTTTATGCATTGTGTGAGAGTCGCATTAAATATATTGAGCAATAAACCACTATTCAAAATGAATAACGTATTAAAAATAAATAACAGAGAGAGAGTTATGATGAAAGATGGTGTAGTCAAAAGAGTTAGTTATTTGAATGCCGTAAAGTTATATGAAAAGGGTGAAATTAGACATTCACGACATGAAAACATCTTTCATCATGAGTAGACGTAAATTTATAAAGATTGTTATTTGTTTGACATTCTATGGTCACACTTAACAATATGATAAATACCTGAGACTTATATCTAAGCATAATTTTAAAAGGAATATGTAAAAAGGTATATGTTTTATTCGACATAATATAATGTGGAAAAAACTTCAGTAATAGCAGGTTAAATCCAGTTTTATCCAGGAAAAATTCCGGAAATAACACGTTAAAATTGATTTAATCTCATTAAATCTACAAAGAAAAAACATTGTTCAATATTGTTAACAGCTGCATACAAATCAACCTACATGAAGACGAGGAAAGATGGTTCGAAGATATGGATGAAGTTATCAAGGTCCAGATTCATAATAATATAATTAATAAAAGGAGCATTCCAGTCGTATGCAATGTTTTTCCTATTATTTTCAAAGGAAACGTCTGCAAAAGAAAAATACGAATAGTGTTAAATAGTGGTAAAAGAATGTATTTAAATAATGATGAAAGACGCAACGAATTCATTTATAAACATAATGAAGGATGGCGTTAATGAAAAGGAATGTACCTACCAAGATAAGAAAATCGCAAATGTGCATAGACATTAACAATAATAAACAATTTGAGTGCGTGTATAATTTGTGTAATTTCTATATGTCAAACAATATGGGTGCAGGTCAGTTTAGGGAGAACGTCAAGAAAATAAATCTGAGCAGGACAATGCCAACATAAACGTTAGTGCGGAGATTGTGGCGCTGCGAACGAAGTATGGTTTTTTCTGATGACCGAAAATTATAAAACGCCGGGAAGGAGGCAAGTACGAGAGAAGTGGCAGAGAAGCAGTCGATCTCTAGAAGTGAACAAGTTGCCGATCTCTAGCAACTGAACTTGTAAAAGAAGCGATTGATTTTTCATTTCGTTCGATGATTGCAGGCATGTAATACACTGTACAAAAAATCATCCTTAGTAAAATGTATTAAGTTATTTTATTTTCAATAAGTAATTTTCATTTCATAATTAATTTTTGCCATTTAGTTTAATTTCATTTATTTTTAATTATCACTGTGATGGACCAATATAAGGAAGAATTTGATGAAATGTATAAACATCATAAGTAAGTTTCACTTAAAATAAATTATGCTAAAGATGCTATGTGGAAATATTCATCTTTAGCAAAGCGTTTAAAAATTTATTTAATATTTTGGATGCGATTATTATCTTCTTTGTTATAAGTAGACTAAAGTAATAAATAATGGGATTATTGTTAACAATGTGGAAAAGCATCGATGACAAAACGTGTGAATGTTTGTTAGGGATGTTATCTATGCATTGTTAACAAGTTTTAGATACAAAATTTTATGGGGATTTCAAATATATTAATATACATAAAGATGGGAGCATTTTGATGGACAATAGCCAATTTGTGATATGTACAACGTGTGAATGTTTGCATATGATGATTGGTGACGGTCTTATCAAGGTGTTTTCTGCTATGCGAGTTTTTGTATCCTCAGAGGCATTATGTGAAAATGAATGTCTTTGGTAAGGCAAAAATTTAGCGTCGTATAATAAAATGATTATTTCTTTGAAACTATATAATGTTAAAATTTGAATATAGCAAAGAGTGATATCTATTCTGAATTTATGTGTTATATTTGTAATGTAATGTGTTTCCGTATCTTTATAAAATACACGTTTTTTTTTACTTGTAATTGGAAAGTAAAAAGGACAATTTCTTTTTACGGCCACATGTGGCAAGAGAATTATTTCTTCGATGATGTTATTATAAGATGTTAAAATTGAATATAAATATTTTATGAGATTTAGTTTTTTATTAGTAACCTTATCCTATTAATTTCAAATAAGAAATGTTGTTGGAAAAACAAAAGGAATATCACTGCTAGAACTTACAAGAAATATATGAATGTTAATGGAGATTGAATTTATAAATTTAATAAAGAATTCTTTTTACATGACAACGTTATCTCTACATTCGTGATAAATTATGCAGCTTTGTATTATCGTAGTTTGATTAAATTATGCCGGTGCAAAATTATTATATTTAATTTGAAAACAAGGCTATAGCAATACGTGCAGGTCGAAAGTTGTATATGGTTTTATGTAAGATATTTTATTGAAACAAAGCCATTACGCAGTTGACAGTTTTTCACAGCGGCATCATCATCCTTACTTCTATCTTATATCTAGTTATATCTACTATACCAACTTAAGGTTACCAAAAACAACTAACGATTCTTAGCACATATTCTAACACCCCCTTTAGCTAAAATCGCTTAGACCCAAAAGATCTCTAAACTTAATAAATAAATTGCCAGACAATCCATTCGTAAGAATATCTACTTGTTGTCTGGCTGAATCAATATAACTTACATCCATATTCAAAAATAATTTTTTCAACCATAGTCCATCGCACACCGATAACAAAGTGATACCAATTCCGTCTCGGTTGTAGATAATGACACTCAAGTTTGTTTTCTTATTGTCCAACTTAACGTATTATTATAAATTTTAAAAGTGTATCTACTAACGGATTTTCTATCAAGTGTGTCACCACCCCAGTCCGCATCAACAAAACAACACAAATCCCTATTATCGTTTCTTTGATATTCGAATCCTAAGAAAACTGATGAAGTAGACTTCAAATATCTCAAGACCCTCTTAAGACTGTTCCAAGCCTCATCAGTGCCTCTGTCCTGGAATCGACTAACAAAGTTCACAGAAAAGCATATGTCTGGACGTTATCCCAACATTAGGTACATGAGACAACCCACTAATTCCCTGAAAGGTTTATTTGTTACATTTTTATCATTACTCAAATTAATTTTTGATTTGGCATCCATTGGAATAATTGAGCCATTGCAATCATCCATACAAAAACGCCCTTATCATTCATTTTAAATTTTGCCCCCAATTTATCTTTTATCTCATTTATTTGTGTCTATCTAATCCACATAAGATTATGTCATCAACATAGATTAAAAGAAAAACTTTGTAACACACTCATGAGTTAAAGATATATAAACAGAAATCGTTTTCAGATCTAGAAAAACCAATTTGCAATAAAAATTTATTTATTTTATCATTCCAGCATGTAGATGATTGTTTCAATCCATATAAACTCTTTTTAAATTTGAAAACCATGTTTGGTTAACAACTGATACCTTTTGGAGGATAAACATATATCTCTTCATTTAAAATTTCATTTAGGAATTCAGTTTTTACATCCATTGTCATAATCATTATTCCTTTCCTGTACATTAATAATTTTTTGTTATCCTATGTTCCAAAGTCTGTACCCTGTTTGAGAATAACCAAGCATAACACATTTTTCAACTTTTGCGTCAAACTTATTTCTAAACTCTTTTGGAATATGTTATAAGCAACACATCCAAAAATCCTAAAGTTACTCACGTCAGGACGTATTCCATACCAAATTTCCGCTGGTGTAATATTGACTAAGCTTGGTGATGTACCCCTTTTCATGAAGTAAATTCACTGTTCTTATTGCTTCACCCCAAAATTCCTTCGGTATTCCTGATTCTTCCATAATTGTTCTGCTTCTTTCTACCAAACTTCTGTTTTTTTCTTTCAGCTGTGCCGTTCTGCTGTGGACTGTTAGGTACATTGTAATCTAAAATGATTCCTTTCTCTACACAAAACGTTTTAATATCTTTTGAAATATATTCACCCCCATTATCACACCTCAATTTTGATATCCTCTCATTGAATTTTGACTCAGTCATATTCACATATTCTTTAAATTTATCAAATACCTCACTTTTCTCTTTAATTAACTATACTGCACAAAATTTGAAAAATCATCAATAAAGGTAACAATATATTTTTCATTCTCAAATGTAGCAGGTATAATAGACCCACAAACATTGGAATGAACTATCTCTAAAATTGTTTTATTTCTAGTTTTAGAGCCAAATGGAAATCTAGTTGTTTTTCCTTTTATACAAGGTTCACAGAAATCATTTTCTTATATTTTTACTTTTTCTAATCCACTGACCATCTCTTTATTTATTAATTCTCTAAGCCCTGAAAAACCAATATTCCCATATCTTTTATGCCACTTTGTAAAATCACTGTCAATATTTCCCACATTCATTGATTCAATTTTTGATAGTACAAATGATATTAATTACACATTTTCTCTAGTTCCCACATCTATCAGGCTATTATATTTGTTTATCAATTTAACCCTTCCACTTTCAAAAATAACCTCAATATTTGATATTTCCAATTTCTTTACACTCAAAAGATTCCTTCTTAAATTAGGTACATACAAAACATTTCTAATAGTGCAATCTACCTTTTTACATCCTACATTACTCATCACATTTAAGTTACCAACTCCCATAGCCAACAAATATTCATTAGTCTTGCTACTGCTATTTTAATAGTCTCTTTGATCATTATCACCCAGAGTCAACAAAGAAATTTATACAATCATCTTAGGAATTTTCACTTTTTGCTTCCAACGTGAAACACACTTTCTGGTTCTTCTTCTTTCTCTTCCTTTGATGTATAGTTGCTTCTCCTGTCTCCTTCTCTATATTTACAAAGTCTATTTCGAAAGCCACTTGAACCTCGATTTGAACTAAAACCACTTGAACTTGAGCCTCGATTTGAATTGACATCACTGAAATTGCTTCTAGAGCTTGATATCGAAAGTCTATTTTCACTGTTTGTTTTGTCCTTTTTTCTCCATGAGCCATGTATATTGACTCTGCAGTCTCTTTTAAAATGTCCCTTTTCACCGCATCTGTAACATCCCTACTTTTGTGCTTGAAATGCATAACTTGTACTTTGTGAGCTTTCTTCTTTTTGCCTATTCACGTTTCGCTTTTCATATTCACTTACTAGCTTCTTTTTAACTTCAGAGTAAGTTAAATCCTTGGAATTTTCAATCACTGTTACAATTGTGTCATAGGACTTGGGTAAACATAATAAAATATTACAAATAAGATCTTCATCTTTCATACCTGCTCCTGATATTTTTAATTGTCTCACTACTTCATCAAATTCATGCAAAAATTCTTCCATTAGTTGTTTTTCTGTTAATTTCATTTTTTTTTTCTTTAAATAAAGCTGTCCAGGCAAGCCTGTTTTCTCATATTTCTCCTCTAATGCACTCCACATTTTGAATGCTGTATCTTTGTCACGCAAATATTCAAACTGTGAGTCCTTCACACCCTGAATTATTAAAGATTTAGCCATCGCATCCTTTTTAATCCAGTCTTCCTTTTGCTGTTCACAAATTTCTGCCCTTATAACGTTTTCTTATGTTGCAAATTCCAGTACTCCGTTCTCACATAAAATTCCTTCATCTCTGTTTTACAAAACCACCTTTGCCTTGTCACACTAAACTACCCCCAAAACTTTAACCCTAATTTTGCCTTTTTGTTTATTCTGGCTACTACTGCCGTTTTTCGTTCCTTCCTCTATATTAAATACTTCATCGTGTCCTTCAGCTTGTCTGGGTACATAACCTGAAGAATAAAACGCTTTGCATAGGTTTTATGTAAGATATTTTATTGAAACAAAGCCACTACGCAGTTGACACTTTTTCACAACGGTATCATCATTCTTACTTCTATCTTATATCTAGTTATATCTACTATACCAACTTAAGATTACCAAAAACAACTGACGATTCACCGCGCATATTCTAACAGTATAAATGGCGCACATATAACACGTCGCTCGAGAGGTACTGAGATATCCACAGGCGTTCCTCAGGGTTCGATCTTGGGCCCGACTTTGTTTCTTGTTTATGTTGACGGTTTGTATATCTATGGGAGAGGAAGGGTAGGTCTATTGTTAGGATACGGATGTTTTATTTAGTATATGTAGAGTATCGGTTACGGCATGGGATAGTGTTTCGGGGATCGATGCCGTGTTTAAATAGGCTGCTTCTGCTACCAAAAAAAAATAATAAGATGCATATTGGGAGCCGCATATAGTGAACCGTGTAGATCGCTTTTTAAAAGGTTCAATATTCTGCCGCTTTGGTCTTTATATCTGTACGAATTACTGTTATTCTGTAAACGGAACGAAGCAAGCTATCTTAGAAATACTGATATATATAGCAACGCACGTCTTTAAAAAAGTATTAAAAGGATTCCTAGCTAATCACGGTTTTTATAATGCTGGTGATTACATGTCTGTCACTCTCTTTTGTGCATATCTCTTTAAATGTATAAATGTTGTATTAATCTGTGTTGTACATTTTGTATACCTTCTCTGATGATGTCGATGTTTTTGTAACTAATGACAAAATAAAATGACTATGAAAATTGCTAACTCTCGATTTATTTTTGTCAACATATTAAGTATTCTTGTTTGTTTACTATCAGTTGAATAATTCAGATAATTTAGATGAAAAGGAATTACACACGGAATTTCTGTATGAAACTATATTTCATGTTGCGCTGGTATTAAACATTGAGGAGAGGTAACTATCAAGAATTTGTGTCTTACTATATTAGGAAACGTCCGGTGATAAACACAGTATTCACAAGGGAGACTATTTCCCCCAAACACATAAGAAATTATTACTGAGCGAACCCTAGTTCTCGATTAACCTTCGTTATGTGTTTTCCCCTGTGCTTTTTTCTCTTATTTTATAAGTTTTTACTTTGACTACCCGATAAGAATGTATATGTGTATACGTTGAACTCACGAAAGGATTAATATTAAATTATTAAACTCGTAGAAAAAGGTTGGACATTATTATCGTGTAAAATGCAACAGTGTTGCTGTCTCTTCATCTTGCAAAATTTGTGCAAAATGTCTCAGACACACGGAAACGTGCTCACATAAGGCATTCACTGCTTATTTACGTGCAAAACTTATTTATTATTTTTTATAGTAAGGTTACAAATGTGGCGATACCACACGTAAGACAAATGCAATCAACTTTTGCAACGATTTCAAGCACATTAAATGAGGTGAAATCTATGCGACGACTATAAAACTGAACTTTGTTACAAA